>CM067352.1:24374858-24457358 GCA_034190875.2 Urechis unicinctus | reverse complement strand
CATGGTAAATCACCACCAGATGGCTCCACGTCCTGTTGCTTGTTCCTGTCAGACTGTGCTTGCATGAGTTTGACGATTCGGAAAGCCTAGGGGCAGGTGGTAGATTCCGAATGCCTCTGACCTCATTTGAATAAATACTTCGTACTGTCATTCAGAATGGCTTATATATACGTAAACTGCAGTCAGCCGTTACTACTCAATCCTAACAACCCTATATAAATTTCCTGTGACAATATCTTTTTTAGATCCTTCGTAAATGCGCCTGATATATTATGATTCAAGTTAATGTCTACACGTGCCTGATAATTCCTGGCCACTTCCACTTCCTCGAAACATTCGCTTGTATGATCTGATGTTTCTGTCGAAGGGTCACCTATTTCATTGATGCACTATATTGAAAATCAATGACACAGCAACTTATCATAAAAGAAGCATTTATACATTTATATGTTTAATATTAACTCTCTCAATATTACCATTCTGATGAGTGGCCCAGCATATACTTCAATATAATCTACTCCGGTTAATCTTTGCAAACTTAGCTTTGCACAGAGACGAATTGCATCAACGAATTAAAATCACCTACCACCCTTCGTAGAGTCGCTTCTTTTAGGTAGGATATGCCAATTACACCTCCTGTCTTATCTACATATGCTTAATTTCTGTTGCCAATGTTTGTTTTAACATATACAAGTTTTTTGCAAGCCTTTGCTGGAAGACATTTTTGCATAAATTTATATTATTGGCATTCTCTCGGAGTAGCTGTTGTATCATTTGTACGTAATGCATCGCACCCATTAATCGAAAACGTCGTCTAACGCTGTTCGTATCGACTTTTGTTTCTACGAGATCACGAGTAAAGACAACATGTATGTATGTCAGTAGCACAATGTCAGAGGAGAAGCGGCTTATCAACGAACTGATGAGAAACTACGAGGTGGTGGGGCGTTCCGGACGCCCTGTACGGAACGTATCAACGCCAGTCACCGTTTACTTCAGTCTGGGTCTGATTCAAATGGACCTGAATGAAAAGGCCAAGATCCTGACCATGAGTATGTGGACACGCTATGTGAGTGATTACACTAATTGACGTAAAGTCCCGGGCCTCGCTACTCAAGCGATTAATTATGGTGTTTATACACATTGTGATTGCGTGCATTACTCAACACTCATACATCAAAATTAAATGTGTTTAGCTGTATTTGTAAGCGTGGGATGACGTGCGATCGTACGTGTAACAATTGGGGAGGAGATGTTGTTGTTGTGTATTCATTGGGTAACGGCCAACATCAGCTACAATAACTGCATCGAATGTTTCAAGCAATGGCGAGACGAATATATGACATGGGATCCAAGTGAGTATAATGGCGTCACATCCATCCGTCTGGATCCCTTGCTACTCTGGATCCCAGATATAACACTTTACAATGCGTGAGTACTGATAAAGTGCGTAGCTTTTGATCGCGTATAGTACTCATATGACATAGTAGGGTATTCAGATGGAAGCCGCTCATAGCTGCTATGTGGTGTGGTACTTTTTGCGTTAAACAGAGCCGACGCTGAGGAGGACAACAGGCATGCACTGGCTGTCATATCATCAGATGGCACGGTCACGTGGTTCCCACACACCATCTTCCGTAGCTCGTGTTCCGTCAACGTCGCCAACTTCCCCTTTGATTCTCAACAGTGCCATATGTGGTTCGGGTCGTGGACACATACATCAAAGGAAATCAATCTATTTAACGGCTTTGACGACGGCATCGATTTCTCTACTTACAAATCAGACTACAAGGAGTCTTGTGCTTGGATGATTCTCAACGTTACTGCTAAACGGAAAATGATTCCTTCAGAGGACAGTGATCTTAATTTCGTTGTGCTAACGTTTGACTTATATTTGGAAAGGAAAGTCGTCTTCTCCTCGTACATTCTCACGCTGCCTTGCATATTCTTCGCCTTTTTGACGTTAGTCGTCTTCTGGCTCCCTCCTGACAGACCGGACAGAACTGGCCTAGGTATCGACCGGTGTTTTGTTGCAGTGACACAAATGGCATATGATCATTACCTGACATGCACAGTATATTTTAATCATATTTATATATTTATGTATTTTTGTCCTTCCCATGTCACTCTGTGTGTTCCAGCAATGAGCACATTTTCTAGCTTTATGCTGCTCCTCTTAATCCTGGTAGAAACAGCGCCCCCTACTGCCAGTACCGTGCCAATTCTCGGTAATTCTGTGTAGCATTCAAGTTTAACTTAAACATATAAGCCATTGCAATTTTTGTTCGCATTTAAACAGCTCATGCTGTTATAACCCTATGACCTTAATTGCTCTTCCAGGTGTCTACTATTGCTATAATATGGTCATAATCATGCTCGCCATATTTCTGTCGTCTCTGGTCATCAATATTTCACGTGGTGATACCAAACATCTACCCCGATGGATCGCACGTGTTCTTTCAAAGGTAATTTCTTCATACTTCACTATCCGTTCATTGAGAATTGTTTCATGGTGATTGGTACGTTTACAACGTAATCTATTCATATTGCATTTTCAGATGTCAACCTGTGGTGATGCTATGGCCATTGCTTGCCGTCAGCAGTCCAGCATGGGTTTAAGCCGGACTGGCAGCGACATTCAGGGGATGACTATGCTGAACCCCAGCCCCCCTTCTCCGGATAAGCTAAATGGCCACCTCTGTGGCACCAAACTCTCTGTAACTATCACAGACGACAGCAGAGGCAACGTCTTCTCTGATAATATGAACACAACCATGGGAATCGATAAACAGCTGGCAGAGATTCGCGCCACTATTGCCCGCTTAGAGTATATTACCACCGAGAACAACCGAAAACAGGCCGTGGTCGCAAAGATTCGCAGTGAGTGGAAGGCTCTGGCTACATTTCTAGATCGAATCTTCTTCGTTCTCTACATGGTTCTCATTTTCCTGTCTTTGGTATTGCTGTTTCCTAAGCCCCACAACTTATTTTTCAATCGTGGATCTACCTGATTGCAATATGATATTGTTAACCAACCGCTTGAACAACTGAGTTAAGAAATATTTTTTATCCATTTATTGTTTCAGAACTGTGTTACATTCTGAAACCTTGAGATAATGAGCCGTTGTAAGCACACCTTTTATCTACATGTGAATAATCTAACATCTTTAAATTGAATCGAATGCATATATTAAGTTTCACAGCTCTGTTATATCAAAGAGCTTATAGCTACGCTAAGAGGGTGCATTCGCGTCTACGGCCGTGGAAATATGCGAACACGCCACATGTGAGCAGTATGATGCATTGTCAAAGCTTTTCGTAAAAAAACAGGTGGTATTTTCTGGTTAATTCTTTATCAGAAGCCGAGTCCCGAGACGTTGGATCAAAGTCCCGTGTGCTTTTGTTTATTTCATGATAACGTGCATGTGTTTCACTCATTTGCATACTCAACGCAGAGCTAGTCGGTATGACCCGCTTACCGCAGCTACTTGCTCTTAGGTTATATGCCGAATACAGAATGCGAGGGGGTAGGCATATACGTTATGATTCGTGTACGTTTCTGATACAAAATTTAAATATTAGACAAACTGTTTCAAACTCGATCTGTTGTAGAGATAGGTTTGGCATTACGACAGCAAATGCGTCAATATTGTGCAATACTGAGAATTTTACCAGTGCCTATACATTAGAAACCATTATTGTTTCAAATAAATGTTGAATGTTTAATTACAAGTTATAGAATCATACAGTTAATTTAGTTGTGCCAACTTTGAGACGTTGCAATTATTATAGCAGATAAAACTCTACAATGAACACGGTACATGTGAATACTGTAAATGCGTTGTCAGTTTTTTCAGGTAATAAACAACTTTTCTACTTGCCAATTTATGCTTTAAGTAGCCTTTGCCGACAATGTCAATGCAATGTTCATACGTTACTCACTTACCTAACTTATACCATCATTTGATATCCCGCAAACGTTAATAGCCAACATACAGGTGCAACAATAATAAAGTAAAGTGCTGCGCCGGCAGCGATTGTGAAGCGGGCAGCCATAAATCTGATGTCACTATGATTTTTTCCGCCAGAAGCAAAATGTGCTATTGGGACAATCACCTGAATGCAGGGGAAGCATAGCAGTGTCCCATACAACAGGCAAGTGTGGGATTTGACATTGGAATAAGCCGCCTAATGATATATCTAACCATACGCTTCCGTTGACTGAGAGTGCTGCTGCAAATGGTATATTTTACCTATATTCAACACCTGCCTACAACAACAGCCAGTTTCGCAGACGTGATAAGTGACCTTAACAAGATGGACAAATGATTGACATGAGCCTTCTATTTGCTGATAGAAACACCATTTCTTATTCCTAATGTCACAGCCACGTTTCAGGCTTGTGTGCATTGTTAATTCCGTTCACCTACTTAATTGCGCTCTTCGATCCTTCACCTGCAACAACAGGCAGAGTATTCCACATGGCATGTCAACAGTTAAGGTGGTCAATGCAGTTGCGTTTGTTTCCGTTTACTGGGATTCAGTTCATTATATTGTCACAGTTTCTCTTATAATTGATCCCCAATTGCGGACGTTATGCAGGATTGATAGTGCATCGTATTCAATATTGGTAAAAATTCTAAATATTGAGTTGCCCAACCGATTCCTGACTTATCCATGAAGTATATGTTAAATAATAAAAGTGGCCAGGTCTGAGCAGGATCTGCAATCGATGTCATTTACTTGTTCAGATAGTTAGTTGATTGCTTGGTTGCTAAGCACATGTTCTGACCAGATGAATCGATAATTGGTGAGATGGTAAGTTGCATACGTTCTTCAGTTGGATGGTTAGAGAAAGATATCAATACAACTGTTCTGTTGGTTAGATATATTGCATGGCTTGATAATGTTGCAATATATATTATTAGGGACAGTTGAGAAAGTGTAATAGTCAGTTTCACATTTAAAAGAAGGAAGTCTGCATTAAGATTATGCACGAAGTACAGGCCAATGTCAGCAACAAAAACGACCCTCGTAAACGCATTGTCATTAAATCGTCCTTATGGTTCATGCCTGACACAGATCACATTGTGGGCCGAATTGCTGAGACAGCACCAGGTCTGACATATCAGACAACGACACGAACTGCCTTTTCATTTCAGATATTCGGTGACTATAATTTTATGACGAACATTATTTCGATCTCAATCGATAAAAAAGAGTAATCATATAAAGTATCAGACGGTAAAATTATAACTACATCGAAAGTGTCAATCGCGACTTGATAGGCACAAAAGCAGTCATGATGCAATGATAATTGATTTCCAATGATTGTTCTGCAGTTGGTGACAGCAATTTATATCAACTTATTGCGATTTGCGTTCGTGTGTTCAAAGGGTGTCTTTATCTCAGGAAAGAAGACACTTTCTGCAGCTCAAAACAGGATTGTTTATTTGTGTTGCTAGTTCAATCCGCAATATAAAAGTTAATAATGATATATTGGTATTTGGTGCTGAGATAACAATTGTGGAAGGCTTCCAAGACATTAAGACTCGGCAGGAGTTGATGCAAAGCCAAATATGACTCATCATCTAAAGCAGGAAAGCAAAGGCGCGAGACAGAATACTGACACTCAAAAAGCTGAAAGTATCATGTGCTTGGTATGGGTTGTCAGGCATGAATTAATAATGACTGTTGTGTTGTGAAATGACTCTCAATAGGTGAGCGGGTAACTCAGCGTCGATCCCAGATGATGTGGACGTCTTAGGTGTGTGCATGTTTCAATGCAACAGACCATTTAATACATACATACTGTTAATGTATTTGATGCATGTCTGGTCCAAATGAAGAAAAAAAAATGACTTTGCATAGTACAAGGTATGAATTTATTTCTTTGCTGAAGCAGATTTTATGATACCAATTGTCATGCAATATGCCAAACAATCTTCCACCTAAAGTTTCTCTGAAGTTTTTGTTTTGCACAGTATTCCTTGGGTATCTATTGTGCAGAGAATCAGTCTATCTTTGGACAGTAATATCACCATGTTGGCAAAACGAAGACGGGTGCCTATAAAATTAACAAGAAAAGACCTATTGTTTTAAGGGGTTACTGCGGGCATTTATTGACCTTTTGAATATGATGAAACTCCCGGTGTGGGAGGATATTTGAAAAAACCAGAACAACTTCCAGGACATTAACAACATTGTAGGCCCCAATGCTGCTTAGTAGTATCCACTTCATTATAACGGCAAAGTACCAATTATTCCCAAAGGTCCCCTGAAACAATTGTGTAAAGCGTGTCCATTACAAATATCAGATACGCATCAAAGATTTAGCTATCCTCTCTTTTGCCCTGTGTTACTTTGGAGGTTGCTGCGAATTGAATGATGAATGAGAGGTAAAAGTATATAGATTATGTAGAAGAGTATTCGTGAATAATCAGCACAGTACTGTCTCTGTCGTATCGTGATCTGTGGTGTGGAGCTGTATACGATACGTGCTGGATATAATGAAGTTAGACTCGAGCTCCAGGTGTAGGGTTTATAAGAACTTGAACTTCATTAGTTGACTTGATATTTGCCCTTCGGATGGAGAGATCAGAGACAAATGCGTTGAGCTTGGAAGCCAGCATAGAACTGATCTAAACAAAAAGTGCTCACCTCAACGACTAAGGCACGCTATCCCAATTATCATGGGACGTGCAGTAGCCAGATTAATGAGGGTTTGGGCCTTCGGGCGTTGACTAGTCAGGATGGCCATGTGGCCTTAAAATGTGGCAGGCGACGCGAAGGTCATTCGTGGATCTGGGAAGCTGGAGTTTATATTTAGTATTACCTCTACGGGGTTACTCGATCAACTGATGACTGAGGGGTTACGTTATGATGATGGATAAGTTTGTTGTCAATTTGGCGCTCAACACCTATCCCATTTGGAGCTTAGCGAAGGCTTGTGATTGGGCAGAGTTTAGGATCTGAACGAGACTGAAGGCTCACATTGACAGTGAGTATAAACTGCTCGAATGGCATCTAAGGAAGGAAAGTTTAAGGTCCTAATTTGTGTGATACAAAATGTCCGTGGCTGGTAAAATCTGAAACAGTACACGAAGCGTCGTTTATTTAATGATACGTACGTTTGTACCTCGTTTCACTCCTGTGAGCCGAACCTTTGCCACATAATCACCATGAAACCATATTGATATATTTGAATAAACTTTACAATCCTTGCTTAGGGACTTCATGCAAATTATTATCATTCGTAGGTAATCATCGGGCTTTCCAGTGTTTACGATGCGTTAGGGAAGTAATTACCTTAGAGCGGTCTTCCGACTCAGTGGCCATCCACTATCACAAATAATACCACAGCGTGCACAACGAATCGACAGCAGCTGTGACATGCACGTTCCTGATAATTTAGTGCACAGGACATATAACTCTTAACTTCGTGACATCTTATCCATCTTCTTCTTCCATCCACCAAATAACACCACCAACCTATTTGCATGACCGCAGGAAATGCAATCAGAATAGAGTGCGTTTCGGACATGTACTCACCAGACCCTCACCTTTCCGGAAGAGGAAGCCCTGAGGGAGGCTACAGACAAGCAGTGATAAACAGCTAGATGTAATTGGGATCATGACATCACCATTATCAGTTAGCTATCTGACATATGATGGGGACATGATCTGTTGATAGCAATATGCTAAATGACGACAATATGGGTATATATCCTGGACCAATTACATATCAGTTGTACAAGCGGAACGTTTATTACAGCTTGTTATTACAAACTGTACGGTCATTGCAGAATCCCGGCATGGAAAAAGACATCGTCATACACATGTTTGAAGTTTGCAATATTGCATGCGTTTCCTATATATTGATAAACGTATGTATTTAACTATATTAAATACCAAGTGAGAGCAATATTATTAACTGCCATGCGTCGCATTTTGTAACAGCTGCATTCTACGTAGTATGATGTTGTTCTCTCGAATCGCAAATGTGAGCGGCACATGAATAGTTGTCTAGGTCTTATGAATGTATCCAGTGACGTTAAGCACTTATGCTATTTGGGATGTCACTTATATAGTCATATAGTTTGTTATGCGGAATTACAAGATGATAATGAGAAATATTGTTCAATTTGTAATCTCCATTGAATCTGATGGCAGAATCTGATGGCAGGAGACATGGGCCAAATAGATTCAGATGATGTCCTGATCAACCAATGTATGTTGGATGTAAGATGTGGATTAACCAATTATCATCATATATTTTGATATTGGCCGAACTAAACAGACCAGAAAAATAGTCTCCAAGCAGATTCTAAATTGCTTTGTGCATACATCGCCCACCTGGTTTTAGTGATGACACCCATGGATTTACGCTGGATTTGGAACCATCCAGGTCCAGATACCGCATCTGTGAAGAATATGGAAGGATACCAGCTTTGTCTTTTGAAGCGCATGTTAACATTAGTGCTTGTCGGTGGAGCAAGCATACGATGTTGCATGTCAAGTATCAATTCAAGCTGGCCATACAGCAAGATTCATTATCTGAGAGACTACGGCAGATGGCGACAAAGGTCATCGCACATTTCATATGCTGCTTCTTATTATAGGTCTATTGAGGCAGGTGGATGAAGTTGATAAAATTACGACAATCGATCAAATTGAATGCTAGTACGTAGAGAGACTAGTATGCGACTGATGGTTCGCTTTATGCAGTCCCTTACTAAGTGGGATTCATTACTACAATGTGCAAGATCCTCATTTTAAGTATGGATTTCGTCGGATTTTAGAGGGTTATGCTTAAGTTCCATTGCTGTGATCGTCCATGGGACGAGAAGCAATGTATTAGTGGTTAAAGGATATTAAAAGGTCGAGTAAGACAAAAGCGCACTTGAAGCCAAACGACGGAACGTGTTTGTGTGACGACCATGGGTTAAAATGGTTGATCATTATTAGTTCTCGTTGTACTGTTCTAAGAGGCTAAACTACGACCATTTTATTGCACATTAAATTGCACGCGAAATTCTTTGCATTACAGCATGATTTATTCGCTCATTCGTGTTGTGTAATGAATTGAATCTCTCCTACTTTATCATTAAACACTTACTAAAATGTCTTTGTTATTTTGTCGAAATAAACACGTATAGAAATGTTGGTTTTCATGTTCTTTTGAACAATTATAGAAGATGAATTTGATCAGTCAAATAAATCTGTACATGCTTTGCCATATTCATTAGCTTGTTATTCATTAATGATAAATATACGTGCACTATGCTGAGATTCATCAATTTGTACTGGGGAACGAACTATCGCTATCAGTCAGCCTCTTTAACATTTCGTCAACAGCATATCCACGTAATTTAATCAGCCCATAGTCATGGCCTTTGAGTGACATTCATAATAGCATTATCCAAGCTGGTTATGCTTTTATCCGTTAATATCCACTAATAACGTTAACATGCAGTCAGTCAAGAGGACAGTCATAGGCTTGTGTAATATAACAAACGGATATGACGAGAATCCCGTAGCAAGTACCCCAATGATGCTTGTGAGCATTTAGAAGTGTGTATTCGTTCGTCGGTGATTTAAATACGTATGTATGCCTTTTCATTTCCTCCTTTAATGGGGTAGTATTAAGTACTCGGTAATATCGGGAAGGGCGACTGGTACACACGGCTGCGGTATGTAACACATGTTGTGGTTTGAGAAACATTGAAATGGTACAGTGCGGTCATCAGCATTAAACAAAGTGGATTATTTGCAAGAGGTTGTTGATTAATTACACTTGGCATTTATGGTGACACGCGTGTGTTAGATATCGCCGGACAGCGTATAGGGCCAATAACACTGTTTATCGCACAACGCCAATACTGTTGACAACTGCGAGTTGACAAAATGGCAAAGCTCCCTTTTCTCACAATCCGTCTCTGACATATAATCACCGTCAGTTTCTTCGATACTGCAATGCTTTGTCTTGTTCCGTGTCTATCCTAGTCATTCAGCAGCCTTCCCAACCTCGTTACATTATTCCATAAGAGAATCTGGTACTTATGTGAAGGCACCAAGAGTGCTATCTTGAATTATATATACCGAGCCACTGTCGTGCTATCGATGGGAGTAGAGATGTGGGTGGGTGGATTGTGGTAGTGATGTGCAGTCGGATCTCACACATAACTTGCTGGGATTAGCCAATCTCTATGTGAAGCACTTTTTATTTTATAAATTAACACGCAAATAAAGCAAGTGTCATGCATTATGCGAATTGGCATTTTGAAATCTTATTCAAATGCAAGGTGGGTCGTGTGTTCGGACAGATGAGGACACAGGGGTCGTCATTAGTGTTCTGCTACTATGGGAAGTTATATATCCAGTACGCGAACATTTGAGCCGTGGCTTATACCTTCACATCAATCCTTTTAAATTTACCAAAACATAATTCGGTTGCCGTCTTGTTAATTTTTACGTTTTTGTAGTCCTCAAACGACTAGATAATAACATTTCACAATGTAAAAACTGGATATCAGGTTTGTCATAAACATCACTATACCCTATATGCATACATCTTCCGTTACCGAATTGCTTAATGGAACTTGTTAAGAATGCAAACAACATGTTTTAATATAACGTAATAAATTGTAAATATGATCCAGTACTCACTACATCAATGACTGCATAACATCATTGACCTTTGGTCATGTTTTCCAAAACCACTATGAACTATGGAGGCTTTTATATCGGGCTATTATCCATTGGAGATAACAAGCCTTAACAGTCTCATTCATTATAAAGCAATACATCGTTCTCAAGCTAAGATGACTGACTTTACAGCCATTAACACCCTATTCTATGTAACATGTTAGAAACAGGGATACTGACCATATTTATTTAGCATTATGTATTTATTCTAACTTATGAATACGAAATTGATCTGAATCACCAAGTAGTCGTTGTGGAGGCACAGGTCGTAAAATATGTGAGTCAGTAAAAAGGCGCCTCATTTGCATCCTACTGATGTACGGTTGGGATACCTGATCCACCAACCTGTCACATCATCCCAGAACATAACGTACTTGATGTCTTTTACATATGCATCGCTATTCTGATAATTACCATCAATAAGGTGATATATCCATGACCAAGTAGGTAATGTCCAAGACACACATGTTCTTTCCAAGGTATCAGTTTAGATATTTCAGGCAATGACTCATGTCAAATTCGAAATGTTGTTATTTTCGTTGTAAATTTGCTATTCATGAAGAGTTTATTCTTCGCAATGACTCATTTGGGTACAACATACTATTAAAAACAATGTACCAACCTTTGCCACGATACTTATGTAAGACCCAAATTGTTGCTTTTAACGTTGTCTTATGATGATATCTTAATTTAAATACCAAGAAATACCGATAACAAATAATTCGAATCATGGTTATTGGGATTGGTCAGTGGATTATAAGAGTTTTGCTTAGTGCTGCATTTTTTTTTGACAATAGTGATTGATAATCGATGGTTTCATTTTGCATATGAAGATAATAGAAAATGTTATAATAAACATGTTTGCTGACACTAACATAGCTTACTGCTCCACATAGCCTCGGTTTCCTGCGTCAATCTTTGCAGTACTGATCTTATTGGTAGCAAGGCCTTTCGTAGTCCAATCATCAAATTAAGTAGCAACATCAGTAATTGCACAACATATAAATCACTTTATGAAATCGTCATCATAATTCCGACGTTACTCATTTATGACTTCCTTTAAGTAACGATCATTGTTAAATTAATCTACAAGATAAAAATGCTTTGGGAAGAAAATAAGCCACATTAGGTCGCCCGGCACTGGTGCATTCTGAGTGGCACATATTTCATACTTCCTTTGATTTCATCGAGGTGTACCCGAATGTTGCGTAGAATAATAATATATACTTATGGGGAATACTTCTGTTTACCCTGTTACATTTTGTACGGCAATGTTATGCTCGTTTTGCTTCGTTTGAAATGAGACTTCACTAGGCCAAATATATAACGGTTTCGTTTAATTTTGCATGCGATGTTAAGAGATCGAAATTGCAAGTTTCAATCGATTTCGATGCATCCCTGAACATGTACTTGTGAGACATAAACCTATGTATATTGGTCCATCAAAATAACGGCAGTACAAAACTGCCAAATATGTCTGATACTAATGGATATTTACACTGGATTAATATACTTATATTAATACAGTAGCACATTGTCTCTCTGTGTACGCATCAAATCTCGCATAAGACGTGATGTGAATTGTGATGTGATCAGTCCAAGAGGTCAAGACATATTCAAACATTCATTCGAGTAACGCTTACCGATAAATATGATATGTTTATTTTGCAAGGATAAGTTTAACAGTTATCTTTCTTAAGTTAATTGCTTAGGCCTAACGGCAGAATAGGTTGACAGTAAATATGTAAACCCTACAAGGACCTTGTTAATGATAAACCAATAAAACCCTTCAATGGAATAACGACATCATCCCAAAGGCAAACAATATCGAGGAGAATCATAAACCTTTACGGTCAATAGGTTCTTATCAGTTCGTCACAGTGAAGTCAATGATATCGTTGAGTAATATTGGTGTATAATAAGCCGTGTAAATAAATATAAAGGCGCCTGCCCTGTTTATATCTATATTGGATTGAAATAGTTTGGAGTGTACATACCAATGAAGTGTGCGGTAATTGCATGGGTCACGAATCAGCTGTTTCGAAAGGTAGCCTGTTCTGCTCATGAGCTATGTTTTTAACTAGACTGGATTGCACAACACATTTAGACATTTCTTTCGTTTATCGTTACCCTTAACAGTGAGCCATTGGACTAATTGACTTTGTTACCCTCACCAACAATCAAACAATAGGTTGCAGTTCAGGTACATCCTAGTTTTGGAATAATCCGGGAGCTATAAATACAGTATATTTTTTTCAAACCGGCAATCACTATATTTGTATACTTAAGAATACGTGTGTACAGTTGGTGAATGGAATAAATATTCGTGAAGCAGAAGGGGTGAGAATAGAATTCCTATTTTACTGCGAGAAAAATTCTTGTACCATCAGGCAACCCACCAACGTCTAGTTTAAGCTATGACTCTTTGAAAAAAAACACCGAAAGAGTGAAAGCGACGGCTAAATAGAGACAAATTATCAAATGACACTGGCATTGGTGAACAATAGCCACAGCAGTATCCATTTCGTTTTGTTGAATCACATTAAGTGCTCATCAAGTATGCTCCTTGTGTGATACACGGGCGATGTTCCATACCAGTGAAAGCACTTGCTGTCAAGGACGAATACAAACTTATAATACACAGCCATCGTTATCATTGAGATTTTTCCTCTTTGCATTATGATAATTGTATCAATGTACTTGCTTGTGTTCGCACATGATAGTTATGCCAAGAACAATACGACTTTACAATTGCAAGGGTTTAACCACTTTTCTAAGATTGTCTATGGATACATATGCATAATTCATTATGTCAATGCAATAGCTTTATTATTTTTTACATACTGCTGATGCAGATTATGATTAGAATTTTGCGTAGTATTGCTCAAGGAAAAGGTTAAAATGTTCAACTTTGTCATGAACACTTCATAAGCTTACGGGTATTGCATCTCAATAACGAGCTTAAGCGGAACAAGTTTCCCACTATAAATCTTCTCAATTCGCCCCTTTCTGCTCTTACTTCTGGCATATCTTTCTCATCACAAAATAGAGATTAATATTAAATACATATGCCGAGGCAATTACGCAAGTGATGTTTCCATTTGCAGTAAGTTAAAGGAGCCTCAATGGTACTGGATAGTATCTTGCGATAAAGTGGTTAATTGATGACAATGGTCTTTCATATCATTCGCATTTCCTCACGTAGATTATTAATATGGATTGAATATATCGCCTACACGCAGGAAATATTGGGAAGTTAATTTTCCATTTAATTTAAGAAATTAAAATGGTGGTGGTTATTAGCTTGCAACAATGTGGTTAAAATATATAAACTGAAATAAATATACGCTTATCACCAGTGAACACATTGTATGAAATAAAAAGATCGATGGCTCTGCTGACAAGCCTAGTCTGCCAGAATGATGATTAAATAACCATGAAAATGACACTGACCTTCCTGTAGTTTCACGTTGTCAGTTTCTTCTTTCATAAACCGAAGTGATTTATTGATAATGATGATGATGATAACCATGATAATGATGATGATGATGATGATGATGATGATGATGATGATGATAATGAACAATACCCAATGTATCAAAACATCTGTAGCGATCATGAAATATCATATTAATTAAAAATATGAAAACTGTTTTCTAGATCTAAATATATCAATTCAAGCAGATCCAACTGACAATTTTTTTTAAACAATGCTTAAGGTATATTATGATTTGTTATGCGGTCCGCTGTTGAATGAGAAAACAAAGACCAACAGCGGAATGCTCTTGCAATCTTTTACTCCGGTTAAATTAATATGGTTTAGAATACTATTTATTCAATCATACTCATTATTTATTAACCCACCATTTAGCATGCCTGGTAATTTACTGCTTTGATTTTAGTCTACGTAGATTCGGTCATGCTTTTATGGTCTGCTATCTTACTTTAATTGACCCCACCAGGCATCAGTCAGCAACAACCTGTATTGTATCTTCCTTAGTTTGGGTTAAACACGTCTCAGCAAAACGTTTGTGCATGGGCTCACCGTGTTTCTACAAAAACACGTGGGGTCACTGCACACGATATTCTACTTAATTGCATTCTCAATATTTGATTCGCTGAGGACTGTAGTGCTATTATGCATTTGTGCTTATCATAAAATGTTCAACATCTCACCCCCTTGGATGAGCCCTACCCGTAAGCAGGTGTTCCAAATGCTAATGAAACGATTCCTTAGTATAGCACTACAGCTTTAAGTTATGATCAGTCTTCATAGCTCTCCTGGAGCTATGAAGACTGCAACGACCTGCAAGTACATTGGCCCTGTCACTATTCATCGTAGTTAAGCGACGATAGCCGCCTATTCATCCATTAACGCCCTCATCAATGTGACCCGTTAGAACCAGGAGTCATGACCCAGCATCAGAATACAGAACAGATGGAACATAGACACGTTGGCAATGTTAATAAAACTAGGCCATATGTTTCGGCTTCAATGCATTGCAATACATTGCAATTTCACAAGTACAATCTGACTGCAGTAAACTTGTCAAGTATTAGTCATCTATTGAACTATGTTTGCTAGGCGAGGTTAGGATGAAGTTTTCCTTTAAATATAGCATCGATATATGGAATAACATAATGTTATTCACGTGCAGACATAAACTTGGTACGAGAAAACATGCCGTTGCCGTCTTCCGTTTTATTGTTGACAACTGTGTCTTATGTCAATAATCTCATCTCTGTTCCCCATGTAACTACGTCACAATAGCTCTCCTACATGGCTCAATCGGGATGATGAGAAATATTGATGACCGTAATTAGTTTATTATGTTTGCTCATTTGAATGATTGTCTCTTCGACTGTTATCACTCCAATTGAGTGTGCTGAGTAAAATTGGTTAAGCTGGTTTGGTGTTGCATTATTTCTTTGCCAATAATAAAATACAAAGCAAGTTTTCCATTGGATAGTTCGTCTTGTTCTGTTGAAATAAATGTTGTTGTTATGACTATATTGGTTTAGTCTAACGCAGCTGTGAAGTCATTCGAGCAAACGTCGAGCAATCGTAATTTGCATTCATATTATAATGCAGTTAAACAATGTTAATACTTAATAAGTTAAATGATTACTAGTTATGACAATGCATAGGTTCCATCATTCAAAACAATGGAATCTTTTCCACTTTCGACAAATTACCTGTCAAGATCACACAAGGTCATGATATTGTAGCGATTTGAAGGAATACCTCCATCTTAGGTAACAAAAAGAAACAAAGGCAGTTCGTTACCATGGACGTCACCTATCTGAGTATCTAAGGGGTGTGTGTATGGGAATGTAACTTGCTGAGTGACCATGATCTGTACAACTGGGCATTGCAGGATGAAGCCGTATGATGGGACAAGATGAAATCCATCTATCCCATAGTTCGCCATCATTAATTTATTTTATGTCACTTAAATCAATGCAGTGCACCTTTACACAATTCAACTCAATTAGAACCACCGCTTGCGGTAGCGCTATAACAGATAGCGTAGCTTCGGCTGCGGAGCGGTGATTCATTAACTATTGTTTCAACTTAATTGTATTTCATGTGCTTACGAGCTCACTGGCACCTTTTAGCTGTCACAATAGGCGTCGTCCCGTTCTAATTGCTTGCATTTTTAACATCAAACTGTGATAAAATATGAATATTGAGTTTATAAAACCAGTGAATTTTCGACCATCGGTCAAATGATCGCCTGCAGTCATGCCAGAAGGTTTCCAAGCCAACTGATCAAAAGTTAAAAACGCACGCACTGGATGTAGGAATACTAAACTATTTACTGATAGTTAAACAACTGTTAACCTGTAGTCGTAGTTGAATATCCATCCACTCTAGCTGAAGTATACATTCGGTCATGCATTTTATTTGATTTGTTAACCGAATTAGTGTCTGAGACATTGCTTATAGTGACGCATGGCTAAATCTCTTCCAATTTCTTTGACGGCGCGATCTTAACATCAAAATAGAGGCACAAATCCTTTGAGGAACCATTTTGTTCCAAATTACATATGTGTCAAGTACGTTCATTGCAAACAAACCGCTGAATAAAAGAAAGCAAGAAGCTCTACGTTGGAAAGATTCCCCGCCGCTGCAATTTGACAACCTTGGTGATGCATTACTAGAAATGTACTGCTTACAGGGTAGAAAATGCACTTTATTGGAAGTAAGTACAGCATTAATGGATGAATGAGGTTTGGTGGCTGAGCAGGTAGATGGAATGGACACGGGGCAAATTAACCCTCCACTCTCATTTTATTATTGTGGGATTTAAGATGCGCCATGTTGAATCATGCTGCATTTGCAAAGCAGTGGCAATGTTTGTCGACATACGAAGGCCAGGGAGCAAATACTGAGCATATTGTAAAACATTTGCTCCATGATACTGCCACTGGTGTGAATCTGAATTGTAAAAACATCATAAATGTGGCATAATAAGAGCTATGGTGCATAATTAGGGTATGTTTGATTCATAATTTACGCTTACTGCTCTGGGAATGTGCCTGTATATATCCTTCGATTAAATAAAACTGAAACCGTTTTCGGCTATTTAGTCCACTAAAACTCATTGCGGCTAAATCTGCTAGCCCAAGCCACTTCTAGAAACGACTAGCCCAAGCTGCGAAGCGTCAAATTTCGAGAACGATATTTACCTGTTCTCAATCTGCAAATTTTAGCGGCTACAAAATGCACAAAAGAGTTTGTGAGCAGCAGTGCTCTCTAACTTGCTAATTTTCGCTTTTTAGTTATTTTAGATAAATGTCAACTATAACTATTTTCCTGGCAAAGTTGCAGTCAAACGAAGCAGATTCAGAGCATTGTTGTATGGCAAGCTGAGGTTGTCAGAATACTATGAGCCGTTGACGAAAGAGGGTGGTGGTTGTGATGATCTTGTTAATTAATTAAATATTCGACGTTAAAGATGCATTTTGAGATCTATTACCGATGAAATAGATCAAATACTTGTTTTTCATATTCAATACACTTTTATATCACGTATTTGTTGCATCGCACAGTAGCAATATGTAAAGTGAAGCAATATAGCATTTCATACCTGATTATTCCGATTGGGTTTCAATACATCCCTCAATGCCTTTATTAATATCGTTTCCAACTTTTGCCTGATAAACGGCATATTGCTGTTCAACCAGCGTGTGCATTTCCCTGTGCCTATTGGCGGTTTTCGCTGTTTTGCTGCGTTTGTCTGGTTGAAAAATCATATAGGATCTGCAGTTAAAATTCAACAAGTGTATGTTGTGTCATCATAGAGGGAAATACCACTGACCCTTGCTTTGTATGCTAGGTACCTAAATAGCAAACTGTTTAGAATGTTTTGAATTAATTTAAGCAGTAATGAATATTGTTACGCTTGTGCTGATGTTCCTGAACCTTTGTCTTACTTGTGTCACGCAATGATTGGTGTTAGAATCATGGCTGAAATAGAATAAAACGTTCTGATTTTTAAGAATTCAACATTGGTGTATCTCATTAATTTGGCCGTTTATTAAGTACAATGAAGTACATTTTTCCGAATCCTTCATGGCATAATACAGGTTTTTGGTATAAGATGTAATTGCTGAAAACTGACTGGGGGACTAATGTAGACACAGAAGCCGGGGAAGCCATAGAAGCAAGGTGTTTTGACACCTATTCCATTGTTCGCACAATTTCCCTAATAACCACTTCGTCCCCCTTCTTGCAACGAATGGAGCGTTAAAATACGTTTCATGTGAAATTCAATAATTGACAATTGGTCTTCTTTGGAAAACATTCTTGCGCCTTGCTTAACCACCAGACGACACTGACACCGGTGTCAACATTCCACTTAGGTCAAGCACAGGTCATTTTATTATGGTTTGCGGTTAAAGGCCTATCAATATCAATATTGTAAACAGACATCCACGTCTAAAAAAATCGAATTGGAATTTTCTATTGCGAGAGGTGGCTGTATGCTTAATGTGCGGCTTCATATAGCCGTTATATTCAAATAACTGCATAAACAAGAAAACCGGAAAATTGGCATCTGAAACAAGCCGGAAGACGGCGTTATGCAAGCAAGCAGCCCCGATAGTTAAAATCTAATACCCCATAGCTAAAATAAATGAGTCGTCCATCTTTAATGGTTGAATATGGCACATTTCTATAGTTATAAGAACCTTGAAATAATCCCCATGCTTCTGTACTTTTAGACGTCAAGTGACAGCATATGTTGCTGTTAATACGACTCAGCTTACATATTCAACTAAATGACTTAAAACCGGAAAAATAATAGTGACTAATGACTGCTTTGTTCGCTGTAAGAGCGTTTTCCCTCACACTTTAACTTGGCGCTTCACGTTTGCCTGGCAATGGCATCTGGCCTTTAACTGTAACATTAAAATGATTGCTTAAATAAAGTGTAACATCGATCGACCTTTTTCCACCACAGAAGCAGGGTTAACGCGTATTTTCGATGATCCCTGATATGTTAATTCTTCCAATTGTACTTTTTGAGCTGTGTGTATCTATCGAATGAAGGCGTATCCAAATGTTTTGGTATCATCGTATAAATTTTCTTGGTAGTTATTAGTTTTCTGGTTGTAAAATATAGAATCAAACGTTTCTTTAAGAAGACCCATCTTTCGAGTCACTAAGCAAACAGCACAAATCAGTCAAACACATACAACGGCCATATAGCCAATTGTTTTGCATCATATACATAGTATGCAATATAAAAAGTAACGATACATATCATTATATTTTGCATATATCAAGACTATTATTTCATTGCCGAACATGATCGTCGATGATTGGGCCTGGATGGCTTTTTCCAGGTGATACCTCGTGGAAAATAACCCATCACTAAACTATTCTTAGGAAGTCGTCCTGAACCTGTATCAACAAAACTATTGTAAATATGTTTTTTTTATATGACGATGATGATTACTACTCTCGCACAGTCTGAGTAAGAAATAATGTTTGTATATTTTGCATGATACATCCACCCTTTAAATCATAACTTGCAAGTGATACTTGCTGCTCATTTCACACATGAGTGTACATTTAAATGAGTGTGTACAGGGTAGGTACACAGCTGTTTTTGAGCATATGCGCATAAAAACCGTGACTAAAAATCATGTAACTGGAACACGAGGCTTGACTGCATTCTTCAAAATCTGAGCACCTCTTATGCGACTGAATCCATCCATTATCAATGCGACTTGAGGTTACGATTCAATTGGTAACAATATTTCCCAACAGCATATTGTGTGACGGAATAAAGCTTCTGCGACATGGTTCCAATGGGTGAGCGGAATATCTTGTGCATATACCCAAATGCATACAAGCAGGGCATTGATAAAACTTGATTTAACTGACTCTCAGCTCAGATAACAGGATCACATTTCAACAGCTCATTAACATATATGTTGATCAGGTTGTGATCGGTAATATTCCAAAAACACATGGATCGTCTGACATAACGACTGGGGCAATAAATCACATTTACAGGACATTTGCCATGAAAATCCTATGTTTTATGAGCGAAGGACGCATTAAGGCGTATGTTCATAGTGGCATGAAGGAAAGCATTGCCATGGACGTGAACTACCGCACTACATAATTAAGTTTTCAGTGCGAACCACTTTCAGCTTTAGCTTGCTATTATTGGCCGACATTTTACTTATGATTCTCAGCATATTGACTATTACCATGCTAAATTTACATTTGTAAAGTGCGGATCATTACGAATCATACCTGTTTGCCTAATAATGAACACACAAAATCATGCATTTGACGTCTTGTAGCGTTTAAAAAGTACAGACTTCTATAATTGCGGTGCTGTCATGGGAACGGTTTTAATCAATTGTCCACAACCCGTTAAAAGATCGCGTCAAGTTGTTTGAGCAAATAAACAGAATTGGCTCATTACGATGTCGTTATACCAACCAATGAACTTGTTTAATAGAAATTCCTTTTTCTATTCGTTGCAATTTATTTCATACATGTGATTAACATGATAGTAATGGTTAAAATAGCACATGTATAATCTGCGCACTCAGAACTAAGATCCTTTATTAATACGGCCCAAAGTGTCTTAAAAGCATGTTCAACAATGGACTTTGAAACATTCATTTTGCTACTTAAAAAAAACATTGAACAATGCTTGACGGTTGTTTTGGTCCTTGCGTTTGCATTATTACTTGCATGACAAATAACTATCTATTTGGCAACTGATTCATAGGAATTGACTTGATAGTTTTGACCATCAGCATACGTCGCTAACGTTTCATCAACAGCATCGCCCACGAAATCTTATCTGGTCATGGCCGTGTCCTTTGCCCGAGCCTGGAGTGACATTCCTAATTGCATTATTCAAGCTACACGCGCTTTCTAACCTCTATAGCCACCAACAACATTAGAATATTATCAGTGGAGGGGAACATTCCGAGCGCTTTTATATCAGAACAAGATATTAAAGCTTCATGTAACAAATACCTGTATAATAAACGTACGTTACTTGGGGTGCATGCTGTCTTCAATTAATCAATTCCACTCCAAATGAAGTTGGTTTTTGCTTCTGTATATGCAAAAACACGTATTTGTTCAATTTAAAACACCGATTTGATATAACTTATCGCTTGTGCTTTGAATATTCACCATTAGTTCGTACAATTTGTGTAGTTGTACAATTGTACAGTTGTAACCGCTCACACTAAATTGATTCGTGAGAGGTGGGTGAAGTATACTGACTAAATACGGAGTCTGGTATAATTCGCCAATCAATGTGTATAACAATCGGTCATTTTGCCTGCCAATAAATTTTGTACTACACATGTTGTGCATTTGCATTAACAACAATCGTGTTCATGGCCAGTGTGTGGGTGTTGTGTGCTTGACAAATACGGGCACAGGGGAACGCTGTGGAGTTCAGTAGCTGTAAGAGGACAAATTCCCAGTAAGTGAATACTGTATGCATTCACGTAAATCTCTTGAAATAATGCCATTAAACAGCGATGGGTGCCGCGTTATCAATGTTTGCCTAATTTTAATCCTCTAAGGACGCAAATTGTCTCGGTAACTATATTCTCCCATGTAAGGCTGAGTGATAGCTCTCTTTAAACACCGTACTTCCCTTAGATCCGTTCGTTGTCCTAAACCAAATTACGGAAAACGACTTGATTCATTCAGAACACAAGCAACTTCGATCGCAATGCTATGCAAAGTATCGTCCGCGAGCTTGATCTAGCTAATGAAATCGCCATTTTTGCATAATGTTGGTCTGTTCTTCCTTCAGTAGTGAATGCATAATTTAATTGCCCGTTGATATGTGACCAAAAACCGTTGTGGACGGTGGAGGCATAAACATAGTGCTATCATCCACTTATATGAATCCAACAAAGTTAAAAATCTCATCCGTCATGGGAGCACAATTTGTGATTTACCTCTAAACAAGCGTGACATTTATGAATTAATGTGTCAGATGCTTATGAAACGCTTCCGGTCCTCTGCACCGCGCGTATTGGTGATTAAAGTTTTTTTTTTCATCCTGGGACACCCGTTGTGATCCACGGATGACCACATTGACCCTGTCACTTTAAATCACACTACAGGGACGATCAGCGCCTATTCAACCATTAACGACCTCATCCATGTAACTCATAAGATCAACGTGGGTCCAAAATATGCAATTAGTCCAAGTCAAATACATTGAATAGGCTCCAACCAAACTAATTGCATTGATATGGAAGAATTTTAATAAAATTGTTACATCCGATGGTAATTCCTTACTCTGGTGATTTTGTGGCATGTGATATATTTTTCTAGCATGCGAATCAACAAAATCTCATATACGTGTTTGGGTGAATGCATTCTGAAATAGAATATGTCTTGCAGGTAACCGCCGTCTCAGTGATGCTCACTACCTTATGATCATTTTAGCTTATCCTTGCTGAGGCACTGATCTTCAATACGCTAACATGCACAGTTAACGTCTTGCTGTCTGATACTAGTTGACACAGGGGTTCACAAAGCGTTCTAACCATAAATGACGCTGTAGCAAGATACTCGGCATCATGAAACATCATATAGACGTCGGCTTAGCGGAAGTTAGATATGGCATTAAATATGAAACATGGGCTCTATGTTAGTTGTTCACCTAGTTCTTAAGCAAGTTTAGGATGTATCAGCCGTTAGGGTTGGTTCGGGAATGTTTGCATCGCAGTTTTTGTCTAAACTGGAATTTCTATTCTTATCTACAAACATTGCTATATGTATATGGAAATGGTAGGCATATATATCCTGGTAGAAACAGGGATGTGAATAGAATGATCATCCGACTTCCGTATTTATTCCGGGGAAAACCTTAATAACCCCTCAACAGATTGGACTTGGATTGCATGGAATGAGCGTTGTTGTCTACACAGCCCGCGAACGATTTTTGTTTATGAGAAGCAAGTTGTAAATGATGCATGTCATCAAAAACGCCAGGTGTGATACCTGATCCATCAACCTGTCAATTAATCCCTAACATAGCTGTCTATAGTGTAATTTACTTGAACATTGTTGTGTTGATGATGCTGAGCAAGGCCTTTATGATATAATCCGCTTTAGTTATCGTTTGCAATATGGTGCTTGGTAAAGTTTTGATTGAATATCCCTTGATATGGAGTAGTGTTGTAAGAGATAACATAATGTCTGAAGTGCAAAATACATTTGATAAACCCCAAACTGCTGCTTTCAGGGCTGCCTCCTACCGATGATCTCATTGTTGAATGTCTTTCATTGTGCTGTATCGTGTGTCAATATTGCTCTCCCATAGTGTTAATAGGAATGACGAGAAAAATAATGATAATCAATAATTTGAATCATTGTTATTCTTATTACCATACGTGCTGTAGATTGCCATGACTTGTGTGGCTGTAATGAAATTTGATAGCTCGTTGACCCCAAAGAAACTGTACCAATCAGTGTTTGCATTTTGTTTAACCAGGTGTCAACGCTAGGTAAAAAAAAAGAATAGGCTCATTCCGACCTACATGGAAGCAGCATAATCAAGTTTAAACGCCCAAGGGTAATCCTGTCGATGTCCAAGATGTGTGCACGCATTGTATAAAATATTCTTTGCTTATTCAGCTAATAATTAAAGTGAAGCAGTATATTATATTCTACGTGATAGTTAGGATGAAGAAAACTAACTAATCATATTGGTTCTCATCTATGTATACATTGTATAACAATATTTGTGCGCACACTGCTACCGTTAATTAATTCATGAGGGGATAAGGTCAAGGATGCAATCATATAATTAGTGTCAAACGTGTTGTGATTGCCATGAAGAATCCACTTGTTCGTTTAACCATATCTATTCGATGCGTGCGTGTCGTGTGATAACACAAGGGGCATAATTTGCGTTAAGTTTCTCTGGGAAAGTTAATCTCTGCGCCACGTGATCGCGGCTGTGACCTGCTATCGTTTTATGCCTGTGCAATCCCCAAATCAATGTACAAATGATTTAATTATGCCACTTAAATAACATGCACATACTGTCAAGTTTTCCCTCTATTAATGAATAAATGCACGATCGAATTATCCGTATGCCAATAATGGCCATTGTGGACTGCTGCGACTCAGCCTTTGCACAGCTTTGTGAATTCATTATATGAAAAACGGAAGTTCATATAACCAAGGCAACTGATGATTTCATTGAACCAATCAGCAAACACAACTTGTAGATGGCAACTAACAGAATGTCCTGGTTGTACGTTTAAATTAAATTTCTAGCAAGACGTATTATGTCCCCAGCAAGTTACGAAAATATAGATGAAATACATGTGATGTCACATAAATATTGCTAGCATTTTGGTGTGATGATGTTCATATAAAATAGTTTTTGTCATTTTTGTTTTAATTACAAGACCGCTTGATGGTACAGATATCGGTATGAATAACAAGAAAGCGTTTCATTCAAGTATAATGCAACTTTTGGTTTGGCAGCAAATTATTTCTTATTATCTCATAATGTGCACTATCTGAAAGTAGTCGGATATTTATATTTATCAGGTAATGGAAACAAAGTGAATTACGTGAGAGGCAACAAATGTTAAGTATATAAACAACTTTCAAGCAATATGCAGGTATTATAGTTGTTCATCAGTCTGCGAACTGTTCATCAGAATGAAAGCACAATTATTTATCTGAATATGTCAGACAATGGTACCCTTTGACATACTGTTAATTCGACTTACAGCCTCTTCAGTTTCTTACTTTTAAGCATTTAAGTACAATATCTGTGAGTATAGCCATCCAAGACATAACAATTCATCGAAAATTATCCCTTGTATAGCGATCACCGGCACATCTTACTGCATAATGAACTAATTTAGACACAAATACTTTGTGTTGTAATGCCTGTTGTGGTTAATTTACCTACAAAATTGGGGTCGACGTGAAACGAATCCCGGGAATTAAAAGTAGCGGATCATTTACAATTCACATTTGCTAAAGAACACGTGATTGTGTGTCTGCCTTAAGGCTGGACATCGCATATCTCGTTAAAGAACTGGTCTTATCTTACTTTGTCCACATGGCCATATGGCACTGCATGTAGATAAGTATTTAGTTATTTGCACATCGACGTCCGTAGAATGCACAACGGAGCATAATTTCCGAACATAATGATTAAAATAGTAATTAAGAGATGTGATTAATATTTTCAAAGTTGACCATTGTTTCAATGACGAACACACTCCTTGTATGGCGTTCTCAGGCACATCTATTTGCATGTTGGGTTAATTTTCACCGGATAAATAACTGTTGCGATGCCTACAGGGGTCTGAATTAATGTTGATTAAATATCAGGCGTGCAAAGAGTGATAGCAGACAAAAAGAAGTTGAATGCAAGCGCTCACGCTTTGCATCAAGATTCTCCATGCATTGAAAACGGCGTGGTAGGGTGGAATTACATAGTCTACCCTTCCTTAACAAGTAAGAAAATACAAAACAAGTCTCTCCGCAGGGAAGGACTCAGCTATGACGTGCCATACGTCTTGTAGTCTCAAGTGCGATGTAAACCGTAAATTTGAATAGTGTAATCATCTGACGTGCCAAGTCAATTTTGTTAAAATATTATTCATTATTCAAATGGCAGATCTCAGGAGATTTCTATTGTGCAAGTACCTTACGTGTGTACTCACGTATTTTCTCAGACTATTTGCACTTCTCGAATATCGAGTATCAGGTGGCAATAGAACTTGGACCACCTGCGTGTGATTAACGCTGATACACCTTACAATATGGACGGAATAAAACAACATGCATCAAACAAGCATATTCGATTGAACGGAACCGGGTTCAGAGTAGGAAATTAAGATAATCTGCGGATTTTTAATATCTTAGTCATAAATCGATAATTGATTGATTTGTTAACTTTAAAGACATTACTTATTTTGAAGGGGAATTGCCAAATGTCGGTTTGTTTGCCATTTGTGCACATGCACTTCTCGGTAGGCGATAGGTCATTTTTGCATTAACGCGTGAGGTTCCTTCTGTTTTCCATAACCACAAAGCCTCCTGACAATTTGTTGAGATACACAAGGGTGTCACTCTGTACATTTGCCATGATCCATAGAGCAAACAATTATGAAATACTGATGCAGCTTGTCCTGTTAGTTTCATCCTTACAGCGGATATGCACATGACTCTGTTGCTCGAGGAATGTATGCTTTACTTATGTAAGTTCTAAGCCAAACAAGGCCTAAGCAACAATGAAAGGAAGTGCTGCATAATAACAATGTGCCAAATTAACTATGTAATTCTTACTGCCACGACTAACATAAGCGCATGAAGTTAATCTCTGCGCCACGTGATCGCGGCTGTGACCTGCTATCGTTTTATGCCTGTGCAATCCCCAAATCAATGTACAAATGATTTAATTATGCCACTTAAATAACATGCACATACTGTCAAGTTTTCCCTCTATTAATGAATAAATGCACGATCGAATTATCCGTATGCCAATAATGGCCATTGTGGACTGCTGCGACTCAGCCTTTGCACAGCTTTGTGAATTCATTATATGAAAAACGGAAGTTCATATAACCAAGGCAACTGATGATTTCATTGAACCAATCAGCAAACACAACTTGTAGATGGCAACTAACAGAATGTCCTGGTTGTACGTTTAAATTAAATTTCTAGCAAGACGTATTATGTCCCCAGCAAGTTACGAAAATATAGATGAAATACATGTGATGTCACATAAATATTGCTAGCATTTTGGTGTGATGATGTTCATATAAAATAGTTTTTGTCATTTTTGTTTTAATTACAAGACCGCTTGATGGTACAGATATCGGTATGAATAACAAGAAAGCGTTTCATTCAAGTATAATGCAACTTTTGGTTTGGCAGCAAATTGTTTCTTATTATCTCATAATGTGCACTATCTGAAAGTAGTCGGATATTTATATTTATCAGGTAATGGAAACAAAGTGAATTACGTGAGAGGCAACAAATGTTAAGTATATAAACAACTTTCAAGCAATATGCAGGTATTATAGTTGTTCATCAGTCTGCGAACTGTTCATCAGAATGAAAGCACAATTATTTATCTGAATATGTCAGACAATGGTACCCTTTGACATACTGTTAATTCGACTTACAGCCTCTTCAGTTTCTTACTTTTAAGCATTTAAGTACAATATCTGTGAGTATAGCCATCCAAGACATAACAATTCATCGAAAATTATCCCTTGTATAGCGATCACCGGCACATCTTACTGCATAATGAACTAATTTAGACACAAATACTTTGTGTTGTAATGCCTGTTGTGGTTAATTTACCTACAAAATTGGGGTCGACGTGAAACGAATCCCGGGAATTAAAAGTAGCGGATCATTTACAATTCACATTTGCTAAAGAACACGTGATTGTGTGTCTGCCTTAAGGCTGGACATCGCATATCTCGTTAAAGAACTGGTCTTATCTTACTTTGTCCACATGGCCATATGGCACTGCATGTAGATAAGTATTTAGTTATTTGCACATCGACGTCCGTAGAATGCACAACGGAGCATAATTTCCGAACATAATGATTAAAAAAATAGTAATTAAGAGATGTGATTAATATTTTCAAAGTTGACCATTGTTTCAATGACGAACACACTCCTTGTATGGCGTTCTCAGGCACATCTATTTGCATGTTGGGTTAATTTTCACCGGATAAATAACTGTTGCGATGCCTACAGGGGTCTGAATTAATGTTGATTAAATATCAGGCGTGCAAAGAGTGATAGCAGACAAAAAGAAGTTGAATGCAAGCGCTCACGCTTTGCATCAAGATTCTCCATGCATTGAAAACGGCGTGGTAGGGTGGAATTACATAGTCTACCCTTCCTTAACAAGTAAGAAAATACAAAACAAGTCTCTCCGCAGGGAAGGACTCAGCTATGACGTGCCATACGTCTTGTAGTCTCAAGTGCGATGTAAACCGTAAATTTGAATAGTGTAATCATCTGACGTGCCAAGTCAATTTTGTTAAAATATTATTCATTATTCAAATGGCAGATCTCAGGAGATTTCTATTGTGCAAGTACCTTACGTGTGTACTCACGTATTTTCTCAGACTATTTGCACTTCTCGAATATCGAGTATCAGGTGGCAATAGAACTTGGACCACCTGCGTGTGATTAACGCTGATACACCTTACAATATGGACGGAATAAAACAACATGCATCAAACAAGCATATTCGATTGAACGGAACCGGGTTCAGAGTAGGAAATTAAGATAATCTGCGGATTTTTAATATCTTAGTCATAAATCGATAATTGATTGATTTGTTAACTTTAAAGACATTACTTATTTTGAAGGGGAATTGCCAAATGTCGGTTTGTTTGCCATTTGTGCACATGCACTTCTCGGTAGGCGATAGGTCATTTTTGCATTAACGCGTGAGGTTCCTTCTGTTTTCCATAACCACAAAGCCTCCTGACAATTTGTTGAGATACACAAGGGTGTCACTCTGTACATTTGCCATGATCCATAGAGCAAACAATTATGAAATACTGATGCAGCTTGTCCTGTTAGTTTCATCCTTACAGCGGATATGCACATGACTCTGTTGCTCGAGGAATGTATGCTTTACTTATGTAAGTTCTAAGCCAAACAAGGCCTAAGCAACAATGAAAGGAAGTGCTGCATAATAACAATGTGCCAAATTAACTATGTAATTCTTACTGCCACGACTAACATAAGCGCATGAAGTTAATCTCTGCGCCACGTGATCGCGGCTGTGACCTGCTATCGTTTTATGCCTGTGCAATCCCCAAATCAATGTACAAATGATTTAATTATGCCACTTAAATAACATGCACATACTGTCAAGTTTTCCCTCTATTAATGAATAAATGCACGATCGAATTATCCGTATGCCAATAATGGCCATTGTGGACTGCTGCGACTCAGCCTTTGCACAGCTTTGTGAATTCATTATATGAAAAACGGAAGTTCATATAACCAAGGCAACTGATGATTTCATTGAACCAATCAGCAAACACAACTTGTAGATGGCAACTAACAGAATGTCCTGGTTGTACGTTTAAATTAAATTTCTAGCAAGACGTATTATGTCCCCAGCAAGTTACGAAAATATAGATGAAATACATGTGATGTCACATAAATATTGCTAGCATTTTGGTGTGATGATGTTCATATAAAATAGTTTTTTGTCATTTTTGTTTTAATTACAAGACCGCTTGATGGTACAGATATCGGTATAAATAACAACAAAGCGTTTCATTCAAGTATAATGCAACTTTTGGTTTGGCAGCAAATTATTTCTTATTATCTCATAATGTGCACTATCTGAAAGTAGTCGGATATTTATATTTATCAGGTAATGGAAACAAAGTGAATTACGTGAGAGGCAACAAATGTTAAGTATATAAACAACTTTCAAGCAGTATGCAGGTATTATAGTTGTTCATCAGTCTGCGAACTGTTCATCAGAATGAAAGCACAATTATTTATCTGAATATGTCAGACAATGGTACTCTTTGACATACTGTTAATTCGACTTACAGCCTCTTCAGTTTCTTACTTTTAAGCAGGTCTTACAAAGCATTTAAGTACAATATCTGTGAGTATAACCATCCAAGACATAACAATTCATCGAAAATTATCCCTTGTATATCGATCACAGGCACATCTTACTGCGTAATGGACTAATTAATACACAAATAATGTGTGTTGCGATGCCTGTTGTGGTTAATTAACCTGCAAAATTAGGGTCGACGTGAAACGAATCCCGGGAATTAAAAGTAGCGGATTATTTACAATTCACATTTGCTAAAGAACACGTGATTGTGTGTCTGCCTTAAGGCTGGACATCGCATATCTCGTTAAAGAACTGCTCTTATCTTACTTTGTCCACATGGCCATATGGCACTGCATGTAGATAAGTATTTAGTTATTTGCACATCGACGTCCGTAGAATGCACAACGGAGCATAATTTCCATACATAATGATTAAAATAATTAAGAGTTGTGATTAACATTTTCAAAGTTGACCATTGTTTCAATGACGAACACACTCCTTGTATGGCGTTCTCAGGCACATCTATTTGCATGTTGGGTTAATTTTCACCGGATAAATAACTGTTGCGATGCCTACAGGGGTCTGAATTGATGTTGATTAAATATCAGGCGTGCAAAGAGGGATAGCAGACAAAAAGAAGTTGAATGCAAGCGCTCACGCTTTGCATCAAGATTCTCCATGCATTGAAAACGGCGTGGTAGGGTGGAATTACATAGTCTACCCTTCCTTAACAAGTAAGAAAATACAAAACAAGTCTCTCCGCAGGGAAGGACTCAGCTATGACGTGCCATACGTCTTGTAGTCTCAAGTGCGATGTAAACCGTAAATTTGAATAGTGTAATCATCTGACGTGCCAAGTCCAAATATTATTCATTATTCAAATGCCAGATCTCAGGAGATTTCTATTATGTAAGCACCTTACGTGTGTACTCATGTATTTTCTCAGACTATTTGCACTTCTCGAATATCGAGTATCAGGTGGCAATAGAACTTGGACCACCTGCGTGTGATTAACGCTGATACACCTTACAATATGGACGGAATAAAACAACATGCATCAAACAAGCATATTCGATTGAACGGAACCGGGTTCAGAGTAGGAAATTAAGATAATCTGCGGATTTTTAATATCTTAGTCATAAATCGATAATTGATTGATTTGTTAACTTTAAAGACATTACTTATTTTGAAGGGGAATTGCCAAATGTCGGTTTGTTTGCCATTTGTGCACATGCACTTCTCGGTAGGCGATAGGTCATTTTTGCATTGATTGCAAATAAATGATCATTTGCATTAACGCGTGAGGTTCCTTCTGTTTTCCATAACCACAAAGCCTCCTGACAATTTGTTGAGATACACAAGGGTGTCACTCTGTACATTTGCCATGATCCATAGAACAAACAGTTATGAAATACTGATGCAGCTTGTCCTTTTAGTTTCATCCTTACATCGGATATGCACATGACTCTGTTGCTCGAGGAATGTATGCTTTACTTACGTAAGTTCTAAGCCAAAAAAAGGCCTAAGCAACAATGAAAGGAAGTGCTGCATAATAACAATGTGCCAAATTAACTATGTAAATCTTACTGCCACGACTAACATAAGCGCATGAAGCATGAATCCTTCGCAGTATGTGTTTTCTGGGAATGTAATCGTATGAGCCCTCACAAAACTAATCATCGATATTTCAGATATGGCTATAGACATTGTTGTGTTGTTAGTAACTGCTAGCAATTCAAAAATGAATGTCAATAGCAATAATTTATGTATCATACGGCAAGTATTGAGGCATGCTAAGTTTGACTATGTCCAGACTGAGATCATTTCGTTTGGTATAAAGAGCGTACATTTCAATAAAGCACAAACTTTCAGTCCACGCTTGAAAAAAATATTCCACGTTTTAATTGGCGTTATGTGTGGTATTGGCATTCAGTTAATTGTTGTGACCTTGAATAAACTTGGATAAACATTATCTATTTGATTATCATGCCATCAGATATTACCCTTTATCAATGCCCCCCAAAAAGGCAATGTAATAACATTGCCATCCATTGTCGATAATACTGAATATTTCAGGTAACTCATGTAATACTCAATGGTTTTTTATTAAGACTGGCAAACGAATGGGTGCGGGGGGGGGGGGGGGGGGGTCTTAAGCCAAGTTTCTTTGATCATTGTTTGATTGTTCTATATCATATATTTTATTGATTGTTCTTGACAATATCATTCATGGATTGTTCTAGACTATATCATTATGGTATTGACTGACGTAGGAGATTTAGATGTGTATATTGTGGAATCACGACGAGCAAGCCTCCCACCATTAAAACGGTGTTTTACGTACACCTTCCCATAGATGATGCTTTGACAGTGATTTCATTGTCCTTGATGTTCCTTGCACACCATATTGAATATGGTAAAATAAATATCAGTGTTGATCGTGCATCGTTCTTTGAAATAATGCACATGTTATTTCTATTTATGATATTTCTTAGAGACTTTTATTTATATGTTTCATATATTCCCTTAAGGCTTCAGATCTCTTATGCTGATATATATATATAACGGAAACAAGCAAATGCCGATGTGATTAAATAGTGGCTATTAGCAAATGCATCCATCTATGCCCACATATATATAGTATATTTATTTTGCATCAATCAAGCGACAAGAACATCAATGATCAAAGTAAAGACACACTATTTGAAAGAGTATAATAAGATGTTTCGCATCATTCAAGATATCTTTGAATCTCCCATATTAACGCATACAATGCAGGGATCTATATATATATATATATATATATATATATATATATATATATATATATATATATATCAAAATGTATGTACACACACTCATATATATATATATATATATATATATATATATATATATATATATATATATATATATATATATATATATATATGTATATATATACATTTTGATTCACATACATTGTGAAAATTCTTCTTATCAATATGACAGATGCATTTATATCCTCCAGTGAAATATTCATGTGAATTTACTTGATCTTTAAACCGTCAGTTACCCTCTTTTACATTTCGGAAACAATATTGCATGTGATATTTGATGAGGCCGTGTCCTTCAAAAGAACATTGAGTAACTTTCCTATTGATATAAGAATGTGATGGGATGGGACAAGAGTACTGTGTTTATGAAAAAAACCAAAGTATATGATACTGTTGAGATTGTGAGACTCGATCCTGTCGTTACGTAAAGTCTTTGCATATTCGGTTGGCGATAACTGTAGATGCGTCTTGCATATTCGTTGGGTCGAACATTAAAGGACGCCGCTGTTGAAGTTAGTGACGTTTGTAGAAGTGATAATCGACCTGTCGTTCGACTATATAAATTTTGATCGAACAGTTTGTATTTGATTTTGATTTCAATTGATGGAAGTAAATCTTGAACCCGTGGCAGTCTAGTAGCCTGATAAAGCTTACGACCGTTCAGAATTAAAATATGATTATAATGTGAATGCATATATTGTCAGCGAAGAGCTTACCGCGGTGATAACGGAAGTGCCATAAACACCATGGCACACCGCGATCCATTTATCCCGCTTCTTTGACTCGCCATCCACGTCGTAATCACTGCTATATAATGTGGCTTTCGTCAGCTCGAACCAGCCAATGGCAGTGTATATGCTGCATGATGTTGCTATGTGCTTAATATATCAGTGAATGCTCAATGAAATCGTCCGTTGATGATGTGAACAAGAACCGTTTTGGACAGCAGGGCATTATATAGCGCTATTATCAGTTGATTTTATCATCAGATGCTATAACTCTCGTCCGCGCGGTAGCTTGATTTCACAAGCTCATTCTAAAAGCAAGCTCTCTGCGTTTTATAACGCTGTATATTGTGCTTGAGAGACAATTGCTAGCAATTTCAATCATTTATGTCCTCATCCATATAACCCATTAGACAGAGGATGTGCTAAAGATGAAAGTAGGCTCACTCCGACGAGAATTATTGGATCAATATAAACGCATGTTATTTGTTCTTTGCAGCCAGTGATGTTCACTTTCATCCTGCGCGTTTATTAAAAAGCATTCTATAATATAATTGGTATTGCTGGAAACCGCATTTCATTTATGTATATTGCAATATGACACATCCAGCGAACTCTAATAATTTTTCACTTTGTTTCCCGGAGAATCAATTATTGACTCACCACCTTGCACCATACATATAATGACTGGTTGATTAGTCGCGCTGTCGGATCTTTGGGGTACACAGGCCAGCCTTTCTACCATTAATGTATCTGCAGCGAGATATATATATTTATATAGATATATATATATATATATATATATATATATATATATATATATATATATATATATAGATATATATAGATATCTCTCTCTCTCTCTCTCTATAGATATATATATATATATATATATGTATATATATATATATATATATATATCTTTATATATATTTACATATATATGTATATATATCGATATATTTATATATATATATTGAACATATATATATATATATATATATATATATATATATATATGTATATATATATATATATGTATATATATATATATGCATATATATATATATATATATATATATATATATATATATATATATATATATATATATATATATATATATATATATATATATATATATATATATATATATATATATATATATATATATATATATATATATTTATATATATATGGTAACTTTCTTGGGATAGCGCAATTGCAATTGTTCAAAATGTTACCATGCGTTTCCGTTATTGGTGAATGCACCATATATATATCAAGGATCGCTTTGGACGATTGAGACTATATATTGAGCCGTCCATTAAAACTAGCCCTAAAATGGTGGACATCTCACTCCATGGAAGATCAGTGTGATGACTACCCATACGCAATCTTGAGATATATGATTTGATGCCTCGGATGCTGATGGAACGAGCCCGTTCTTTAACACTGTGAAGAAAAGTTATTTGTGGTGTTACAGTATCACCATATATTGTGCTCCAACAGCGATTGCAGTCGATCCGGCTGTGGATGCTTTCATCCATGTTTCCGCTTGAACTAGGGGTCACGACTAAGCGTCTTTGTCAGGATTTGTGTGGGCATAGACAGGCCGATATTGACCGAAAACCGAAATGAAATCATATTAAGTAAGTTCAAGGCGCACCATTTCACGCGCTACATTGAAAACTGGCAGAATCGCACTGCAGTAGTTAATGGATGTATTAATGACAGTTTCTAGCACATAATTCGCATGCTTTTTATTGACACGAGGAATTGTCATGGACGTTCCAGTTGACATCTAATGTGTGTGTGCCGTGATCGGCGTCTGTGCAATTGTAGTTTTGTATGACCTAGTTACATGAATAATCAGGAATGAGATAGTGACTTTCATGTTGCCTTTGATCATAAATAAACTCACATCAACCAGAAGGGATGATGATTGATTGTTTCAGTGGTTGCCTTATATCTGGTGTTCGCGCTTACCTCGAAAGGACTTTGTTTAGAGTCTGCTTTTTTAAATATTTTCCGCATGTTATTGTTATTTGCTTTAAAGAACATGTTACAATAGTCGCGCTCACTTCGTTACAGAAATATATCTTTGTATACACTTGTTTTGCAGGTTGCAGTGGGAAACTAGAATCCTAACTATCATTAAAAATGTTGTAATAAGGCGCTACTAAATATTGGTTAACCGCTAAATTTGCATGGAATAAGCATAAATGTACACACTATAAAGCGTATACAATCCTTTCGATCTTTTCAACCCTGTACCTAGCTGGACCAAAATTACCTACGACAATGTCAGTATGACTTATGTCTGTTTGCAGTCAGCGGGCCATCATTCACTTTGTTCTACGTGTGCCTAGTGACTACTTCCGGTTGTTATGGATTGTTTTTGCACTTTGTTGGGGGTCATATTTGTATTGAATAACAAAATCTTAATGCAGCATGTTGGTAATACATGTATTATTGTATTACTTTTTGTAAAGTTAACGTTATATACTGGCAATTACGCCGTACTTCTTGTACTGTTAATCGATAAACACCGGTAACTGGTAGCTGGTTTGGGATTACCTAGACTAGGTTTCATTGCCGAGCGCATGTTAAATCATTTCTACTCTAACCATGTGTCAATGTGCTAAGTGGCACTCTGAAAGATTTGTTGTAAATTATATTTAACTGAATGAGACTTGTGAGTTTTGGTGGTTATTGCGTGGTTAATGCAGTGTGATAATGGACGACACATTAGTGCCATCGATTTCAACGATATGACAGTAATATTTTGTTCGGTATGAAAATATGCAAACGCTGACCTCAAATTCAATTATGTCCAGGCTGTATTGTTTCATTGAGCGCACTGAGTTTTAAAATCACATATTAAAACGTCACTGATAATAATGGCAGCCAGAAGATGAAATGTAAATAAAGTGTGCACGGTCATGGTTCTATTTTAGAAATACCAGTTCCTCAGGGAAGCCGAGGACAGCTGTGCAACTACTATTTGACTAAATGTCATGGATAAACATAGCTTCATTCTGTTACACAAGCTGACAGGGACCAGATTACATCCGCTATCAATACCAAATGAGGCAATGCGATCATTGGTTACAATATTTTGCCATAGCACATTGATCAGCGGAATACAGCTTCACTGACGCAGTTCTGTAGAATAATTCTCAAGCGGCTTAGTTTAGCGCTGCGGAGCATAAATCAACAGGTTATTGGATCTAATCGGTGCAAACGTTGATAGAAAACAGGCGAATTCATGAAATGCCCGAGGCTACGGAGACACTGTCGATAGAACCTCTGAAAACATCATTAATAAACATAGTCAGACTGTTATGCGTCGTCCACACTTTCGGCGTTTGTTGCATTATGTGGAATTGATTCATAGACAAAATCGACCCTTTCCGTTTTATAACTGGTGTGAGTGTCAGCTGCAGTGAATAAGACTCAATTAAAGCCCGAATATTAACACCGTGGAATCCATATGATGGACATTGCAGGCGTTGTATCATCAACATCATGTTTGGTGACGTCTTAACGTTTGTCGAGCATCGAAGCTCAGAACGACTTGCATGAAATAACGGATGAAAGTTTGTACAGCAATAACCAATTACGTTGACAGCTTCAGAGCAACTTGTGATATCGATCATTGTTTTGTCCAATCGATGACGTCGTTGCTAATCTGGTCGATATGACTGGTCGCTTAGTGAAAACCTACAAAGGTATTCTTCCTATCGCATCCCATCCGTATGGCTTAAAGAAAGAATTGCAATGGGTAGATTTAAAGCAATAATTGCGTTACAAACATGCGAGACATTCGTGTGGATCATTACTCCAAAAGAACTTTAAAAAATGGCAACCCGAGAAGAATATGGATAAATACTATGTACAAATTAAACAATCTGTTGATTTATGCGACACGTAGATAACTGAAGGCTAATTGAAAGTATGCACAAACAGGCTTATTTAAATGTGTCTACTAACGTGATGCATATGACACTGGAAATATGATTCATAACATGTATTGATACGTAAGCCCGTAGCTAACTTTACGGAGCAAGTATGATTACCCATGCGTGACTGCTACGTTGCATTCATTTTCCACTTCCATAGGCAAGGAGATCTATCCCTAATGCAATCTACAAAAGGAACATCTTAATATAGACATGAAGGGGGCGGGCCCATTAACATTCATAAGTAAATATTATTGTGAATTCATTGTTTTCTTATACAATGGGTCACGACATTTTTAACAGTTTATTTTAAAATCGCGAACAACGATATATCACACACACATGCTGAAAATTGATAGCTTGTTTAAACTGAGGCGAAAATATATAAATATAGAGGTGCGGTGACGTCCGAAAAATAGCATTAAATGATCATTAGGCATCTGGCGTTCCAAGTCATACTTGTTAGCTCATTTTATTGTCATGGTCTTCTGACCGTGGACTCCAACATATTCTTAGAATCTCGCACCAATCGTAGCATGGAACCCAAAAAAATCAAATATTGGTTGAAATGCCGTTTTATGTGGCCTAAGAACTTGAGTCACTATTATTAATGGATCTCCTACGTCAGCTAATTTACGTTTGCTACACATTTATGTGTAATTAACGTTGATATGCTACTCAACAAGGCTGAAATACATACACCTTCTTAGAATGCGTGTGTTTGTTGCAATGGCAACGGGTTCTGATTTGAAAAGTAGCGGGTATTCAATATCTTTTCAATGAACCTGCGATGTATATATTAGTGTATAGGAATATGCATTTTGACACGTATTGTGCTGTTAATATTTTTCGACGAACTTCGTAGCCGAAGCATTGTTTAACCATTTTTGCGCATGCATTGTTTGGCAGACGATAGCATTCATAAATAACGGAACAATCACGCGTAGGGTTCGTACTGTTTTCTACTCTACTTTCCATAAGCAGTACGCCTTCGGCGAATTTTTAGAGGCACGCAAACTTTCACCAAGGAAACATGCCTTGATCTATGTTTACTGCAAAACAGCAATACTGAAGCTGCTAGAGCCGAAATATTCATAGCCTTGCCAAGCGTAACGTGCATGCCGGCATTTTGGCATTATTGAACAATATTTGTATTATGTGACTCGCTGTGACGAATTCTTACACCAATAAGCTGATCTCGGACGCGTTTTATGCAAACATTGTTTCAATATAAGTCATTACCAACGTGTGATATCGTCATTACCTAAGGCTGAATGCAAAAGAGTGAGAAAGTATCTATGACGCCGACATAATAGCAGTCCAGTGTTGTAATTTAATAATGCCTCTCTTTAGGAACTATATTAACAAGCGGATGTATGTCGATGTCTAGATAATGATACTCTACCATTAAAAAAAGCATGCAATACAATACATCCAGTTAGAATATATTACCTTAATTTATTCTGGTCCTTTTATAATGCAGTTGAATCCATATAGAAGTTGGGTATTTATTTTACCTGTTTGCGCCGTTTGATGGTTCCGAGCCTTGAGGCCATCGCGTCTCTTCCGGCATTTTTTTGTAGTATCCTGCTAGATGCCAGTTTCATCCTGGCACCGGCTATGCACTTGGCTCTGTGACATTACAGCATAAATGTTTTACTCATGTAGGTCTTAAATCACACGAGGACAATGCAAAAATGCAAAGAAGTGCCTAAAAACAATTTACCCAATGTACTATGTCGACCTGCAGGAGTGTGATTCTCTCGCTGTTTGTGCTTGCAGGGTATGTACATGATTGCATGGGGCTCAGCAATAGCTCATCATCAATATTTATTATATTCCTACCGTCAGTTCAAACTTGTGGTGTTATCCATTATTTGCAAATCAACAATACACTTAAATTAAGAGCAGTATATTATCCAGACAGAGATCATTTGATTTAAACACTGGTAAAGCACATTCATCTCGATATTACGCAATTTTTCTCTCTCAATTAAATAGTACATTTTTATCGATGTTCTAAACATATGCCATGTAATATATTCCCCAGCCATTGTCAATAATTTTCATTGATACAACAATCTCTTCAAGAGCACAATGTTCTGTTGTTGTTAATCAAGGTTAAATACGGATGAGTACAAAGGGTTATGAGCCAATTCCTTTCAGCATTGTTTGATCGTTATTGATAAATTTCATGCAGTGATTGGTGTATGAAGATGCTTTGACTACATTCATTACGACACATAGCATATCATATTGGCGAACCATGACGGTAAAACCGTCAGTTATTAAACAGGCGATTAATAGTAAGTTGGTACTGCATCTCCGTCAGGATCCAAGTAGTCTAATGCGGTAAACATTTACTTTGCCGTGGAACATGACACCACAGTGAGTATGACAATCAAAGACCTGTACAACCACGTACATAGTACTGATTTAAATGAAATTGATGGTGTCAGTTATTATGTGAATATTCTAATGACAATATTCTATACAAGGTTTTCTGTATGGCATCTAACTTGTATATGCTCGGTTGTGCATGTAATCTTTTACAATGAAGACAATTATATATATATATATATATATATATATATATATATATATATATATATATATATATATATATATATATATATATATATATATATATATATATAGATATATATATATATATATATATATATATATATATATATATATATATATATATATATATATATATATATATCTCTATATATATATATATATATATATATATATATATATATATATATATATGTTTATTTCGTACTCAAGGTACCTGCATAAACTATAATTGTGATACATAAATTTAAACTATAGTGCTACATTCAACGGAAAAAGAGATAAAACTGTTACGATACTACAATATCTTGTGTCATCAAATAAATCATTTCATCGTCAAATTCATCAATTATAATTTCATTGTTTTTAACACAAAACAATGTATATAAAACGATATTAAACTTTGTAAAACATAGTGACAAATAGCAACATAATGCGGATGTTTTATCAAGAACGTACTTGATCTCACGTACCACCACAGTATCATCAATATTTCTGATATTTCTGCAGTCAATTTAAACTGGTGTTGTTATCAATTATTTACGAGTCAACAATACACGTCAATTAAAAGCAATATATTGCAATGTTAAGTTGCACCAATATCGTTCCCTTGCATGTCAAAAACAATTCTGCTTATCGCAATATGATAAAGTATGTACACCATGTTCCAATACTGAATAAAACAAGCCACACAAATGTGCAAATGATTCCAATAACTTCCAACTGTGAGAAGAAAAGTGGCTTAATGTGAAATGAATATTGAGACTATTTTGTTTTGTGCGTACCCAGTCGCACGATATACGCGTTGAGCAAGCAACGGTACATCAACATTTACTTCCGCCATGTTCTAACTGATTAATCACAATTGTGACTGAATCACGGGTATGATGCATTGATTGGGGATCCTACTAAACGCAGAATGGAAGTGCACCAAAGAGTAAACCAGCCCATCACCGTGTTCTACACTGCCATCATAGGTGGTCACCATTACCTCAGCAAAAAAAATCTCTCGAACCGCGAGAGGGCAGCACATTTCCCCGGATTATATAAAAAAATTAAAAAAGCGTTTGGCGGCTATTCGTAACAGTTCTCCCAAGTATGAAACGCAATTTAAAGGCTTTCTGTAAATTATGATTGCATCGAAAATACTATTGTAGCGGATATAATTTAATATGCTATTAGTGAATCGGGCAATTAACTACACTAACTAATGCTTTAATATGACAAATACATAGTGACGACGACGAGTATAAAAAATTACATAGGGCTTCTTACTTACAACTTGTGTACCGTAAATCATAAATACATACCCTATAGCCAAAACTAAACATGATTGCTGGGCGTTATATTATTACTCTAGATAGCCAGCTCGGTTAAGTAACAAATACCATATGCTATGAATGCCACTTGTCAAGAAACATATTCTGGCTTTCGCTTTACCATAGCATTATTGTTTCTCTCTTTTGCTGTCTATATATATCGAACGATTCATTTTCATGACGCGATTGTTCAGGATTATTTTAGGGTCGATGATCATCAGTTAACGTTCTGTAGCAAATGGTACAGTAAATCAATATATGGTAAGAATATCATTTTTAAGGAGGATGAATTTACGACATGCACATCTTATAAGTTGTTAAGAATGTCAAATGATTTATGTACTAATTCATATGGAAATCCATATGTGCATTTGTATTGTGATGCGATAAGATAATGTGCTATTAAAACACAGGTAGTCACATCACTTCCGAGAAATGCAATTACTTAACGTAAAACATGTTTAGAATGTACATAAAACTATCGTCACATGCGCTTTCCATTAACAGATTAAGAGCAGCCTGGTTTTGCTTGTTACTCGTTTCCTCCGAGAAGGGTTCTGTCCGATAAGTGCTCTGCTACTTAGCATGCGCATTGTAAATTAACATCGGATGAACTCCTTAAATGTTCCTTATCGGCGTATGCTACATAGGTATATGTCACTTGCGCTATAGCATGTTGGTTATATAATATGTCTGTTAGACATGATCAATTACGCCTTGTTTGTACGGTATTTAATCAGCCTTTCCTCTTTCAGGACGGATTATATACTACAATGGTAATTGTTATGTAATGTTGCGCATCACATAAATTTTTTATTTCAGTATGTTTGGCGACGACGACGACGTTCATTGAGATTTCATGCCAGCAGGTATGCCCGCACAACTGGTCAAAACAACGAGATAGACAAAGGAAAGAATATCTAGTTAACCGATAACAACTGCCAATGCATCAATGGTCTGTTTTCTGTTGTGCTTATGGAGGCTGGCTCATACAAAGTGGTCGCGTTCGTGCTTCCTTAAACGAACTTTCTAAAGCTGTCTACAAATATGCCGTCGAAATACATTGGAAGTGAGATTAAATCGCTCACATATAATGACAAACTATTCTCCCAAGGCACGGCGCCATGTTGTATTCACGGACTAAGACATGCAAAGACATCTTTACATGGGAATTGTTTTAGTTACTGGCTCTGTAGCCACTATGCAACTCGCTTGTTGTGACAGCCCTTGGCAGTGCAAGTCATAACAACTACACTGAAGCCTCAATATCCGCTGCATCCCGCATCCGGAAGCCCTGTATATGTTGACATCTTAGCCATACTACACATATAGCAATTTTTTATAATTGTCTGATATAACTTCTTGTACACCACAATGAGTATGACAATGAAAGACCTGTACAACCACGCACATGGTATTTATTTTAAATGAAATTCATGGTGTCAGTCATTATGTGAATATTATAATGACAATGTGTTATAGAGGGCATCACTGAATAGCATCTAAGTTGTACATGTTCGGTTGCGCAAGTAATCTTTTAGAATGAGGACAATGTATCAGTAATATAAACATAAAGGTTTCGTTCACTGGCGTCGTATAATCATTACATATGTAATTAAGCACCTTATTTCAATACTGTTAATAAGCACCAATCCATATAAAATTAACAGGTGTGTCTCTCAGTTCGGAAGAGGGGTTTTTGTTCCACCTTCGGAATTTGTCAGCTGCCATTCAACTGTTCTGATACATTTTGACATAGTACAAAAATGTGATGGGCTTGGTAATCTCAGCGTTTCACGTTAACGTCACTGGAACAATACTGCTGTCTTCCTGTTTTGCTTGTATAATAAGACGTCGCTTTATTATTTTAACCAAAATTAAAAAAAGAAATAGATCATTTGATGACTGCCATTACCTCTGTGGCAGCTTAATTAATCTTGATGTATGATGATCCAGGTGATCATCATACGTCACAATTATTACTCCTTGGACTGTAATTGCTAGACACTCCATGTGAAGGCCTTCTCAAAGGATGCCACAGTCGGATCGAAGAGTTGATTTACAAGCTAGCTAAGCCAGCTGGTGTTGTGAACGAAAGCATATGTATCTCAAGTGAACAAACATGCAAAACTGCAAACCAAACATTGGCCTCTTGTGCTGGCTATGAAGTTGTTGCAACATTGTATTGCGAAATTAAGTCCCCTTGTGCACGTAGACACGTAGCGAAAGCATATGACGTCCCGAATTCTTTGCAATTCCGTCTTGTTGGCTTGCTTTAGATGGCAAATTACTTCCGCGTGGCCAGAGTCGGAAATTGTCACCCGCATCTGTGATAAAGACAACAACCTTACTGTTTCTAAAGCAATTTGATCCTGTACACCTTAACCTGAATCGCCAGGCGAAACAAATCATGCAGGTTTCCAATTATGTGACTTACAACAAACTGTGACCACAAGAGTGATTTATTTAGCGGTAATAGCTAACCCATGCCCAATTTAAAAGGAATAAATCAATCCATTAAATGTTCGTGAGCGCTACTCCTTGTTTCCTTTTGCTGTTGCATTATTCACAGCGTCCACAACAATACTATTGTTATCTTGATGAGCCAGATATTGATGCTGCAATGGCACCGATCTATTCAGTGGATGTTTGATATATGAAAGATAAATGAGGGTTGATATTGTCTAAAGGATGACTGCTGAATGTGCAGAGATAGCGAAAGTTGGTTATGAAGCAGAGTTAACCAACGTTATTCCAAGGTTATCATCTATCAGTATGGAAACTGAACCCCTAATAGCAGCCATGTGAGAACCAATTTTCTGTGCGAGCAAATATTGTGTATGATGCCACCACAAAAAGCCTCCGGTTATTGATGTACATCTAAGCTTGGTAAGCAATTATTCAAATCAAACATCAGACTATCTATTCCTCATTAAAATATTGGAAATGTTTCAGATGTCTCAGTTTATAATGATATGCAAGATTCAATCAATTATTGGTTCGTTTTCATCACGGTCGGAGATCAGCTCTGCACAGGAGCCATTCGTGCATGCCAAGGAATGCCTCAATAAGTGGTTATTTGTGGTTTTGCTAATGCAATATGCATTTATTGACGTATGTTCCGGTCTCTCAGCCATAGGTCTTACAAGCCTCAGCCACATATAGCCTGTGCGGTAAATCAATTCATTCATTACCAACCCTGTCTACAGACGAGTGAAATTAATTTACATTATCAGGTGACAAATCATCATTTAGCGTTTCATGTCTCATCACACAGACACATTTCGTAGATGATACTATACCATCATATTACTTTTTGATGCGAAATGCTGAGGGTTTGTTTAACGTAGTAGGCGATGTCATGGGGTAATTGGCGTTCGAATGAAGATAGTAAGGAATGTGCTGGTTCATGTGTTACTGCTTGCGAAGAAATGTATGGCTTAATTATGTCACGTTCCTGAACGTAGAATACTGATAATTTCAGGATAGCGATGTGGTGATAATATGCTCGGGTGGTATTGGTCAGGCTTTGGCAAAGAATACTGTCGTCAGTTTTTCATTGATTACCAATGATTGCAATTTAATGCCTTAAATGTTCACAACTTACAGAACACGGACGGACAATATGTTCATTGTGGGCAGCATTAGCATGCGAGCACCAAGGCAACACCTGGTATTAAATCAGTGCACTTACAGTACGAATATCCGGACTAACTGCTAATGCAACGCACACATATAAGCGTACTCATAAGACACCAAAAGAAAAACTGTAAAAAAAACCCCGGCCATTACGTCCTTGCATCACTAGTAATACAAGTGCATGTTGGTTGCATCCCAAGATAGATTTGTCGCAATCATTGAAAAAGAATAAGATTTAGTAGTCATCAAATACATCTTGATCGCTGAATAAAAACGCGTTGACACATACGTGTTGTATCGTGTAGAACTTCCTGTCAATGTTCACGGAGCTTCCGCATGAGTAAGGGGAGGTTGTTCGTAGTAACATATACGCTAATGGTACACTCATAAGCAGTCATGCTGCTATGACATTTTCAATCAGTTGAAGACTTACTCGGTCATTAAATGCACTTATCATTCCTTCAACAACTGTAATCAGGTTTTCTAGTTACTACGGCTAATGCAAGTGTGGCATTTGTTACTGTTGGTCGATGGATCATGAGTTAAGCTACCACAAGAGGTACTGGCACTTGCATGTACGTATCCATAGGTACTATCAACATCAGCATAGGGCACCGACACATGGCATGGGAAGATATCAAGCAAGGCAAGAACCATCTCGAGATAGTTATTATAAATCAAAGTTATTCGTATTTGTAAAAATGACATCATGACACCGTAAATTGGAATTGCTCCTGTATATTTCTTTGCCCTCAAGTCTTAACGCCCGGTATTTAATCTTTAAGATTTGTGGATACAATGAACAAGTATAAGCCTATTAGGTGTAAAATGTCTTCTCTTTAACACATTCAGACAAACCCAGTGTTTGCAATATAATTAACGAGTATATTTATTTGAAAAAATTTGCATCGCAATGAAGATCCTAGCAGTTTCACAAGAGAACTGTTACTTAATGTTGATGATGGGATGTATCAGTAATGTGCTCAAAACGAGTAATTTACCAATTGGTTTTGAAGCGTTTCACGACTGCACACTTATTAAAAGCAAATTGGCATCTTCTCTCGTGGCATATATTCAAGAATCGTTCAAATGAATCACTATAAATTCGTCTGCTAATGCATTTATGTGCAATATGTGTAAGTAAAACTGTTGTTATAGTCCAGCATTGAATGTTTTTTTTCATTTGTGTGCTTCTGCTCTACGTAGCATTCTCACCTTCCTTCAAAGTGTCAAAATGTTTAACCGGTTAAGATCGATATGCAACCTCCAGCTATATTAACAAACCAGGTAGTTGCTTAATGAAAGATGTGAATCATAAAAAATGTTTGTGTCTTGTCAATATAAGGGGAATTAGTCTACGTATTGTAAATGAAAACATCCACATTATTCCTAAACCTGTTGCTACCATTCATTGAATTGTTGCAGTGCCTGGCGACATAAAGCAAGTGGCGCGATAAACATCAGTTGGGACTATCAAAGAGTAACATGAGTGCTTAAGGATGTGACCTGTTTGACATCTTTTCATTCTTCATCTCCATACGATTGCGACCATCTAATTGAAACGATTATTGATGAACCCAATGCGTCATGCAACCAGAATAAACAAACAGGCTTTCAAGGACCGGTGCTGCATTAGCAAATTGAGGTTTAAAGCTACCCTGGTGCTGCAATATTAAACAATATGCCCTCTCTTGTGTTTGTAGAGCACTTTGTATGCAATCTCTAAATCAATGCACACAAGAAATGCAAAGTTGAAAAATTATGCGTGGCCTCCTTTTCGTAATCATGTACATGGTATCTCTTGTTGTAATAAAGGTAGGAGTCGTTGCTATGTGAATGTAATTACTTCCATATGCTCTATAAAGGCGTTCGAGAAATATAGCTGGATTTAACAGGTTAACTTGCAAATTGAATAATTGGACCTGCGATGTATGTAAAACGCTTAGTTTTAGAGGAAGAAGTCGCGAATAACTACCACTATGACAGGCACAAACTATCCTTTGATGTTGATATTTTTTCGTTTTTGGGGTTAAAACAAACAATGTCCAAGCCTATGAAGGGTTTGCAAAATAAATCTCACTGCTATGTGAACTCTGTCATTCTATAGAAACAATGTGGACAAATAGCCGAAATAAACAATGGGCGGAATTAATTTCACCCAGCCTCGCAATGGTCATTCTGGCAGATTCTCGAGCGATGATATGAATTTTATTGCTAAAGCAAGATATATATGAGGCAAGCGCAAGGATATCTTTCAAGTTACATCTTTTGAGATAGTACCCACATAATATTACCTTTTGGGATATTCTAGGTATTTGTTTAATAAGACCTTACAAGGAAACACGGAAGACTTGTCTTGTTACACATCTATATCATCCACTCTCTGTAAACAAGCCATTAATTACATTAATTAAACTCAAAATAAACCGTTATATTGCATTCACGTATTTAAAGCAACTGTTTTTTATTCTGAATAACTAATATCCTCTATCTCTGAGAAATAGCCTACAGTAAGCTAAGCGTCCGCTTGCAGTAAATCTCTATAAAGCCACTTAGTTCTACTCTACCCACCGTATTCCCTTTTTGTCAAGACATATGTTGGTAAGTCCATTTTACCTACATAAATATGTCAGGAAAGCCACAATATCACGACTCCACATTCATATAGCATAATTAAGCGTAGGTCGCATGATGTAAAAGCACTTGGTGCTTTATACTGCAAAGTTGTAACGTGTCACGCGTTTGAGCTCGAAGCGATCTGCCATGGCTGGAGCGTGTATGTTTAAGAAATGTGTGTCTGACCCCAGGTTTTACCATTACTGTCGCGCATGAGATCACCATGAAAGACAAATGTACGTCGTTTAACCAAACCTAGTCTTCTTAATGTTGACCTGTTAATAGCGATACACATCTTTTATATTTTGCGTTTCAAATCGATTTATACGATTAACCCTCATCGGCACTTACGTTTCTATAAGGCTGTTTTCACTCGCAAATTTCATAGGTTGGATTATTGCGATAACGAACATCACGTAGATGGAGTTTCTTATCATGGCATCTGTGATTGCAACTGCAGTGGCCTTGTATTCATATTAACACCTGTTTAGTCTCCAATATTGATTATGAGTTAGATCTCATATTTCCCTATATATAGCATCGTGGCCAATCTAACGTTTTACAGTTGAAGATGATGATAAAACACATAAGAACTACCATTTGGTGATGCTCTCTAAGGTATGATACAAATGTCGAGTTCCCAAGTCGAGTACAGAGCATCCTTTAGTGATACATAAACATTATTTGTATGCATCTATAAAATGGTTAATGTTCCGTACTTACAGAATCGATCAGTTGCCACTCAATCTGCTGCATACCGTTTAACCAAGTACAAAGATAAGTTCAGCTTATATTGATTGACAGGTAACTTTAGCACATTAATAAATAAACAGATTGGACCATATTGACTGTCGATATTGCGTGGTCCTCTTTTGCTATACGCTCACGAGCGATAAATGCTGGCTAAGTAGTCAGGAAACACGGAAGCGGCAGCATCACATGTATATATACCAGCAGGATATGTTATGCTGTGTTTATATACTTTGAAAGGTCAATAGTGTTACTAATTATAGAAAGCGACCTTTATGCATGAATTTTATCCATTCCATAATGAATTGTTAACAACTCCGGAAATACCCTATTATGATTCAAGTTAAGGTGCCAAATAGCGCTTACATATTCGTAATTTTATAGGAGTATAGGGGTGGTTAAAAAGCTCCGACACAGCATCGCATTTGTCAGTGGATTGTATGGTTATTGAATATGATGAATATTAAGTACACTGTCGAATGCTGATTGCTTCTCAACCCAAATAAAACCTTAATTTCCACAACGAGCCAACAGTAGGTTTGTTTGCGCATGAAGCTATGTGTCAATTCTTAGCATCAATAATGAATTGTGCAATGAAAGAAACCCTAATTGTTAGGTCGTGAGACAAAAATGTATTTATTGCAACGCTGATACTGGAATAATTATTCTCATTGCCTTACATATAATTGCAAACGCGGATGCACAGTTTGAAACATATATTTACATATCAATAATCCCATCAATAAGGACTGATCTAAGGATGTTTGACAACACGCTTAGAGCACACCAAGCGCTGCCATGCTGATACTGTGGGTCAATGGACAACTTTTCGTGTTGGCGGTCTAGTTGTAGCTTTTATTTGCAGGAGATTATAGCACATAACTGCACCACATTTCCCCTTCGAATACACTTTACTCAACCATGTGCAGCCAGTCTGAGTGGGGAAATACAATAATGGGCATTATTTACCAGGCAGGTTTTTTACTCTGTCAACGCTAAAAACTAACTATCCATGCAGCATTCAATGAATTTAAAGAGATACTCACTCAAATGATAGCATAATAGAAATTGGATAAAAATTGCAGATATTACTTTTAACCCCATATCATCTCAATAGTGAAAAGAAAACCTGGGGTCACCATGTTTATTTTTGTGTAAATTGTTTTCAAAGTATGTGTGTCGGTCAAATCGACCAGTTTTGGTACAGTGTTAGACAACACAAGGTCAGATCAACTATAACATTTATTTTTCATGAAGACTCTCATTGCCACTTTATAAAATCCTTAACATTTTGAATCATTATACTAATAAATCCTTCATAAATAAAAGATAATCACATATATTGCAAAAAATAAAAAAAGTTAGTGTTCATTCTTTTCCGGATCGTCAATATTATTATCGGGTATTTTTGTATTTTCGGACACATATTTATGAAACAAATCATCATAAAATGGAAAATTGCATCCAGAAAAAAATAGGGGATCATCATGCATTTGTGGCAAATAAATACAGTTTTGTTTGGCACATAAAAGAAACAAATGCAAAAAAATGTTTTTCAATTTGACAAGAAAAGTTAACACTAGGTAAAAATTACAAATACAGTGTATACTTTGCTTTGTTTGAGTTCCTTGAATTTGTGTTAGTCAGCAACTTATTTAAAAGAAAATAGTTCTGAATTTCTTCAATAATTTTCTTGTTGGCTGTTGACCCTCGGAGCACCACAGGTATTGTCACTCAGCAACCGGGTTCTGACCCAGCAATTTTCACTGCAGTTTGTTTTGACACAATTTTCTTGTCTAGAAGACATTGGAGAGTGATAGTTCTTGGTGCCAAATTATCAGGTCCGCTAGGCGGCGCATGAATTACGCCAGTATCTCTTTAAGCCATCACCTTATCAAGTAGAGCCTCCACAGTATCTACTTAGCAGCTAATGAGCTACCCAACCATCTCATCTAACCCGTTGTTATTAGACGAGCATATTACAAACCGCTCCCGTGGGTCTTCAATTTGTAATGAACTGCTGATAAAGGTATGCTCCAAACCGTTCCCTTTGGTATTGACCAGCCATCCAAAACGATTTCGTTGGGTCTATTAAGCATTGGCTTTAATTACATTGATCAAATCAATCAATATGAGGGCACAGTTAATATGCGCGTTACGGTATAAGAACATCAAGGATGACATTATCTTTAGACCTGATGTATTAAAAATGCCATTAGATGATGCATTAGGCACGCTTTTTTTATAAACGTGATGGTGCATCCAATTGCCGGATTGGTATCATCTAGAGATCTAAATGGATTGCACAACGTGTATTGTTGTGGCACCATTGTGGCACCATTGTGTGTCAACGATCGCTGAGGTATTGGATTCTTGAAGCAAGCTACGCAAGTAAACAGTACTCTTAACACTGTGTTTCGTTCGATTAATGGAAGTAGAGGTATGGTGAACACGGAGAGAGCTAGAGAGAATATATGGCAAGACGCACAGTCACCCTCATCCAACTTCATCTTGCTGTTAAAAGCGTTAGTGGTGTTTTATGCTATTTCAGTGTTTATTGTACACTCATGTATGGTTAATGAAAGATGAATGCATCGACACTGACCACGTAGACTCATTTCCATTGGATGTGATCTTATTTGACTTCCCATAAAACCGAAGCTGCGCTGTACAATCCAGAATTTCAGTTCTTTTTAGCAAAGCGTACATTTATCCTGGAATCGAAGAGTATACTGTTACTTGGGATTTACGAGCAAACTGGATGCTGAAAATCTTTCCAAAAAAGCATAAATTTGACAGCCCTAAATAACTAACCCTATATTTAGAAAGCTGCCAACGTAACACCTTGTTCAAAATATTGGGAATATTTTTTATTTGTAAATGCAGCATCATATGCAATTTCCAATAAATGTGCAGTGGAAGAAACCAAAACAATTGATTCGCGGAGGACTGAATGTCGACCGCATGATTCGTTTTGTGTTGGACATAGAGGGATATAGCATTCGTTTCAGTGATCAAGTTGGCAGGCATATATTTGCTACAACTGGCTGCCCTCTTGAGTTTGTGTGATAAATTTTCGGCTACAATATTCAAATCATTATGAAATGACATACCCACACGGCTACTTTGTGCCAGACTTTGTACCTGAATTCACCGTCTATGGATAATTGGTGCCGTTACAATGTACCAACAAAACTCCATATTTACCATTTGCTGAACACGTCAATTATAGCTAGCACAAGCGGATATCTGTACTTAAACAACCTGCCGAAAACTCGACAGAAGTGCACCTGTATAATTATGTCTACGAAGCAGCATCAGGTTTTGATGTCGAGAATTTACATAGCATTTGTACCAATACCCGGTCTTACTGTTACTGCTAGGTTCATACAGCAGCAAACCAACATTCAATGCAACAAAATAATAAATAATAAATAATGAAGCTAATAAATCGAATTAAATTTTCTCTCACATTTCCTTTAATTTTAGTGTATGTCGTAATCACCTCGAGATATTCTTGATACAAATATTAAACAATGATGTAAATATATATCACAAGCAACTTGATAACCACCCATTAATAACAAAGTCATTCCGTGATATAACCCTTTTTTAGCTTCTCAAAGATGTATATGCTGATGGTTATACAATTCTAATGCTATCTTCATTTGTTATAATATATACAAATTGCAAGTGCATCGCCCTTGCAGTGGTATGGAACAATCGCGGAAATGAAGCTTAGTGTACAACTTTCGTTGACAAATGAAGTTATTTACTACAATGCTAACAACCGACACGAGGGCATTACAATAAATCCTATTCACAGCAACAGGTTCGTCAGTACCCAATGAAAATCTGTTTGAGGTTTATAATAACAATTCGCTACTTTGTTTCCAAATTTGCATGTAATTTGTGTTGTACAAATACTCGGCAAAGCAAATGAACATAGGTGAAATTAGTTAAATAAAAGAATCAACAAAATGCTGATTGTTCTAGCGACAAATATCACTATGTCAAGCATTACTGGTTTATTGACGTTGCTATTAGAATGTTAGGTTCCAGCTTCAAGGTCCTGTTACTTTTATTGCTTCTAATATTTTTGTAGTGCATTTTATGTTAACAAATATATGCATTAAATTCCGTTGTGCACTTAAACTTTCGCTTATGGTACTGTGTCACTTATTACAAGTATATTTGATTCCTTGTGCTCATTGTTTAATGTGAACAAAAATACTCGGTCAGGCCCTGTTTTTCAAAAATAAGTATTAATACCTCGCATATTATGCGGCACTAAGCAATCGACAACTCCAATTTTAATCTGTTAGCAATCATAATTGTGTTTGCGTTAGTTTAGGTGTGCAAAGCTCTAGCCAGGAAAAGTACTGATTAATTCATATCAGCGTCGCAAACGATGTCTTAAGCACTAAAGAAAAGCAACCATAAAACAGTTGCCTCGTAAAAAATTATTTATTTAACTGAATAAACAATATTTAATAAGAAAATATTAAATGATTTTCATCGATCAATATTTGTTAGTATAATTATTGACCATTTTGTCTACGATTGATTAATAGGTTATTGTTTATAATCTGGGACAGGGCGCTTTTATATAAGAAAGCATTACATCCCTGTCGCTTGGAAATGTTAGATGTATGGCGCTTCAACCTTTACGATGTTGCTTATTGCAATTAGTTAAGCCGAGATCATTATGTTGTAAAACATAATATCACAGCTTATCATTACCGCATTGCACGCATGTATCACGCATACATGTTACGTACATCGCAATGTACGTTTTAGCGTTTGCAAAAATGAGCAGATCATATTTATGCTTGTTTTAAACTGTTATCCTGTCGTAGAAATTGGTTACTTGGTCATATGACATTATTAATCGCTTGCAATCTTTTAGCTAGCCCATCAATGTCGACGTGTGTGTTAACGATGTTATCGAAGCATTACCCACGCTTTCATAGCTCGCATCTGTTTACCTATTTAACGTCTTGCCGTTTGAGGTCGATAAAGTACAGTGATGCACTAGTTGCTGCATCAAAATCTCTTCAATTGACTTATGGATTATTTGGACAGTCATATTCACTGACAGATACGACTACGTAATTATATTCTAATGGGCAATTTACCTTGAAGTTGCATATACCTCAGATTATGTCCTTGATGGCCTTAGGACATGACGGAAGTGTTGCATTCTAATTATTCTTTTCATGGAATGATTGCTTGTGACTAATACAACCGCCTCTGCGTAAAGTAGCAATCTTCCACCTGTTCTTGCTACAAATACTAGAATGTGGCATCTAAATGCGAGCTTTTCTATTATGTGCTTTGATGTTTGTGATCCCTGTGTAATGGTTTTTAATCTTGTATTGTGCAAAAGATCATACCTGATATTCTACTGCTGTACATGTAATGAGCTTCCCAATGATCCGGTCCGTTATTATGGCACCGATAAATTGGCAATTGAATTGTATTATGCGATTGACAGGACACCCACACGGAAATGAAATACATAGCCCTTATCACTCGAACATTGTATTTGAGTATTTCATTGTTTCGGATAGGAAGAATACAATAATGTTAATCTGTATTTGTATGTTGGCTTTATGGACTATTGAAGATGCCATAGATACCCCTCTTATCGAATGCACACATAATATCAAAGGGAGTTCCCTTAAACCCCATCGATAGGATGTTTTCTGGATGCACTCGATAGTCGATTGTCAATGGATCAAACTTTTTAGTGCTTAAAGCCACAATCTCGGAGTCTGGACGTGAATCCCAATATAATTCCTTACGCAATTGGAACGCGCCATGGCATATACACGTCTTTTGGCACTTCCTTATGAGTAACCATTCACAACATATTTGCACTGAATACAAACTGGCAGCAATGCTTTCCTTTCCTGATACACAGATATATAAAATGCCACTGATATTAGATAGTCTCGGTTTCAAACGCTTTGAGTCAACCAGGTGTGGACGATGCAGCCAGTTTGCACCATGAGCTACATGGCAGAGGCTTGAGATGCTACATCAAGGTGCCATCAGCCAAAGAAGCGAATATGGCTGACATGATCTCAATAGAACACCGGTTTTAGTGCTCCTTGGCGCCAGGTTTTGGCATGATGAATTGTACCACACATGATTTTCAGTTCATTGCCATTACCGATGTTAATTATCATGTTACTGAGGCATTTAATGATACCAAAGAGCTTATTACTACCCTAAGAGGGTTCGCTTTTGCCTCCGCCCGAGACAATATGTGATCACGCTATAAGAGACCTGCGTGGAGCTTTTGCATAGCCTTAAAACCACATGTAATGCTCTGTTGATTTCAGGAGCATGGAAGCCATGACCAGTCAGAAAACCCCATATGTGTAACACACTATTAAATAAGTATGGGATCCTCTTAAGCTTACGAGAGATGTGACAGTGCAAATAATGAAATATCAATCATTCTTGGTTTGATATATATATAGACACGTTCACATTGATTATTCAGGCGCAACATTACGTAGAAGACGGCATCGCCCATACGAGGCACAGTGCTGTATATTTGAGAAGTAGCCAGACAGTTTTATGAACAATTTTATGATAGGATCGAGTCAGACATTATAGTGGTAAAACATTTTGTATGCGTTCTCTTTTCTTCAGCATATCATTGCCAGCTCGCGGCAGTCATTGCAACAATACCTAACGAAGTATACTGTCAAATCTCATTCCGGTGTTAGTACTCACAGCCTGCTAATGATTCTTTTACTACATAGAAAATAGATAAGGCATACTTAACTTAACATCCAACCGTTCACCCACATCGCCGACCCAGTTAAACATTATTGATGCAAACGCATTTACAAAGTTTTTCATCCTATCTACAAAGAAAATAGATAAGGTATACTTAACTTGCAAATGCTAATTATTGATGCAGCCTATTTTGCTGGTTAGGGCTTAAACGCCACCGAGACTCATTTAGCAGACATACTGTAGATACAAAATTTATGTCGCGAAGTACCGTATCACGTTGCTAATACGCATTGTATTTTATGTCACTGAAACATATTGGAGCATAGCGCTCATTCAACAGTTCGCAGAAACAAACAACAGCTTTGATGCTAGCTATCTGAAAAATTATCACGACTGCTTTGTTCAGGCCGGAAGACGATTATTATATATAAGCAGTAGGCGTTTTCATCATTGTTATACTGTCAATGTTTTAGGTCAGAAGCAAGGAATCACGCTTACTACAGATTGGCAATGCAAATATCCTTTAGAATGACCAACTTGTTTGCTGGTAATGTGGCAAAGATGACTTTGCTGCATAAGCAACTTATCTGCGGTTGAAATGCAATACATGATTTATAGCAAAAGCATGCACTTCAGCATTTAGTGTAAGGTGTAACACATTGTGCAGCGTCAAACACTCCAAAATCTAGTTGTAATCACAGAGCTTAATAATGTCCTTGCAAACAAAAATAGACATCGTGATGTCCCGTTTATACACCATATGTTATCAAATGTACTTAAACGATGATGTCGTTATTTAAAGGACATGGGATCCACATATGCAGACGCGCATATGGTTTGAGCCACTGTTATGTCATGATGTTTGTCACCAAAATCTAATGCTGAAAACCAGAATTATTAAGAACTGGTTCTTAGCTTTTTTGGTGCACAGGTTCATCACATCGAACTGATAGATCAGCTTTGCTAATATAATAACGAAGCAAAAGGGAATATATCATTTGTGTTTGGTTCTAATACCCTCACATTTTTAACATCCTAACGCCTCACTGTAGTTACGCTTAAATATCAGCGTTACATTTAAGGCAACGCAGTGATAATGAAACCAAACGGAGAACAGTATAATTTACCCACTTTATATTGCCCGTGGATGCCACATTTATATATTTGCAGGTGTTAACTTCGTTATGTGACAAACAAAGCACGTTATGTTTTTCAATTTCTATAGACCGTGTACATATGTACGTATTTGTTCGTTAGGATAATTCGGACGATGAAAGGTAATGCACTGTAATATAACGCTGTATTATAACTGGTCGAAAAACATTCGCCTTGTTGAAGCTGAAATCAAGTGTGTAAACAGTTAGTAAACATTTGTTGACTTACAGGTCATGCGAACGTGTGGTGAATAAAGTGTGAACACTTCTCACATGGACTTCATTCATTATAGTGATGATCAAATCTCGCCAAATCTTTGTGAGCTTCAACTTACCAACAACGATTATTCTTATTCAGGTTGATTTTCATTGAGAAGGCGTTTTCGTGGGAATCTAATGCAAATTATTGATGATTCCCATTAATTACATATTATCAGTTATGAGTTGTGCATTAAGCTGCGCTAATCCAAAAACCCAATACTTGGGGGACATCGATTCACATTGGCTGCACCAGAGGCAACCGAGGCTTTAAATTTCAACCGGATCATACTACTCAGTGCTTTATATATATGAGGTTTTCGACTTATAACTCCCCAGGGCACCTTTTGTACATCTACTGAGCTGAAGTGTACAATTTTGGTCTCTATCACGAATATTATCTTCAGAGATCATCTCTAGTAACACGTCAATTGTGCGCTGCCAATATCTTATATGCGGAAGTAGGTCTGGTGCCGCTCTGTGATTTGACTTGACGATCAAATTATGGCATTTGCGCTAATTGCTATGTAAGTAATGCCGATCCTATGACTTTGCCCGCAATATATCATGGCGACAACTATTAACAGTTGCCACTCATTGGAGTTGTTCATCTGTCACTAGACGATGCTGCCAATGTACACTGAGAAACCCCTGTCAGGATAGCCCGAACTCAGCGTTTGCGGATTTTGTTATCGGTCCGAAGTCATTAACCCATGCCGTCATTTTGCAAGGGATTGTAATTGTAGCTGTCACTCAACAAATCTTTCGCTTATATGTAACATGGACCCATGTTTTGCGAGCTAGAATTATGTGTATTTGTGTTCTTCAAGAATTGTAACCTGGAAATAGGTATAATCTACTTCATCACACGTCATCTCCTGTCGAGGTTTCCTAAGCTGCCTATTTTTGACTACTTTAGCAACAACACAATTTGTATTGTGGTTTTCTGTAAATAACATATTCTGTGTTACTCGTGTTTGTTATTGTACATATAAGTAACTTATATTGGTGCTGAGAATCATGATCTGGTATTATCCGAGGGAAAGATTTCGTCGGCATGCTTAATGTCAAGTCAAACCGTGAAATTACCCCTGTTAATTTAGTAATGCAGCATATATTTAAAAATAAACTCTTCAGTTCTAATGGCTAGGATTCGTTATTGGCAGCAAAGTGGCAAAAATGTCAATTGCATAGTTCTCTATGTGCCTCTTTCTGATCAGCATTACAACAGCGTCAGTTTTAATTGTATACAATCCGCTGTTTCCTAATGCTACCAATGGATATTGCGTATATCCTATCGAAATCGCACATACATGAAGCGAGCATAACATGTCTTGCCGAATCCGGTTTCGGTTATTAGCTGGTTGCTTGATATTTTCGGCGAAGCACTTCATTTTTCCTAAATATAAAAATTCGCGGAATCCCCGATATACACTATTCACTTTTCGAGTACATACTAACATTTTGAGAAGAGACTGATTTTTCTTTCTATTGATTAAAACAAGTATTAACTGCCTAAGTAAAGTTTCAATGTAATGTGGAACCGATATTGCATAATTTTAATCGCACGCGTAGAGGCAGTTTAATAGAAAACTATGGCTGCAGGGAGTGCTGACAGTCAAAGCAACTGCATGAATTGTTTGTAACTTTATTTAGACGTACTGTTGAGGACATTTAACAGCTTTCAACTTGGTTAGTGTCACGTTGAATGTATTGTGACCACGTTTTTCCTGGTATATTTTGGCGTCACGCAACAACAGTCTAATTAAACATGATGAGGAGCGACTTTCCATCGCTTATCAACCAGAAAACTCCGCCTACTTTATGGCTGCTGCACTACATCGTTTACTGATCTTTTACGTCAAGTTACCTTCGTCATAATGTAGCATGAGCAATCTGCGTCAGAAAACGGTGCGATAAATATCAGACGTAGTCTATTTATTACGCCTGTATAGGTCCCATTAATAGCGATGATACGATTAAGTTGGCCTTATGAGGGACAGAGTACGCCTCAGGCGAGGCTCATAAATAGGTCAAATGAGGATGTAGTGTGCATCAGATATTGCATAAACTATCCGAATGCAAATGTACTGTTCCTCCATGCATCATGTTACATACATTGTAACACAGATCAATGAATGTTCTCACTCACGCGATCGTCTCTGTGTCAATAATAGCATATAGAAAAAAATCCGCAAATATTTTCTTTGGCGTGGTTTTTAACTAGCGCCTCTTGCAGAAACCAATACCCATGCCTCTTAGGTGCACAACAGCCGCCATACCATTGCCCGACTTAATATGGTATTATTTTGTGAATTATCATTCTTTCATTCAGTTCGATTACAATACGCAGCGTGGAAGCATTGAAATCTAGATGATATACTGCCAGCAATGATATGGATATCTATATGCGGCAGGTCAACCGCAGATAAGATAAATAATGCGTTCATTATACTTTCAAATGTCTCGTCATCTAAGTTTTTAACAGACGAGAGGTGAACAAAAACACAACTACACAACATTTGTTGAGTTGTTTTGTAAAATTTATTTGCGATCCCGATGGTATTTTGTCAAGCCAATGACAAGCATAACGTTAACTACACAAATACAACATCCGCTGGGTTGTTTTGTAAAATTTATTCGCGATCCCGATGGTATTTTTGTCTAACCAATGAAAAGCATAACGTTAACGAGCACTATTGGTTAGTCCTGTCCATTTCTGACGAAGTAATTGGTTCTGAAACCATTGGCGTTTCAAGTTTTACCGTATTCGCTGCTCAAAACAATGGCTCAAAATGGCTCAAAACATTCGCAGCTATCCCATCGAGGCTTTAGCAAAGACATCAAAGCAAACATGACATCATTATCACCACAGTTTAAATAGCTGCATCAGCGCGCCAAACTGCCATCTATTCCTCTGCATTGTCTTTTATATGAATAATGCACAAGCGGTTCCCGAGTAACACGTGCGTCTTTATATAGCTTAACAAACTAGCTTTGTACATGAATCTTCCAATCGTTTACGTTCTTGGCGATGTTAAAACACATGCAATACGAGTTAATTTGAAGCTAAAAGATAGTATCTTGCAGAGGTGCTACAGAACATGACAAATGTGCTTCGACCAGGCGATGCATGCAATGGTTATGGGCAGCTGCGATTTCAGATTAATATTATATATATAGCTTTTTTATTGCCGCATGATTTATCAATAACGGTCTCCGAGTTCGATCAAATTACATATCCAACTCTTAAAATGTTATTTTATTCAAGGTTGCAATAAATCTTTTTACAGATTAAATCATCACGGCGAACTCAATATGTCAATGCAATACTGAGCTTAGCTTAGCTTAACTTCGACGTTAACTCATGATCAATAACCGTTATGATTCGTAATTATCGCCTATTGCCTTAGTATTATGCAGCCAATGCATTTTGATTCGTCCATTGAGTGTTCTTGAATTCGTCACGGTATGATATGATGGAAATCTGACAAATCTTCACGATGCATAATAGGTTTGACGCACGAAATGCGCCGACGCCATCATATTTCGAGTGCTTTCGTTTGTTCTGGATGAGCACACACACTTTCTTCGTAATGGGACGGGTTATGCTGCTTTCCATCGGATTCCTCTCTCTCAACGAAATCTCTGCCTTAAACGCTTCTATTATAACTGAACAAAAAAGACCCTGATCAACATTGCATTTCGAAATTCAATTCTTAAAATCATCTCTCCACTCCCTGGCTGCAGCCACTCGCCTTTTGGTAAGCTGTGATTCTGAGATTTAGCAGCAAGAAATCGTTAGGTATGGCTCGTAAGCGTCCCGCCAGTGCTTGACAATCATCGATCTCAGTACTCTCATCCATTAACTCCTGCTACAATATTGTGTTTAAATGAACAGGTGGAAAGATAATTGTTATAAATCCGCTGATACTGATGGGCTACAGAGGAGGATGTCCGGCATATAAGTGCTATTGATGCGACAATAATCACGGGAGCACTATATAAAGCATTAGCATTCCAATGACATGTTCACTTTTTTCTACTACCTAGCGAAAAACTACTATGAATTACAACTAATTGTTTGAGTTATAAAAGATTAGTTACTTACAGGTAATGGCGCAGACAATCGAGCCATATAGCTAATACGTTAAGCCACAAAGTCGGGCTTATCCCACTTCTGTAAACACCGTATTATCGCCATACAATCTTTCAAAATTGCTAAATTACATAGAAGGTGCTGTAGCAAAGCGCTCTGCGCTCTGATGCACAATATATTAGCCCCTTCATTTGCATTGCTCAACAACACAAGTCCCAGCTCAAAGAAACGGCATTACTGAAGTTTGCACTGATTTAAATAATTATGATAAATTATGCAACATTAATGATTGCCTACACAAAAACAAATAAATAGGTATTAACGGTTGGTATCATATTTTTCAAGCGATATCTTGACGGTACGGATTTCCTTTCAGTACCTGAAAATATCCTCGATTGTATCACATTTGAGTAGTTTTAGCGAGGCAAACCAATGGCTGGTATTATGCAGATAAGGGGAGTTAGAAGCTTAATATCTACTGAGGTTAATAACTTCCTATAAGTTTTTGACACAAAAGCAAACCTTTAATCCTTCTATATAATTCAAACACATATGCAAATTGTAAATAGAGGTTCAGAGAGCAATTTATGAGAGATATCTTGTATGTGTAGGTACAGATACAATTGTGAGTAAAATAATAAACGTGTATTCAAATACTGCAATGCCGTGAAAGCACTAAAACATTTGTTAGATTTAAAGCAACCGTTTTATTTTACTAGTTGTTTGCAAAGATGGACGTGTGACGTCATTGTACAAGACAGTTATTTAATACTTAATGTTTATGCAAACATTATAGATCAAAATGTAGCGTGAATTAACAGTTGAGCTTTCATTGCAAATGATCTTAAGATGTTCGTTCACATGATATGTACATTTTGCTAAATACAAAAGTTCACAAATTAGGATTAATGTTTTGGGCTCGAACCATTAAGACAATAGTAAAACTGTTAAATACTGACATACAATTACTACCTCGGACCTCAATTTTCCTGGTAAATACATTTACTTACCATAAGTTTTGTTATCTTTAAAACATTGTCCAGCAGAACCATAACTAGTCGTTTGACTAAAACTGTGATTACTATCGATGCCAATGTAATGAATTGATTGCTTATCATCGACGTTGGATGATGCTTGTTTGGATGAGGTCCCTTGCTTTGTATTTGCTTTCCGTTATTTCTTATGAAGTATGCTCAATACAGCGTCTTCTTACAATAATTTCATCTCGCGCTTTTTTCAGTATTGAGGCGTGACAGAGTTATGCAGTTGGTGCATTTAGGTAAAAGTTTATTCGCCGGTATGATCATTATGATGCCTTTGTAATTTGTTGGCTGGTCAACCATGTCAATAATTATACTCGCTTATGTAGTCAAAATACTTCGAAATAGGTACTCAAAAAAATCCTGTGTCTGGTTTCACCAACCGGCTTAAGTCAAAGTTCTGTCTAAATACGCTGAGCCGTGACTCAGCGATATTCGCAAACGAACTTAAGTTTAAGTTCTAACGCAACGACGGTGGCTTAAGTTCTTAATAATGACTTAAAATGGCCGACACAGTTAATATCAATATCATTTTTATTTGATTATAGCTCACAATAATGTTAAATGAGAGACAAATCGTCAAGCTTTTCCATTTATGGTTTTAAATTCTACAATGTTTATGCAATTGACCGAAAGAGACTGCAATATGTCTGCGTAGTGGGATAATTTGCTCGACAACAGCGAACACATGTCCTTGGGTCGATGATGTTAACATGACATTGATGTCACATGCAAAGTATAGCGTCTGCTAAATATCACAGGGAAATAGTTATTCATTCATTCAAAAGATAGTGATACTGTTTTGTGTTAAAAAAGCTTCGCCCTGACGATTTATAACCTGGCCATCATAATGCACCGAGACCGAGAGGCGATGTCAAACATCAGCTGCACAGAAATGTAAGTCATAAATTGTTTCGACTTAATCTCATAAAAATTATTGCGGAAACGTGATTTTGTTTGAATGTCGTGCTGCCAATTAATTAAAATCCTGCAGTCTACATTGCATTTACATTGGCTAGATTTTGACAGCAGTGTAGCAAAGAGTAGCCGAGGTCGAACGGTAATATAAATATATACTACGTCTACTCGGACGTGTTGTAGCGCTAGGCAGAGGGCTGCTTCATAATTCCAAATTCAGTACGGAATTGACAGATAACCCGAGGTTCAATATCAAGTGGAGAGGGCGGGAGTTTGCCTTTCACTATGTAAATCCAGACTGAGGGCTGGGGTTGTCTCAAGATAATATGCTGGTAGGATACATGGTTGGTGTGATGGAGGCGATGGGATCGGGGGGTGGGGGGGGGGTGGTAGGCGTAGCTATGGTGACATCAGAGCATTAATTAGGTATCGATTTCGCTTAATGTGCAACATTGCAGGGTTATGTCCAGTAGAGTATTTATGTGACATCGATTACCAAGGTTTTATAGCAGTGGGGGGGGGGGGACCTTTTACCATGGCCCTAGGTACCCATAATTTATAGACACCAGCATAAAAGTTGCTATTATTCAATCAATAATTAATGTCCTCTTTAAAAAATAGATTTTGGTTGGTAGGACCACGTTCTCTTTGGCAGCTCTAATGAATTAAAAAGTATCAACATACATGGGAAATCATAGTATAACAAAACAGCAATATCAGAAGTAATACTTGAAATAATACTATAAGTAATACTTGAAATAATGTTGACACACATTCAACAAACAGTAACTATACGTGTTCTAGTGTAGAGTAGACTTAATAGTGCTTTACATATTATTGTTAAGTGATGATAAATAGAAAAATCACTAAATATGGTACATATATATTCTTATTTCCCAAATCAATCTGTAGGATCATGTCTGTATTATTTACCCTGTGATATCCATGCCAGTCGGTCGACTGAAACAACTTGCAAAGAACAAACATTCAATGAGAGGAGGCAATAATTGTATATAATGCTGTATATCACAACATTTTTCAGGATATCCCTATTGTTCCAATTGGACAAGATTCATATTCAGCAAGCAATATAATAATGAATTTATTGGAGGGCTAAGCTGCAAAATGATTCCCTGGAAATGTTGATTGGATATTGATAAAGGTCCTGTTCTCCACCCATGTAGGTGATGAGCCCAGGGCGATGAATGTGCTGGCAAGTCTTTTAAAACTAATTTGGTTGTTTCATTAATTGACTGAATGTAACATTGTAATAAAATGGCTGAACCCACAAGCATCATGTTTGTTTTATATGTAACAAATTAGTGAACACTTTTCACCTATTTCCTCTTATTATCGCTTATTGACACTTATGCTATGACAGTTCACTCCAATGCTCAATTATTTAATTGTGAGTTTTTATTGTTTATAAAACTTAAGCACATGTTTTTGTAATCAATCTGTTATTGAAACATTTAGGCAGAAAATATCGTTCACAAGTATAGTGCATGCTAAATATCATATGGAACTAGTCGACACTCTATTCAGTCATTTACAAGCTTGATTAAACTGGACTACCTGGTTGCAAACGACTAATTATTCCAAGGAAAGGGCGGGGCAGTAGACAGGTATAAAATAAGTTAAACTACTAGAATGAAGAGCCAGACTTCTCAAAATTAAGGATTAGATCACCTGGTTGGTGTTCCAAGAAAATGCAAATGAGGCGATCACAACTGTTTCCATGGCAAATCGAATGATAGATGGTGATTGTAATTCACAACAAAACGTTTTAAACACAAGTAGTCTTGTGAACAATGGGAACATCTGTAAAGTTTTCTTGTAATTCATATTCAACGATGCATTGATTGGCTTATCGTAATTCTTAAGGCTATCAACATCAATACACAAATGAGTTGGACTATTGTGAATGTTTCCCGGTTTTGAATGTTATTGCAAAAGCGAAATGAAGATGTGATAAATATTCAAATTATATGTTTGAGTCCGTTAGCAGCGACTTGATTTCTATCTGCCATCTGCGGGTGATTATGAAAATAAATTTAGAACACAAATAAGAACGTTTCATCAAATGGTATGATTATACGAGAAGCACATTGTTTTTACTATGAATTCGGTGCTGAATAATGCTCCCGAAAACACATGAGACCGCTAAATATTGTGTGAATCTATGCGTGGGCTTGGTCGTAGCAGAACATGGGAAATCAGTTGCACCATTGTCATGCAGCAATGTGTGACTCAATTGCATGCCATTCAGACCTCTACAAACGAGTCATTGTCTTAATCGCCTGCCAGTGGGGACGAGCAGCTACACAGCTAAAAATTTATTTAGTTGCAAAGGGAAACAGTAACTCAGCATATTGTAGCACGCAATGGCACATCTGTCACCTGCCCAGCAAAGCATTCTACAGCAAACAACAAGTGAGAAAAAGCTGTTGCAAGCATGCATTCAAAACGGAGACATTATTAACTGAAAAGCCTCTTCCTGTATTATTGTTATTTCCGGTTCACCCAGTCTGTAATTATAACATTTAGCACACTAGGGTCCATCATCATTTCACTCGATCCACCCCGTTGTTGTCATAGCTTTCTGCTAGCCATTCATGCATACAAACGGGCTGATGTAATTCTACTTATCCAAACTATCAAGGTGTATTAGGCATCCACGACCATCATATGCTTACAAACCCGCGCCAAATTGTCGTACCACTGCGCACTGCGAGAGGCGAGGTTTTAATTCTGGCAGACAGCCAAAAAGGTTTTGCGCGTGTCATATAAGTTCGGACTCAACGGCGCTGTTTAATACCAACTTAGCGACGGCTCATCATTACGGCGACTCAGTCTCGATCTAAGCTCAGCGTGGTTGGTGATTACGGTTGGTGATTACGGGCCCTGGTAAAACAATATGTAGAGAAAATGACAAGGTATGACAATAGTATTCTAACACCAAGAATAATGACCTCAAATTACCGAATGACCATGTTCATGTTTCTCAGTATAGAACCCTATAAAGACAGCTTGCACTTAACATTTACATCAATCGCAGCGCTTGCCTTCTTGACATTTGATTTAATGGTAAGTCCTCTGGAAGATCGGGAAATTATATAAGGACAAACATTGACGATGCAGACTATCTAGACCTAATGGTATTAAGGAAAGTCAAATATTGTCGATCTATGCAGTCTTATTAAGATGGATATTGATCATATAAAAGGCAGCGTGCTCCTCAATCCTAAGCAACTAAGCAATAGTCCCCTTTAAACAGCTGTTAAGGATATTCACCCACGGCACAATGTTGCATTCAATGCGCATAGATAGGCGTATTCACTATGATCGACGAATTTCTAACCGGACGTTGTTGAGAATCAAATAAGCACAAGTGCGTATAGATACCAAAATAGTAGACTTTTGATTATCTTTGCGTGTTTGAGTACCATGGTCTCACAGGGAGTGGGTTAGCTCATTTCCTGGAAGGGGTCTGTACACGAATCTCGTCTAAGAGGGCGTGTAATATGCACTGTGTAAGTGTCTGTGCGTAGCACATCCACCCCAGCTTGATCAATAACCTCGGTTAGATGTTGAGCATCTAATTGAAGTCTAACAACGTCCTACTAATAAGATTATGCCCCTTTCTGCTCTTCAAATACCCATTATTATTTTAAGGACCAGTGTGTCGTTAATCGGACTGATGAGGTCGGTTGTTGTTATTATTGTGATGACGGATTCTATGAAAGGCATCGGTCGCTGTCGCTGCTCTTTGGCTTTGAGAAAATATCAGAATAATGTGGCGCGTCTCATTATAGACTTCAATTAGTCTGTTTAGTTCTTATTCTATTTTCTAGTTTTTCGGAGATATATGATTAATAACGTGGCAAATCTAATCTATCACGAACGACAACCTGTGCAAAAAGTATATATATATATATATATATATATATATATATATATATATATATATATATATATATATATATATATATATATATATATATATATATATATATATATATATATATATATATATATATATATATATATATATATATATATATATATATATATATATATTACAGATTATCACATGCGAATTAGCTGGCTGAGCATATTTATGGGTGTTTTTGTGACATCAGAGAGGTTCAGGGATTGCCATAAAACATTATACCTTCATATCGCACGAACATTTGCTATGGCATCAACTGTTTTGATCTCTTTGAACCTTACTTAAGTCAAACCGTGCTAGATGCCGAACGGCAAATAAACAAGAAAAAATCTCTGACGCTGACCTATAGCATCATGCCAGGTGCACCTCAAGCTTAGCGATTGCCGCCTGAAGGCATTTAGAGGTCTCGTAGCAAGAGGCTGCTGCCGTGCGACAAGTGATGCTTTACATTATGCCATGCGTAACGAGGTGGCCAATCTTTGGGGTATCACATAACACAACAGTGCAATCACTTAGCAAATAACTGCTATTAATACGTTTTTCGAATATTTTAACCTGTCAAACGTTGCTATCTATTGCCCTTAATGATTATAATTTTGATTATGCTTGGAACTTACTTACCTTCTGTATTCATTGGTAAGCTCATTTGCATCACTTGGCTTTGACCTGATGCACACATACCAGCGAACGTAAATTGTCTTCCTAGCTTATTTAAGTTATCTCTGCCAGTTTTAAAAAAATAGCGCCGAAACCACTGCAAGTAGATCTTCAGGTATCCATGCACCTCATATTCTATTGAAATATGCATTACAGTTAGACCGATATAGAACACTCATGGCTGGTTAACGGCAACTAACTGTATAAAGCTGACGAACAGCAATTTGAAAACTCTCCTTTATTCATATATTGTATATCTATATGGCTATATATATATATATATATATATATATATATATATATATATATAAGATATACATATATATAATATATATATATATATATATATATACATATATATATATATATATATGCATACATAGTTATATATATATTATGTACATATAATAATATATATATATAATATATATATGCATACATAGTTATATACATATATATATATATATATATATATATATATATATATATATATATATATATATATATATATATATATATATATATATATATATATATATATATATATATCTCTATATATATATATATATATATATATATATATATATATATGGCAGACATATCATACCAACAGTGAAGGAGTTCAGCATATTTAGGTATAACTTGCGCTACATTGGCCTGTGATCGGAACCTAACGATGTATTGGTTTATGCTGATAAATTTGCAGCTATTACTGTGTCGATCCAGTCAGCACTAATTATGTGATTAGCGCTCAAACACCTTTCCTGATAATTTTGCTCATAACAATTGATTGTTGCAGTATTTTTATACTTTCATGTGCTGTGCTGTGACTATTGCTTTTATATTGTGTCAATACTAGCTGTTGCTTTGCTTTTTGCAAGAGCAATGCACCAATGATACTGATTATCTATTAAGTCCGTACGAAGTATGGATTAGTTTTGTGTGTGAGAATGCTGCCCATTATAAACCGATAATAGGGAGTACTTCAGCATAAAACTGAATACCTTACTCAACTCGTATCAATGGTGCAGTCATTTTTGGCTCTTGTGATGTGCGCGCCATCTATTGATTTTAATTGTCCAGCTTGAGCAGCAAAGGCGCAACATCAGGAATGATTTGTTTCTGGTGCTAAATATCCTGGTTTTTTTTACCCAACTGAGCATATCAGCCAGGTACAGTAAAGCTTTCGTAGTGTTGTTATTTTGCAATAATGAAAGCCTAGGACCTAGTTAATTCAGCAATTTTGAATCAAGAACGCTAAAAGAGAACCAAAGGACACTCTCAGCTCAATACTTTATTTTCGAATGCCTCTATTCGCTGGTCTTGAGGTAATAAAAATGCTTTATCAGGTCACTATGGTAAGACAGTATGAAGCATTGCTTAGAATTCACTTAATGGTGCCATGGATCGTAAACTTTCGTGATTAAACACCTAGGAATGATATCCTCTCGGACAAGTTTCCTTCGTATTGTACAGGGAATTGGTTATTCCAAATAATATCACATCAAATATTTAGAATGTCAATCCAAAATATTTACCCACAATCTTATTAACACTATGGGTGACATTAAACAATGAGCGTCCGGTTGCTTCCAAAGATTTTGGAAATGCATCTTTTTAATCAAGTGCCGCGCAGATGTGTTATGCTTTGACCACCTTCGTGATCGGAAATAGGTTTCTGATGATCCCATTACGAAAATCGTATGACACGTTTATGTCATACAAATTGTTTCTAGAGATGCGCTTCCCGGCGTTGCTGATGTTGGCTCTCTATATACTACATTTGTAGCGTTTTTCATGGAACAGTAAGCCAGTGTGTGACAAACTCACTTGTCAAAAGCATGCGCAAAATAAATTGTCAAATAATCTTTAAGGTATACGTTACACAGTGTTAAGCCAGAGAGCTTTTTAACTGGGGCAACAAATGTGACGAGCTCTTGAGGCCAAGCTTAATTGCAAGCCACACGAAACGTAATGTTGCTGTTCCTAATTCATTCTTTGTCCAAATACTACCGCAGCAACCCCGGGACCCTACCTAGAAGACTTGAACTCGTTTTCCATGGTATCATCAGTCTAGTTTCTGTCGAGCTTTCTGAACCATAATTGAGCTCGCCGAAATCTCCGGATCAAATTCATTCATCTATTCTTACAAGTCGATCTGAAGGAGGCTTGACAGGATGTTGTGGAGCTCGGCGGCTGTATTCACACATAATCTGCAAACTCAGCTTTCAGAGACGGTGAGCCGAGTTGGCCGTTTCAGCTGTAGCCATCAACAAACTTAAGTCGTTGAGCCGACTCAACCTTCACAATGACTGTTCAACGTTCATATTTCAAGGAAAACGGCTTTACATATATCAACAAAAACATGTATGTTCTACAAATGAATCAAAACATAATCAGCCGTTCGTTAGTTTTGTTACTGACCTTTTGAACGGAATGGTTTGCGGGATGATCATAGTGACCTTCCTGGGAACGCAGCTCCCGTACTCTGATCGATAGGGCTAATCATAGTATGCGGGAGGGGGGGTCTCAATATATATATACACAACAATCATTCACGATCTGTCACGCTACAGTGCATTTTCGCTAACTTCAAAATAGGAACAATGGCGCCATTACAGAATTTGTAGAAATTTAAAGTGCCCTCGAAACATATTGGTTGAGCGTCAAAACGCAGCAGACTCGCAACAAGGATTTTTTTGGCGATGAACATTCCGATTCATGCGTCTAAGACAAAGACACGATATAGAGTTACGACGTGCAGTAGCCCAGTTACGCGCGAGTTCAAACGGACTGTCAACCAACTTAACTCACCAAGGTGTGGACGAAAGTGTTTGACTTAATTGGCGAAAGAGTACTAGCCATTTCATAAGGATATGCCTATTCTTGGAATAATCATATTTGTGAAAGAGCAGCTCCTTTTACTCCAAGTAGTATGCGCCGTGATTCATACTCACCTATGAATTCATTCGCATATATTTCGAGCGAAAATCTTGTTTAATGATCGTGAAACCTATATTAAATAAAAGATGATATTATGAAAGGATCGAAAATGCACCGCATGTGCTGTCTTCTAGGCTTGTCTTGAAACGATGGACATTATGTATCGGTTAGCAAAGAGAGGGCTTATCTGACATAAGCTCATTACTGATATCCGCTCCAACGTCTGTAAGTAGGCAGTTGTAGGCATCAAATATCCCAGATTTCCGATTCGTGGTCTTGTGTAATGCGACTAGGGGCCCTGCCGCTTATTCCGCATTGGCTGAAGCTACATATGCTTCAATATTGCAATCTGACACCAAACGTTGATGGCTTTGCTATCCATAAATCATGATTATCAACCCATTATAAAAACAGCCGGGGTATATCAATTGGCGATAAATTATTACCCTTGTCAGCATCGTTTGAAATCAATGTAGTACAACACAATTGGTGAATATAATTGGTTCAATGACGACGCTTGGATAGAAACTGCCCAGCAATAGTTGCAATGCATATCGTCACTCCCCTTCCATTATTATTGTATTACTTATACAAGATACCTTTACAAGAAACTAAATGCTATTTTAATGGGAGTAAGGTAGCACCACGGACATTACTCATGAACAGCAAAGCTCGGTAGCTATGTCCCAATCAATATATGTGCATGTGCGTACACGTGCATATATCTGGTGATCGAGACGGGATTACAATACCTATAAATGTTCCTTCTCATTATACAGCCACGCTTTTGCGTTGTACCTGATGCATATCAATAGATTTGCCTCTCCGTAATTCACACACGCAGTTTGAACCACAAAGGCAGTGTTTATAACACTAGTCTTGGTGCAAGGGACACATTACAGTGAGAATAATATGGTGTCCGGCATTTATTTAGTTACAATTGTTAAATAGGTTGCAGCATCCGCATACGAGAAATACCACGGACAACAATGCAACGAAATAATTACGTAGGATATCCAACAGCCCTCATTCAATGTGAAGGCTGTCCGAGAAATTCTTCATAACACTTTTTTAGCACTTAAATATTGACTATGTCCTTTGTCGGCCATTTTATCCCCATATTCGGAACGAGAATGTTGTATAGGCGTAGTATCAGTCTACATGTTACACAGACAGTCAAGAAGTCAAATGAACGCAATAATATTCGATTCAAAAGACCGAGTTACGTTCCTAGAATTAGACGTCTGATATGAATGACTCCTGTGTGGCGGAGGAATAGGTTGAAACCACTATAAAGTTAGATTATCAATTAATAATGGCCCGCAAAAGAACATAGAGCGGTTTCTGACATGGCTTTTTTGACAGCAAGTCCAAGTTTTCGGAATATACTCCCACTTGTATTGCTTTATTGATATCGCAATTGCAACCGTATTTTACTGGCCTGCCTCCAAGCTCGAAGCGGACCTATTAATCTGTACCTATAAATGAGGGATCGCACACGAGCACCTCCGGGCGAGCAGATGTTTGGCCTAGATAGACATTTCGCTGTACCAATTTAAGCGAACTTTACTTTCATGCATAGCATGTCGTCGTCTGCAAAATGTTATGACTAAATGCTTCGTCGTGAAATTCATTCAGCCGCATTCATAGATACCACAAATTATTGAAAGGGTGAGAAGTGATATCACAAAAATGGTGACCATCATGTATGAGCCTTTATCGAGAGGTGTAAATGGAAATCACTTGCCATCGATGGGTTATTTAGAAAACAGGTATATATGAAAGACATTAAAGTTAATGAATATGTGATTAAGTTTGCACTCCAGTGACGGTGAGATATTTACTAGTTAAAACACATTGTGCAGCAATTCAGAATCACACGCCAAGGGCGTTCTACTCACGTATACAAGATCTTATTCGCCATAATTATTAACTAAGAGCTTACGAGGTGAGGTTTATGAATTGTATTCCTGCTAAGACATTAACGTCATTGTTCGGGGCGACTCTCGTAATGTGCTTTGGCCGAATTCGCTAACAATAATCCCTAATAATCTAAACTGATAGCTTGGTATGACTCAATTCGCTGTCTGTTGGTAGTAATGCGTCTATGTTCACGCCATAGTTGCGGAATTGATAAGCACATGCTTATGCCACATGCTCTATTCAGTTGTAACTACCTAAACAATTGACTTCAGGTTGTGGTCTATCACACTCTGATCGGTTATCTGAACCAATAGTACATTCAGTAGCGCAATGAACGCATACAGTCTTATACATATGGCCACACGTAGACTTTTTCCAAGACAGTTGTGCAATAAATTATCATCGAATTATCCTTACTGTCTAATTGTAGAATAATGAATCCCCCATTGCTCTAAGTGGCGGACCAAAAGTCGATGTAACAGTCCTGTAGGGCGATGATATTTTGTCCATCGCGCTGGATGGCCAAATGCAAGTTTTCAAAATTAAAAACACTTGCTTATTATGGCATCGCATATTACGTCCGACATCCGAAACAGTCTGCCCGCTAAGAGACAGTTTAGTTTGAGAATGAACTACTCCGACTGAGCATTTCCATTGCTTTGTATTTGGTTCTTTGCATAATAACGCTTGTGATACCATAATGAAGTATTATAACTCGGCAATATACAATCATCCACCAAATACGCAATTAAAAAACAATGATCAATTCACGATTGATTTCAAATAAGGGCTTTGCCAATATGGGCTACGCGACAATATTCAAGCATGCTTTACAACTCCTGTGACTGGTAGTCTTCAATAGTAGTTCCTCTTTATATGTAATCTATCGATGAACCGGTGGCTAACGTATGGATGTTGCATGGATAATGCAGGTATTACTGTCCTGGTCAAGGGTCGACATCGGCTCCTATATAGCAATGCAATCGTTACATGTTGGTGTAGTTACTATGCAATACACGTCAGTGATGCATTTTTATAACAATAATTAACAGTATGTAATATGTAGAGCGAAATCTTTCAAACGTAACATCACGTTACTACAAGTTTTCAAACTACTGTGTCGGTAAAGTGTCACACTACCATTGCAACGGCTCGCTTAGCTTTATATCGAGGGTTATAATGTAGTAACATAGGCGCTAAGACCTGTAAGTCTTGTTCCATCACGGATGTATTTGTGCAGATATGTCAAGCTTGCTGCCAAACGAAATATTTATTTTCACTCGGAACAAGAAGTGGAGGAGTGCACACGATGTCCCTTAACTTGCAAGATCACACATCATGCAATAAAGGGCGCAGTGACATATATTTTGTTTCACTGTATCTCAATCGGATGAGACACACTGCAAATATTATGAATAAAGAGTCGTTTGATGTAGCAAAATATAGTCGAGTCAAAATGGATGTAAGTAAACATTAACAATGTTATTCATGCATTCACCCACTAAGGCCACGTTACATTAATGTTGAACGTCATGCTGGTATGGAGCAACTGCATATAAAAAAACATTGCGTAATATAGGGCGGGTTCAGTACACACTTGGATCGAATCGGGTCAGATCGATGTCTGACTGGCTTCATTGCCGTGGATCGGACGTGACAGATGGGCGCTATGATGTACGGTATACTACGTTTATCATTCTTATATGGGCTTATCAAATATTTCATTATTTTATCTGACAAGCCTTGGACGACTATATAGATGTTAGTGATAAAACGACCATATCTTCCGATTTTATGTCCGTGTTTTATCAGGACAAGACCAATTTAGGATGCTCATCAAATGCATGTACCAAGAACATGCGATGAGCCCGATGAACCCCCGACACTACACTTGTGACACCACACATGTGACACCACACACGTGACGACTAATCAAAGTGCATTAGGGGTTAATTGACGAATATAAGATGGACCTTTCTTAAACCCATACAGCGTGATGACCGTGGCTCCTAACCTTCATTGAATGTTCTCCCATTATTATAATTGACGTCTACATTTGATAGCAAGCTCAAGCCTATGCTAAAGCCCACTTGACCTCCCAACACCTCGCTGTCAATGTGCGTTGTAGTCCGATGCATTACCATGTGTGCATATATAAGCTTTATATCACTCAGTCGACCAATAATGTCGCATATAAAGCCACCGCCAAACGACCTGCCCCCGCCACCTCCCCACCAATTAATTCCACCAACTCGCCCAATTATGAACCTCTGACTCCAACGTAACATGTTTCCCCCTGCTTCTTGAATGACTTTCAACCTCTACATGATATCCCCAAATACGATTGCAAGCTCACTCTTTAGCCAGTTGTCTATGACACGACCAGCGACGGTGACACAGCAGCTCCAGGCTACAGCGTGGTCCATGCGTCTGGCGAATGTAGCCACCATATTGTAGCTAGCCTAACAATATCTCATGATTCCCAGGGAATTTTGAAACATTTCACTGGAGAGAAGAATGTGATAAATTACTTTCCTATACATCAACGCAAGTGACGCATCAGACCTATAGTGTGGACACGCGACTTCAATTAACCTCCATATCCTACAAGTTCGGGTGTAACCTTCAAGGCTAGAACACGTCACCGGGATAACACGGTGTCGGATCTCGTGAGAGCATTCAGGATATTCATTATACATTGAATCATTTATTTGTGGATATACCATGGCGTATGCGGACGTCTCGTCTCGTGGCAATACTATAGCATGCTAGAAGTTTGGCAAGCCGCGTGTATCGACGTGAGCCAGCACATACGGGGAGCGGGCTGCACATATATAAAGAGGAACATTGCTTCGTACAGGCAGACTGCTGGCTGCCGTGGGAGAGCAGCAGCTAGGGTAACAGTCGCGCTGGAGACCATCACTTACTCGCAAACGCAGAGTTTTGGATGTTGTGATACATTGGCACAGATGAATATAGTGTCATTGAAGACTAATACTGATGGATATGGCAGCTATTTTCCTCGGCCTCGCTGTAGTGGTGGCAGCGACTGTCGGAATACAAGGAACCTTGCATACTTCCACACCTCACCACATGATGCACAACACAGCTCAGCTGGATGGCAGCTCTTCAGATCAACATCACGTGAACAGGTAAACATTTCAGTAATCGTCCTCCTAAAATCTAAAGAAAACACAAATTTAGTTTGCGGGTTTTAAATGCTCTATCATGTAGTTTGACCGGCAATGCCCTTACGTAACATATACATGTGGATCCGGTAAGAACAATAATTCAAATATAGAGTGTTAGGGATCGTCACGTACAATATACGACCTTTCAATGGTCCGCTTACCTTTTTGGAAAGCATATTATAACCTAGCTGTCATTGCATATAACCAATAGTCATCAGATAGCTTGTTGCTTTCTCTTTACTTTAGTCCATGACGACCTGGCAGCTGGACATCAATCATATTCGAGCCGAATGATTCGATTTTACGAAGGTATCGCAACAGAAAGCGTTCCCGGTTAGTGTGACGCGAATACGGCAGATAGGACCATAATAATCGATATAAACATAGTCAGGCACATAACTGGATGTCCTTACCTCGTCTCGTATCACCTGTCGATTAATTTGATTATACCTTTGTGAACTAATATGATTGAATGATATGATAACAATCATCATCTAAAGGGGATAGGGGGTTGTAGCATTTATGTAGAGTTAGCGTGAGCATGCAGAAAGAATTAACGACATATTCGCTGGGAGGATACAACAGATATTTTGTTGATTATATTACTCGTCAGGGATGTATTATGTAATATGCGGGCTTATAATACAATTGTTATGCAGGCAGATATATGTTGAGAGGTGCAAAAGCGGTTGCGACGTTATTTGGTCTTGCATCGTTGATATACAAGGCTGGCTCATCATAACGAATCCCCAGAAAAATGTTTAAAGTAGCTTTTCTATCAGTCACCATTGTGCAACAAAGTACGCCATTGCAAATCTCTTGGAGGAGCTGAATTATTGCTGTACAGTTGGCAGTAAATGTGGATAAGTCGTTTTAATACAGGTCTGGGGATCGGTGGGCCATAGGCAGCTGCGCTATAGACGAACCGCTTTAATCACATGCTAGACGCTGCTACGTCACACGGTAAATCACCACCAGATGGCTCCACGTCCTGTTGCTAATTCTAGTTGCAGCTGGTAGTGTCCGAATGCCTTTGAACTCATTTGAAAAAAATACTTAGCCCGGTCACTCAGAATAGCATATATATACCTAACCTGCGGTCAGTCTTAACATACATATATATATTTTGTGAGACAATATCAATTTTTGATTCTTCGTAAATACATCTGATATATTATGATTCGAGTTAATGTCTACACATGCCTGACCAATTCCTGACTACTTCCACTTCCATGAAATGTACGCTTGTAATATCTGATGTTTCTGCTGAAGATCACATATTTCACTGATGCACTAAAAATGCCCCAGAAAATAGATGACACAGCAACTTAACATAAAATACGCATTTATGCGATAATATGCTTAATATTGAGTCTCTAAATATCGCCATTGTGATGAGTGCCCCAACATACACTTTATTATAATGCTGCTGCAGTTAATCTATGCAAACTTTAGCTTGCGTAGAGACGAATTGTAGCAAAGAAATAAATATCAGACTCGTGTCATGTAGATAGTATATGCCAATTCAATTTGATGTCTTACATACATCTTCTTAATTTCTGCGGCCAATGCTTGTTTTACAATATACATGGAAGACATTTTTTGCATGAATATATGATATTGATATTCTCTCTGAGAATCCGTTGAGCCCATTTGTACGTAATGCATTGCACCCAGTATTCGAAAACGTCGACTTACGCTGTTTGGATCAATTTTAGCTATCACCAGTAAAGACAACATGAATGTATGTCAATAGCACAATGTCAGAGGAGAAGCGGCTGATCAACGAACTGATGAAAAACTACGAAGTAGTGGGGCGTTCCGGACGTCCAGTACGGAACGTATCAACGCCAGTCACCGTTTACTTCAGTCTGGGTCTGATTCAAATGGACCTGAATGAGAAGGCCAAGATCCTGACATGAGTATGTGGACACGCTATGTGAGTGATTACACTAATTAACGTAAAGTCCTTGGCCTCGCTACTCAAGCGATAAATTATGGTGGTTATACACATTGTGACTGCGTGCATTATTCAACACTCAGACATCAAAATTAAATGTATCATCTACGCTTTGACCACGTGTTTAGCTGTATTGGTAAGCGTGTGATGACGTGCCATCGTACGCGTAACAATTGGGAGGAGATGTAGTTGTTGGGCATTCATTGGGTAACGGCCATTATGTGCTAAAATAATTGCTTCGATTGTTCCAAGCAATGGCGAGACGAATATATGACATGGGCTCCAAGTGAGTATAATGGCGTCACATCCATCCGACTGGATCCCTTGCTACTCTGGATCCCAGATATAACACTTTACAATGCGTGAGTACTCATAATGTGCGCATTTGTGAACGCGTATTGTACTCATATGAAATAGCAGGGTAGTAAGATTGAAGCCACTCACAGCTGCTATGTGGTGTGGTACTTTTTGCGTTAAACAGAGCCGACGCGGAGGAGGACAACAGGCATGCCCTGGCTGTCATATCATCAGATGGCACAGTCACGTGGTTTCCACACACCATCTTCCGTAGCTCGTGTTCCGTCAACGTCGCCAACTTCCCTTTTGATTCTCAACAGTGCCATATGTGGTTTGGGTCGTGGACACATACATCAAAGGAAATCAATCTATTTAACGGCTTTGACGGTGGAATCGATGTCTCTACTTTCAAATCAGACTACAAGGAGTCGTGTGCTTGGGAGATTCTCAACGTTACTGCTAAACGGAAAATCATTCCTTCGGAGGACAGCGTTCCTAATTTTGTTGTGCTAACTTTTGACTTATACTTGGAAAGAAAAGTCGTCTTCTCCTCGTACATTCTCACGCTGCCTTGCATATTCTTCGCCTTTTTGACGTTAGTCGTCTTCTGGCTCCCTCCCGACAGGCCGGACAGAACTGGCCTAGGTAAAGACCGGCTTTTTCGTGCAGAGACACAAATGGCACATGGTCATTTCCTGGATTGCAGTATATACGGGGTCCTTTGTTATCATATATATATATATATATAATAGGATATATATATATATATATCCTATATATATATATATATATAGACGGTTTATATTGTTATATATATATATATATATATATATATATATATATATTATATATATATATATATATATATATATATATATATATATATATTTATGTATTCGCATTGGGTTTGTTTTACCTTGTCCTCCCCATGTCACTCTGTATGTTCCAGCCATGAGCACATTTTCTAGCTTTATGCTTCTCCTGTTAATTCTGGTAGAAACAGCGCCTCCTACAGCCAGCACCGTGCCAATTCTCGGTAATTCTGTGTAGCATTCAAGTTTAACTTTATCATGTAAGCCATTGCAATTTTTGTTCGCAGCTCATGCAGTTATGACTTTATGACCTCAATTGCTGTTCCAGGAGTCTACTATTGCTATAATATGGTCATAATCATGCTCGCCATATTTCTGTCGTCTCTGGTCGTCAACATTTCACGTGGTGATACCAAACATCTTCCCCGATGGATCGCACGTATCCTATCCAAGGTACTTTCTTCATCCCTCACCATCGATTCATTACGAATTGTGTAATGGTGATTGGTACGTTTGCAACGCAGTTTATTCATATTGCATTTTCAGATGTCTACCTGTGGTGATGCTTTGACCATTGCTTGCCGTCAACATTCCAGCATGGGTTTAAACCGGACTGGCAGCGACAGTGAGACGATGACTATGCTGAACCCCAGCACCCCTTCTCCGGATAGGCTAAATGGCCACCTGTGTGACACCAAACTCTCTGTAACTATCAAAGACAAGAGCATAGGGAACGTCTTCTCAGATGATATGAACACTACCATGGGAAATCGACAAACAGCTGGCAGAGATTCGCGCCTCTATAGCCCGCTTTGAGTACATTACAACTGAGAACAACCACAAGCAGGCCGTGGTCGCAAAGATTCGCAGTGAATGGAAGGCTCTGGCTACATTTCTAGATCGAATCTTCTTCGTTGTCTACATGGTTCTCATTTTCCTGTCTCTGGCATTGCTGTTTCCTAAGCCCCACAATTTGTTTTTCAATCGTGGATCTACGTGATAGCAATACGATATTGTTAACCAACCACTTGAACAATCTGAGTTAAGACATATTTTGCTTTTAAGGATCAGAAGACAATGTTTTATCTATTTATTGCTTCAGAACTGTGTTACATTCTGAAACCTTGAGATAATGAGCCGTTGTAAGCATACCTTTAATTTAAATGTGAATAATCAATCTTCGTTAAACTTAATCTAATGCATATATTAAGAGTCATAGCTCTGTTATATCAAAGAGCTTATAGCTACGCTAACAGTGCGAATTCACGCCGATGGCCGTGGAAATATGTTAACACGCCTCCTGTTAGCAGCGTGATGCTTTGTCAAAGCGTTTCCTAAAACCATGTGGCATTGTCTGATTGATTCGGGAGCGTGGCCGCTTTAGAAAAACCAAACTACTCAATATCTGTATCAACAGTCCCGTGTGCCTTTGTTGATTTCATGTTGGCGTCACCTGATAACATGCATGTGTTTCACGCATTTGCATACTCAAAGCAGAGCTAGTCGGTATTACCCTTTTACCGCAGCTACTCGCTCTTTGGTTATATGCCGAGCATAGAATGCGAGGGGGGCAAACCTAATGTGTGATAGTTAGCATTGTTGAGCGGGTCAGCATATACGTTATGATTTTTGTACGTCTGTGATTTGGAATGTAAATATAAGACAAACTTTGTATCAAACTCGATCTGTTGGATAGATACGTTGACAATATGACAGCGTGTGCGTCAAAATTGCGCAATACTGATAATTTTTCCAATGCCTTTACATTATAAACTATTATTGTTTAAAATTAATGTTGAATGGTCAGTTACAAGTCATCGAATCAAACAGTTGCTTTAGACGTGCCAACTTTGAGACGTTGCAATTTTTAGATAAAATTCAAAATGAACATGGTACATGTGAATACTGTAAATACGTTGTGAGTGTTGTCAGGAAATAAATAATTTCAAAGTGCCAATATACGTTTTAAGTAGCCTTTGCAACAATGTCAATGCAATGTTCATACGTTACACCCTTGCCTTACTTATCCCATCGTTGGATATCCCGCTAACGTAAGTAGCTAGCATACAGGTACAACTATTATACAGGAAAGTGCCATGCCGTAAGCGATTGCGAAGCGGGAGGCTATGAATCAGATGTCTTCATTGGTTTTTTTTCCGCCGGAAGCAAAATGTGCTATTAGGACAATCACCTTAATGCAGTGGAAGCGTAACCGTGCACCATACAATGGGCGAGTGAAGGATATGACATTAGAATAAGCCGCCTAGCGATATATCTAACCATATCCTTCCGTTGGTACTGCAAATTACGTATTACATCAATAATCAACACCTACCTACAACAGAAGCCAGTTACGCAGTTATGATGATTGATCTTAACTAGATGGACAAATGTTTGACCTGAATTTTCTATATGCTGAGAGAAAAACATATTTTTTTCTTAATGTCAAAGCCACCTTCCAGGCCGGTGTGCATTGTTAAATAGCATTCACATACTTGCGCTCTTCGATCCTTCACCCACAATGCAAGACTCGGAATAGTAAATATAAGCAGCCATATATCTTTGAACAATAGGCAGAATATTCAGCATGGCATGTCAATAGTTAAGGTGGCCAATGTATTTGCATTTGTTTTCGTCCACTGGGAGTCAGTTCATTATATTCTCATGATTTCTCTTATAATTGATCCCCAATGTTGACGTTATGAGGGATCGATAGTATACCGTATTCAATACCGGTAAAAGTTTCAAAATATTGAGTCGCCCAACCGATTCGTGACTTATTCATGAAGTATATGTTAAATAATAAAAGTGGCGAGGCTTAAGCAGGATCTTAACTGTGGTCTTATGTTATTACCTTTCGATGTCGTTTACTTGTTCCTATTCTGACTTGATTGCCTGGTTGCTAAGCAATTGTTCAGACCAACTATATCGATAATAAGCGAGATGGTACATTGCTAATGTTCTGCAGTTGGATGGTTAGTTGAAGTCCTCAGTAATAACTGTTCTGCTAGTTGGATAGATTTCATGGCTTGATAATGTTACAGTAGATATCATTAGAGACCGTTGAGAAAGTGTAATAGTCAGTTTCACTTGTAACCGCATTGTGGCATTCCAAGGAAGGGAGTCTGCATTAAGATTATTCGCAAAGTTCAGGCCAATACCAGCAACATAACGATTCTCATTGTCACAGCCTTGTCATTAAATCGTTCTTGTTGTTCTCGCCTAACACAGATCACGTCGTTTGCCGAACAGCACCAGGTCAGACACCCCGGAAAGAGCACGAACTGCATTTGTATTTCAGAAATACGATGAATATATTAAAATGACTAACATTATTTCGCTCCCTATCGATAGAAGAGTAATCATTTAATGGATCAGACGGTATAAGTTTAACTATATCGAAAGTGTCAATCGCGACGTGATAGGCACAAAACCAGTAATATTGCAATGATAATTGATTTTTAACGGTTGTTCCACAGTTGGTGACAGCAATCTATATCAACTTATTGCGAATTGCGTTCATGTGTCTTTGTATCAGGAAATAATACAAACTTTTGTGCTGCTCCAAACAGGATCGCTAATTCAAATAGCTAGTTCAATCCACAATGCATGAACTCTATAAATAGGATGTTATTCAACAGGCGGCCAGAGCTTCCCTGTCATCAGTATTTGTATTGTTTAATATTGTTATGTGCAAAGCTAATACATATTTAATATATTCACATCCACAACCATGAATAAAACGCAACAAATATTAACAGCAATATAACCCCATCATCAATAACAGGAAGCGCCATCTTCTTCCTTACTTTATAAAATCTTTTCTTTTTTTGGTAAGAAAATTTACGCATTTAACCTTTGGTTCGGAAACCTTGCTACGATATAACGATTCTGTATACAGTAACTTCGGGCGATATTGATGGTTTTAGAATCACCGTACTGGACACATGGTATATGGTTTGACGAGCAAAAGGTCATCATGAGACTGCGAACGAGTTGGTCAATGCCCACAGTCACATTGTAGTCGACAATGATCTGCCATTTCATGTATGTACTGTAACCTCCTAGAAGATAACGCAATCCCCCGCAGCAATAAAAAAAACTTTTGGAACTCATTTATATGTCACTGCAATGCGTAAAGAGCATTTTACAGGGCCTATTGGACTGCGTAAGCCCCAGGTGGCAATTGTTTACGCCAGGTCTAAATTACCATCGTTTATCTAACGATACCCTAAAATATACGCATTGTAACGCAAACTGTTCACTGAATAGCTCGTTAAAACCATCAGCCCAAAATTAGTAGGGCG
>CM067352.1:24272358-24372358 GCA_034190875.2 Urechis unicinctus | reverse complement strand
AAACTAGTTAACAATAACAACTCCAATATTAATGCTAATTAGTAGCTTACTGGCTGAAAGGGCCTTCTAATTTGCACGAATGTAATGTTTTGAGATGAGGAGGGATGCAGGTAACTGCCGCTTCTGCAAATGCTCCGAACTAATTTGTTCGTTTATCAATATCTACCCGAGGAGATAGTTCACCAATATTCGAGTAAATAAAACAATTTGGCAATTACTTAATGTAATTCAAAATGCTACATTATATCTAAGCCATATCTCGTATTGTTGTCTAGATGGATATAAAAAGAAGAAAACCTTTCAAAATGATAATTTGACAAATGTTCAATATTAATGAGTGATTAGTATAATTTATCGCCGATATTTTTATGTGTTTTACACCAAGTGTTTGTTCCTGAGCGCCACTGGATCCGCAATGGTGATGGATAACTATTGCGCATTAATAATAAGTTACGGCGTGACAGTGGTTGACCCATCCTCTTACAAACTTGCTAGCATATCTCAATCGTTAGCATGAATCTGTTAAGAGCTATGTAACGAAATTGTTTCATTTAGTTCTTTGGAATGTGCATGAAAGGAATAAATACATGAGATAATTAGGCGCATTACTATCATTACTAGTATACACATGCACTGTTTAACATGCATAGCTATCGATCTCTAAATGTTTACTGACTTATGACGACGGACGCAACGAAAAACAGTAATTGTGCTTAATGTGCTCTTTGTAGACAACGAGGGTCTCATGACATTAGCAATGACTGCAAAATTAGAGCCTATAGATGATAGACTCTTTTTTGGAGTTTTTGGTTGCTAAACCTTGTTCATAGTATGAAATTTCCGTTCAAAATATAGAAGATATGTTGGTGTGTCGGCCAACTTATATAAATGTATCACAATAAATACTTTTCAGCCATTTGTATCAAACCATTCATTTGTATCAATACTACACAAAAGCAAGTTCTCCGTCAATAGGGACACAATCCTAGCAAGTGCAGATTGTTAATAGAGTTACTAATTGCAGTACTCTCTACAAATAGCCTCGACCAATATGGCCATATTGCAGAATCACTTATTGTTTGCATATCAGGTGGCTATCTCCAATTAACCTGTCAGGGAACCTTGTAATCATTTCTGAAAGGGTATGGGATGAACGGTATGTGGATTAGTAGCTCGTTTCTCACATTTCCCTACAATCATAATGCAACACCTTGTAATTGGGTGAGCGCTTAAAGGTTTATTTCTCACACTTAACTCTGCTTATATAAATAAATTTCAGACAAAGACGAATAGAAGCAGTTCAGCGCTTAATATAGATTCTAGCAAATTAGTCAATTAGGCCTTTATATAACCTCTGCATCCGCTGATTTCTACTGGTGCAGTTAGTAAGTCTAATAAGCGTCGAGTTTATAAACATTGCGACTGGAGTAGCGTTATATCTTAATATCTTATATATGTCAATGATAACTGTATCCAACAATAAAAACGGCAATCGGCGTATGGTCATGTCACGTACCTTACTAATAACCTCGTTATGCGGGCGTGAGTGCATCAGTAGCAGCGATGGAAATGATATTTTCAGCTCATTCACTCGAAAGTAGTCTTCATGCATAATTTGTAAGCATAGTAATCATGTGAGCGTTCTCTCGATTTTCTAATTGCAATACAATGTTGCTAAAGTGCTTGGGGGATGCAATGATGAGCAGCCTATTAGCTACGGCACGTAATATATATTTACCTTGAAATGGGGGCAATCTTTATTTGCAAGTCATATATTGATGCACATTAGAATTGAATTGTGGAACGAGTTGCCAACATTTGTTTGTGAATATAAACTTAGGTAAATATGGCAAATGTCTTTTAGTGCATCGAAATTGATGACACATAACCAATGCCCACAATTGACTGCCTTGCATAAGCACTCAGAACGCACACGTGGTAAGACTGAGAGAGTCAAGACATCATTTCCTAGGTAAGTTTGAGATCAGTTACCTTCATAGGTGTAGCTTAAGTTCTTACTTTTGTATTTGCTAAGCATCAGACTAAATATGAGGCAAATGTTTGCCCAATTTTGTGCTAAAATTACCCTTGCTGAAACATGATTTTGATATTGCTGCTGAAGTCACATCTTGGACAAGAGAAGTTGGTGTACCTGTTAATATAGATGTTCTTCCTTCGACACCTTAGCAAGAGTCTGTAAAAGGTAAACCAAAGTAAATGGATAAACCCAGGGAAATTAAATTAAAGAGAGAGATCAACAACTAGGGGTGCAGATGTCAAAGCAAAAGAAAATCAAGTCCAAAGTGATGTCCATAAAAGAAATGATGAAAGCCAAAATCAAACAGGTGTGTGCAGGTGTTGATATGTATCTACCAGAAACTAAACAGCATCCCTTGTTAAATCCCAATCATACCTGTAACGGGAAAAGTCACAGGAAGGCATAATGTGGACTAAGGACGACCAAGTGCTTGCTTTGGTGTTACATTATAACTGTCGGACATACAAAATACTTTCCAATCTTTACCATATACCTTCAAAAAGCAAGTTGAGGCCTTGAAGCAGTAAGTTCCTGCAATAAATAGCAAACTTTATCAATCAATCCAAATTGTCAATGCGTAGTTAATAAGGTATGCAGTCAGTGCAACCTATATTAAACAACAACATATCCATGCACAGTTTGCCAATGGCATCACCACGAGAACGGAACATTTTTATGCTACCTCTTTAAGTATACAAGGTGATTGTGATACTGCATGAAATACCTTGAGTGTTGCGGACATAACATAAGCCAAAGAACACAAGAAAACAGCCAGTTTCTAGTGCAAAAATGGTGTGGAATAAAGGCGTGATAAAATGGTACATGTTCTAGATATATTGCCTGCTGCTAAGAAACAATCCTTACAGAGTATTAGGAATGTGCCTATTTAGTAAGTTGCAATATCGCTCATTGTAACTCGTTTACATAAACATCTTACGATGAGGAACGCTATAACGTACATAAACCACACCATACCTCATAAATAATTGAAGCGCTACATCCGACCGCAATGTTAAGGATTACTTTTAAGGATGTAACATAAGACACAGCTGCAGAACAAACTAAACAGGAAATCGATGATGAATTCACAGTGATACAAGAGAGATGGGTTCGACGATCAACCGGCGCTTACCACTGTTGGATAAATGACACGAAATGCAACAAAACAATCGCGTTTAATTGTTTTCAACAACGCGACGATATCGATCGATGGTGGTCGAGGATGATCGTGCCTCTTGTCCAACTTCCATTAAGTATCATCGCTCATTTGCAGCAAGCCTAGACAAAGCTCCAATCTGTAAAATATATCAATCTTCATTGTGCACGGCAATTGTATTCAAAGGTTTTCGTCTGATGAAAGTCGTCTACTGGACACAAAAATAGACTTTTTGAAGACTTGTCTAATATTTTTGTATAAAAGTGGAAAAGGATTAATGTATTGCCGACATTAATCAAATATATATATATATATATATATATATATATATATATATATATATATATATATATATATATATATATATATATATATATTTACTCTATTCTTCTGCTTTTAGCGCTACGATGGATGCTTTTATATTGTGTCACTATCAGCTGTTGTTTTGCTGCTGTCAAGGACAATGCACCAATGATACTGTTTATCCATTTTGCGTTGTAATATCCATGTTCATAAATTATTAAGGATATGCAAAGTGTGGTTTTGTTTTGTATATGAGAATGTTACCAGTTATAAACTGATAGTGCTTTAGCATAAATCTGAATACCTTACTTATTACTTTGCCAGCATGAGTGATATCGATTTGAATCAAATTAGTGCAATATAATTGATGCAATGACAACGCTGGGGTAGAAAGTAAGCAGCAATAGTTGCTATTAATATATTCATATTCGCAGCAATAGTTGCAATTCATATCGTCACTCGCCTTGTTTCTTATTGTATTTCTTATACAAGAAACTTTTACAAGAAACAAGATACAGCATTTGCACAGCAAGCAAAAACTAAAGATTTCCAAATTTCTTATTTTGTTACTTTCTGATCGGGCAAAACAATAACAATGCGCAATTCATTCATTCATTCATTCATGTCATTTAAGGCGTATTTGTTAATATCCTAATTGATGCAGGAATTCACGCATTGTAGGGAGGTCATCCAAGGACATACTACATATCCTTGAGATATATTTTAATGGGGGTAAGGCAGCAGCATGGACATTACCCCAGTGCAGCTGAGCTCAGTAGCTATGTCCCAATCAATATATGTGCATGTGCGTGCACACGCACATATACGGTTCACGTATTTGACTCAATCCTCGTCTATATATACATTATTAAAGTTGGCTACATTTTACTCAGACAGTCAAGTAGCCATATGAACACAATAATATTCGATTGATTTGAGCGAGTTATTTTTCTGACAATTGAACGCCCTATATGAATGACTCCTGTGTGACGGGGGAGTAAGTTGAAACAACTATTGAGTTAGATTACCAATTAATAATGGCCCGCATTACAGCATAGAGCCTTTTTTGACACAGATTTCCCGACATTTAGCCCTGGTTTATGGAATACAATCTCACTTTTATTTCTTTATTGCCATTGTAACCGTGACCATATTTTACTGACCTGCCTGTGACGCCTCATCGGGTGACACTCTGCTCGAGCGGAATTTTACTAGGGTTATTCAAATACAACACTGGATTGTAAGAAATTCTCATTCGAAATTGCTCAAACGTAACCTCACGTTGCGACCAGTTTCCAAACTACTGTGTCGGAAAAGTGTCACACTAACATTGCAACGGACCGCTTAGCACCCACTACGGACACGTTAAATTGATGTTGAAAGTCATGCTGGTATGGATCAACTGCATTTAAAAACATTGCGTAATATGGGATCGTATTATGGCGGGTTTAGTACACTTGGCGAACCAAAACTTGGATCGAATCGGGTGAGTTCGATGTCTGACTGGCATCATTGCCTTAGATAGAACATGCCAGATGGGCGACATTACCGAAGCACGCAGTGGAGCGCTGACGGATTAACATTTTGGAAATCTGGATTTGCCCTCTTTTTGTCAATAATCGCCCAGGTGGGCCCGAGTCAAATCTTGTAGTTATATGAACCCTGCTAATATCAATGGTACACGTCTGCCGAATTAGAACACAATAGTCCGTTTATCTTTCTTATATTGGCATATCAAATATTTCAGTATTTTTTCTGACAACGTTTGGATGACTATTTAGATGCTTGTTCATGTAATCTACGGGAACGACCACGTCCTCCGATTTTATGTCCATCTCTTATCAGGACAAGACCAATTTAGAATGCTCATCGAATGCATGTCGCAAGAGCATGTGATGAGCCCAATGGACATCGAATCCTTAGAATGGGTCCAACGAATGTCACGACGTCATTCTTGTCTATCATTTAAAAGATGTTCAGTTGAAGATGCAGATCTTTACTTAAGTATCATTTGACACCACACATGTGACACCAAACACGTGACGACCCAATAAAGTACATTAGGGGTTAATTGACGCATATTAGATGGACCTTTCCAAAATCCATACAACGTGATGACCGTGGCTCCTGACCTTCGCTTAAGGGTTTTTCATTATTATAATTAACGACTACAATAGATAGCAAGCTCACGACTATGCTAAAGCCTGCTTGACCTCCCCACTCGCTGTCGATGTGCGCTGTAGTCCGACGCATTACCATGTGTACATATATAACCCAGTCGACCAATAATGTCGCATATAAAGCTCCCGCCAACCGACCTACCCCCGCCACCTGCCCGCCAAGTAATTCCACTACCTTGCCAAATTATGGACCTCTGACTCTGACTCGTTGATCACTTCTGCGATACATCGTATCGTAACATGGATTTCCCTGCTTCTTACTAGACGTTCACCCTCTACATAATTGCCCCCAAATACGATTGCAAGTTCACTCTTTAGCCAGTCGATCACACGGCCGGCGACGGTGACACAACAGCTCCAGGCTACAGCGTGGTCCATGCGTCTGACGAATGTAGCTACCATATTGTAGCTAGCCTAACAATTAGTCTCCGGATATCGCATGACCCCTAGGGACTTTTGAAACATTTCACTGGATAAAAGAATGTGATAAGTTACTTTCCTTTACACCAACGCAAGCGACGAATCAGACCTATAGTGTAGATAATCGCCTTCAATTAACAGCCATATCCTTCTAGGTCGTGTTTTACGTTCAAGGCTAGAACACCGTCACCGGGGTAGCTCAGTGTCGGATCTCGTCAGAATATTCGGGATATTAATTATTCATTGAAATATCTATTGGTGAATGTACCATGTCGTGGCCGGACGTCTCGTCTCGTGTCTTTAATATAGCATGCTAGAAGTTTGGCAAGCCGCGTGTATTGCCGTGTGCCATGCATAACAGGGAGCGGGCTGCACATATATAAAGATGAGCAACGCTTCGTGCAAGCAGATTGTAGGCTGCCATGGGAGAGAAGCAGATAGGGCAAGAGTCGCGCTAGAGACCACCACTTACTCGCAAACGCGGAGTTTTGGATGTTGTGATACATAGGCACAGATGAATATATTGTCATCGAAGACTAATATTGATGGACATGGCATCTATGTTATTCGGCCTCGCTGTAGTGGTGGCAGCGACTGTCGGAATACAAGGAACCTTGCATACTTCTACGCCTCACCACATGATGCACAACACAGCTCAGCAGGAGGGCGGCTCACCAGATCAATATCACGCGAACGGCTGTTGCAGTATTGTATAATAATTTCGCCAGCTAATTTTTTTTCAAGCATCTATCACGGGTTTACCTGCATACAATGTGGCTGTACAATCACTGCACGAAACGCAATCCTTTTTGATATAGCGGAAACAAATAATCAGCGAGTTTTCTGAATCAAACTTGACTTTATAATGCGTTAACTGAGGCGAGACCACCTTGATCGGCGCTTTTCAGCACAGAAACTTCCCAGTTGAGGATTTAGTTTCGAATTAACCGATGTAGATGCAAGTCCAAGTGAATACGACAGTGGATAGCGTAGACAGTTTTTGTTCAATATTAGCTGAATCTTCTTATGAAAAGGCATAACCGTTTATGACAACGTAGTAGTAAATAGCGTTGAAATATACGAAATTTTCCGTGTATATTTGCCAATTGCACCATTCACCGGGAAGCGTGCAGGAATATTCAGTAAACGAGAATGAATTCCGACATTGGCGACTCAGTCATGGGGCAAATATCACTTTTAAGTACCCATCTGGAAATTCCTTACAATTGCCAAAAATAAAACAAGTTGACGAAATAACAGCTATTTTAGTAATGTTCCGCACGTTCTCATCTAATTTTTGTGCTGCAAAATTCAAAACAGAGAGTGATTTTTAGTGATGTCCGATTGTCACAAACAAACATAACCATCCGCTTGTTCGGTAAAACTCTTCGCTATTTTTGCAGGTTTTGGACGATGTGTTTGGCTCAATTATATAGTGTGAGACTCACATCCCAGCGCCATTAGTATTGCAGCCTCGTCTGAGCCATATGGCACTGGCACTTGAGGCAGGTGTGAAAATTCTTAATCTTCCTCATCTATCATAGTCAATTTTAATATAAACTTTTTGACCAAATGTGACTATGTTAGCTACAATATATTGATGCACTCTACTGTTGAACAACCTATGATTACCCATGTAACTGTAATTGGAAGGAACATAAAAGTAGGTCGCACATGTGAAGTGGAATATCACAACTGTAACATGGCGATGATCAATCTGCAATACAATAACATCACATCGGCTAACGGTGTACTGGCCTATGACAGGTGTTTATTTGTGAGTGCAGATATTTTAAAAAGATTGATATAGCACGTGGCTTAGATGATTCAGAAAATTTGCCATGTGCTATTGTTTCCATGCCTACAGGTCTGAAACGAGCACCGAACACCTAAAAACAGTCAACAGCAATAACACCAATCACCAGGTATGCTTGTTGTCGCTTCAAACGAGGATATTGAGTCTAGCGGCCCTTGAATTGCATCTTATTGCCCATAATTTCTAGTAGATTGGTTTCTCCTACGCTGCAGCATGGGATTTGCGCTCATTTTCAAACTAAGCCGCATAACGTTCGCTAAATATTCAGTTGGGATTATGATTTGGCAAGTACCGTATGCTTGCATCGTTTAGTAAGTATAGTAAATGATCATTACATTTCATCAGGTATTTAATATAATACCAGATTTCTACATAAAACAAGTATTATGCCCACATGATATATATAAATACCGCGTATGCATTCAAATTGTGATTCATACAAGCTATTAATTGAGTCCAATAGGTGTGTATTTCGCAATATACCCTCGAATCATGCTTTTATCATTAGCCTCTGGTTCGTATTCAAATGAAAAATACAACGACAGTTGAAGCTTCTAGATTTTGTGATAGCGGCCTTGCACGCAGGTAGCATTGCAGCGTGCGTGATCCGTCATATTCATAATCCGTAAGAACCTGTTATCCAAAGTATCACAGCCAACACTAGCAACTTTGACATATTCACAGATGAAATGATTTATTTGAACGCCAAACCAGTGTCTATAACTCTTGTATCCCGATGAGCTCCTTTCACCTAAGAGACTACTTAGAAAACAAGTTGAGAGCAACAATAATTAGATATCTTATGCGGGTGCATAAATATTTAGGGGTTGTTGCACGATATTATGTGAGTAGTTGACGTTTCCTATACAATATGAACTTCAGTAAAATTCATATATTGTCCAATAATTCGTTTACTCTAGCCATGATTTGAACAATATAATTCAATGGACCGTAGCCTTACTAGCTCGCTACGTTACTGCGTAAATGTACCTGCGAAACTATGCGTCAAAGGCCTATTTTGGCGAGGTTTGTCGTATGTGTTGGTGCGGCGACATGAAGTCTATTTCATCGGGGTGATTGTAAAACATAACAAAAAGTCGTACTGCAGCTCTGAAAACGTATTGTAGCATTTATTTGTTCAACTTGAATCCGAAATGCTGTGCATCATCTTGCATTTTGCTGGTTATGCTTCAAAGAATATGTAAGAGCAAATCAGATCAGCAGTATGCAAATAGCTGCAATATTTTCCAAGATAAAACGAATTTGCCTGCTCTTTGTGACAGGTAATATCAATATATCGACAATCATAGAGCTTAAATGTGGAAACTCGACTCGACTGACAATCTCAGCAGCATAAACAATCTATTTCAAATAGTGATCGTAGCACCAATTTACAGAACCGAAACGCTCTAACATTACATTCTCTTGTTACCAGTATCATGCAAAATACAAAGAAATATAATGTATGACAAAGCATTGCGCAACCCGTTGCAATTGCTGTGGCTTTCGTTATTAAATCTACCGTGGCTATGATTGATGTGTTTTGTGCTCAGCCTCTACGGTGTTAGAAAGCTCGTGCAACATGTATCAGAGGTGTGTGTACAATAATTTTTACTGTTTTGTTGTCATTGCAGATTATAGTACATGCTGCATCAATCGAAACTAGGGTAATATTTAGAGGTTTACTTTTCAAAAGTTATCTGTACTTCTTCTATGGTAATGTTTTTGTTCCTGTAGTTCGTAGAATGTAAAGGTCATTCTTTATGGGATTTAATGGCAAAATCAAAATCCTTCGGCACGATTCTCTAATTAGAAAAATAATCTTTGTTGTTTATTCCCAATTATAGCATTGATCATACAATCGCAGTCTGCCACGTTAGGTCAGATATAAACTTCTACACTGTTCCATATTAGGCAGGTACTACCGGCAGGAGGTAGACTTGATAATTCACAACCCATAACACTAGTAAACCGTATTGGCAATTATTCTTGTTAATCATTGAGCATATTCGCTGCCTAAGGGTTTCTCTGCGTGCAGCTGTCACCTGGCACATTTAATAGACCGAATTGGGTAAAAAATAGTGAGTGGCAGTTGTGCTATTTACATAATTTATCAACACGATTCAAACAGAAACACATCACGGGATACAAAGAGGCTGTGTTCATAATACTTCTCCTCAGAATATTTCTGAGATGGCCAATAGGTTTTGCTGTCTCTGTTAATTCGTTACAAGAAGGTGCGTTCATGAGGGTAAGTTTACGCAGAACATCTCTTATAAGATGATATCACAGTAAGATTGACATTGTGCCATTTAATACCACACAGATTGACCGATATGTGCTTAAAGCCGCTAAAATTCAAATCGGACTGTCAATGCGACGCAAATAGCACAGTATGCATGCGCGCATGTGCCAATCTGCTGGTCTTTGCTTTATTTGTTTCACCGATTTGACTAAAGGGGGGTAATACAATCGTGACAATTTATCTATACTGCTGATGGCAAATTCGTTATATTCAACGCAATGAAGGTCCCATTTTTTGCAACGAAAGTGCATTATCATAAATCAATTACCGTAGTTTTGATAAACCTAATTGTTAATTGATTTCCGTGCAACTAATTGTGTTATATGCGGCTGCTAAATCCTATTTTATAGCATACCATTAAACTTCATCACATAATGTCAAACGCTTATTGCACAACGCGATCGAACGTGGCCATTTGTAGAAGTGATTCTGTGACGGAATACAATCTGCCGAATGACTCGCAAACTGTGTTATGGAAAGCACATATCGGTCAATCTGTGTGGTATTAAATGGCACAATGTCAATCTTACTGTGATATCATCTTATAAGAGATGTTCTGCGTAAACGGCAGTTTTAAAAACGGATTTATTAGGAAGTCTGTGTCGGTAGTAGATATGGCATGATAAACGGGAATAAAGTAGGACTGGTCGTGGTCTAGCAATATGAAATGGTTCGTTTAGACATGGTCATTAGAATATTGAAGATTTCCCGTGATGTTGCAAAAGCTCATTAATTGGATACTTATATACAATGGGCGCATTATGTCGTCCGTATTTGGCCATTAGAATTCAGTGTCTCTGAGCTAAAAAACAGTGTAACAGTGAATTAACGGTGACAACTACAATTGGAGGATTTACGATGTAATGTACTGTGTCCTATATTCCCCGTTGTGAGCACGTCGGACGATTTTAATCACGTATAAGTGAGACAGTGAATCGGAATAAATCAAAAAGACTTTTATAACTGTTAAGTGCGATTTTGTGCATTGCTGTTCCTAGATCACTTTCGTGCGAATCTCTGCAAATGCGCCGTATAGATTAATACCCTTATTATTCGAGAATAGCAGTTTAACGCAATTGACAAGAGGCTCTGATGGCCTGTACTGGTAAACGATGATCGTTCCGTGTGTCTTACTATTAGGAACAGTACGTATTGAATAAATATGGCGTATACTCGTCTAGCTCTAGTTTACATTATAATAGCAAGCAGTACAACAAGAGGATCATATTGGTCTACAATGTTGGTACATGTTTACCCTTATCCATACTCGTATGCTATCATTATGCATAAATCAAGCACTTTCAGCTAGCCTGCCATTTGGTATTTCTTCCGACGAACCGCATTGATTGTAAGCCTTTGAAATCCTGACAATTCGTGGGGGTATGCAACTGATCCCACATGTATTTACCCGTCCCATTGTATTTGTGCTTAGTCCCGGTAACACTTACCCTAATACGATAAACTCGCGGTAAGATTTGTAGTTCCACAAGTTTGTCTTTCTTTGAAAATAGTAACTTATTGGCCATTGTTCCATCAGTGCGTCAAGCATTAACAGATTCCATTGTTGTTCCATGTCACTTTACATGGGCGTATAAGTTTATCATTACATTGTACAACAATTAGATTAAAGTTGAACTTGTGGTCTTTGACGTCGGAGACCAGTGCTAATGTAAATGGGATGCTAGGTCAATTTGAACTGACTGTCGCTTTCGGGTATTTTCTAATGAAAAGTATGAACATTGTCCATTTGCAATAATGAGACCAATTATGCGTGCAAAGCTAGCAGGCATACTCTTTGCAAGCCTGTCAAAGGTTTGAATTATGAAATAATTATATAAGAGATATGTACACGATCGTCAACAGAATTGCTGGCTGTGCCTTTTTGTTATATTCAGGATTCGACACGAAGAACTTCACACCGATAAAATCGCAAATAGAAGATTGACAGACAACAAATAATTTAACGGTAAAGTCATTGATTGAAATCCTCCCTTTTATTAAAGGTTTGTCAGCCGATATTAAAAAAGGTAACAACTTTTATTAATACAAATTTGACGTTTATAAGCAAACCTGAGGCATTGATCGATGGCGATGCACTATTTGAAGGTAGCCTTTAAAGTTGAGATTATCTAAGAGCACTCAACTTTAATTTTTCTGTTCGTCAATATCATAAACGTTGTAATCTATTGCTCTGTCGTCCATTGCTATGGCTTTCCGCGTTGATACATCTAGACATAATCATACTGCCCAAGAACACTCCTAAAACTATGATCGCTGTGATTAGCATTATGTTTAGCCCTTCTTCCTGTATTCTATATGAGGGTTCGTGCGCATAAGGTAACTTCGAGAACTAGTGATATTTCAAGGTATAAGCCATGACTATCTTAAATTGCATCGAGAACATCAACTTAGCAATATCATACAAATTGCTTGCTATCAGCGGAATGCAGGTTTTTGGTGTTTCCAGTACTGACTAAATGCTTTCTTCCACCTGTGCTCTTTTCATTCTTCAACGACAAACATATGGCTTCCACCTTCTTTTTGATGGACCCAAAAGCTTTTCGTAAAGTTTTATATGGGCATTAACATTAGCTTCACTTAGCTTTGCTAAAGCTAGGATGAATTATTTTCATCATGCTCCTAGTGCGACATTCCAAACGTGGAATTCGCATATCATAACGACATGGTCATTAAAGTTCAAATTAACCTGACTATATGTACTTTTCAGAGCATTGCCATTCTCGATCCCCCAGGGGTAAAAGACTGTCAGTATGCTAACTGCGTACACTACACATAGATTGTGTTAGATAGCACGCCTTGTTATGGCAAGTGCAGAAGCAAAAACATCGACCTGTCGGTATATGATGGCCACTGATATCAAACATGATATGGTTATTGCTAGTCTCAATCATGTAACAACCAGGGCGTAATTGACGCAAACGAATTGAGCGATAATAAGTATACACGGAGCCTAAGTATCAAAGAGTATAAAATATAGTATACATCTGCGATTCATCAACACACACGTTTTTCTTCATTGCATGTGATATATTAAGGCAAATACAGCGGTACTGAGAACTACGATAGCGACTACATCGTTATTGAACGTCTTATGTCACCGCCAACTTATCCGGATGCAAAGTCACATAGCTCTGAGGCAACACCCTTCGAGCATTTTAATGCACACACACACGATGGCAATATCCTGGACTGAATAAATAAGTTTTGGACGAAATTTGGCTAATTATCCTGAATAAAGATGACATTTGTGCATTCTCAAAACTATTTTCCACAAATTACATGGCCTCGGACGATTACAACGAAGTATAACACCGGAATAGTTTCGCCAGTTTTTACCGTATAATTAAAAGCGAGCCATTTTATAGGCATTAAACGTGGCCATTTTGTTCAATTCTAAGAGTAGGTTAGTATTTAAGCTCGTGTTTAATGCATATATCTATTTAGCGATATGCATTCTACCAAAATGATCATACATCAAACCTAATAACACATTGTAGGCAATAATTGCATTTTCTTTTAACTCGGGGAATTCGGCGAATCATAGAAATGTATTTAATGTAGAATTGCAGTGTAGCTATTTGTAATAGTCAAATTGTCATATCTAAGTTCGACGTCCATTAAATGTAGCCATTTGTAGGTGAATGCTTATGCGCACCATTCAGACACTTGAGTATGACAAGTATGAGTTATATGCAGGGTGCGTGTTGCTGAAATGAATCCCTCCACATGCGATATATTTTCTGTATTCAAGGAAAGCAATTCAATGTGTACTTACACTATATAAACTGTTAACACTTTTGAAAAGTTACAAGAACACCAATGAAGTCTTTATGATGTGATACTTAATATACTTGAGCACGAATGTGCTCCTTGTCGTCCATCAGACAACTTGTATTAGGCGGAGCAGACCTGTACCCTATTCAATCGTTGAAATATTGGTTGGGTTAATGTTTATGGTACTTTTTCGCACTCTGTTACCCCTGTTGATTACTTGCAATTCCCAGCTAGTCTCCAGTCAGTCTGATCCCATTAATATTTATGACGTCGAAACCAACTTGCTTTGCTCCCTAAGAATCTCTGTGGACCATTACTGCTGGCATGATGCACGTGCTAACATTACGGCTTCGCATTTTTACGAATTTGAAGCGACATATGAATATCGCGAACGCCTGTTGACCTCTAGCCTTCATAAGTTTAACCATCAGTAAACACCAAAACTGCGTAAAAGAAATATGCCACTCACGTAGCACTTAGCAATTACAAATGTGAATGCTAGCATATAACATTAAACTTAGATCTCGTTATAGTATGCCTTCACCCGGAGGCACATACTTATTTAAGTTTCACCTGCCTACGTATTCACATTTGAAATCGAGATCATTGGTAAAAAATTTCTGTTCATTTGAACTGCGTATTCCACGGACAACTCGCAATAGATCCCAGCTTAATTAACCGGCTGCCGGAGGTCACTGAACACTATGGGTCTATTACCCATCTTGAAACTATCGCGACCCGTCAACTATTACAACACCAATACTGCTTCCGAGTGGATCATCTCGAGCCAATAAACCACATCAATGCCTAACTTGGCTAGACAATTTGACAGAAATCGATCACTGTGGCTGGTGGGTTGAACTTGCTTGAATTTCGATGACTGAAAGTAGCAATATTCATAAGTAAAGCATAATTTTCTGTATTGCTTCCTCGTATGAATAATTGTACAGACATCACAGCAGACCTTAATTAAAGAGTGGATAGTACTAAAAGTAGTGACATTGGCGAACAATGAGCAGCGCACGGTTGCTTATAAACACAGCAGCTTATCAAACTAATCAATACCCTAACCGAGGTCTTTAATTGAAGAAGTTACCGTGTTGGCAAGCAATATTCACAAAAGCCCCCCAGTTTCCTAAATGTATTAAATTATTGAGAACAGATTTTATCAAATTCATGCTGATGCAGTTATGTTTTAAAACCAAGAGGACAGTATCATATATTATCATTTGTACATAAACCAGCGAGTTTCTAGAAACGCTTGAGCAGAGAATGTTGCTTGACATCAGTTTTGCGCACGTGGCGACCGTATCTGAAAAAAACTTGCCTGTTGAGGATTGAAGTTAAATGGAACTGGTAATGGTAAGCAGCTATAATCCTTTCCTTTTCAGGAATGGCTCGTAATAAAGATGACGCTGCAAAGGCAGATTCATATTTGCGATTCCGTCCAGTGATTTATTTCTGTTCATGTTATCTTTTTGTGCATTAGGTTTGAATAAATCACTCACATAGGCTCAACACTGCATAAGTCGCATTGTCTCTACATATATATATATATATATATATATATATATATATATATATATATATATATATATATATATATATATATATATATATATATATATATATATATATATATATATATATATATATATATATATATATATATATCAGTATTCTATGTTCTGTATCTGGTATTGTTTATGCTACAGATGATGACCCGTGCTTGCCTTTCTAGCGGTAGATAATATGGTCCCAACTAAGGTTAGATCGACTTTGGATCCGATATCCCTTGACTAAGGCATTACAATTGGGAACATGTCCTCTTGCTCTCTGATGCATTTAAGCTTCCACAATGCATGTGATCCTGACCATGTTTTGCAATTTACACCCATCTGTATAAGCATGCGACACAGAATTTACATTTTATGTGGTGGCATAGCGACATTGTATTCACTTAGCACCGCTGCAAAAAGCCATAGTACCAAGACGTTCTCAGAACCAATACGGCTACAAATAATTGAATGTGCTCGCAATGACTCAGCGTTAGGCTTTGCCAATAGCATAGCAGCCCAATTGCTGTCTTGTGAAGCTGCCATTGCTTTATTATAATGGGTAACATTCGCACACACAAAACAAAACCATACTTTGTACAGACTTAATAGATAATCAGTATTATTGGTGCATTGCAAAAAGCAAAGCAACAGCAAATATTGACACAATATAAAATCACCAGTCGTAACACAGTCCCTAATTGTTGAGATGTACTGTAACAGTCAATTGTTAAATCATCAAGAAAGGTGTTTGAGTTTAACTCACATGGAACATTTTGTTTGCAAAATACCACAGCTATCCCAACCTTTTTGTTCTAAATGTGTATTATAGTTGCATGCTATACTGCCAAAAGGCACTGTACCTGGCCATCAATGAGAACGATAGTGCCATCAGCAAAGCCGATCTCGCTCAACAAAGGCGGTTTTCACTGCAAACAAATTTGACCAGACCAAACCAGAACCGGTTGAGCAACCTTTACTTCATCCACGCATGCGTATATTATATGTGTATATTACCGAGTAAAAGTTCAACTGGACTATTTGGTTGAAAAATATAATTAAGGATGTAAGATGGAAGCTCAGTGTTATGTGTGCCACAAACAGGCATTGCAAAGATAGATGCTAGGCGGTGACAGACAAGCATCGAGCTTAGATATTTCTATGATGGCGCAGACAGAAGTGTGGGTATCTGGAGTTTATACGTATCGTTAAATGAAATAACCTTTACAAGCAGAATGTTTGAGGATAACAGATTCTGAAGTCTGCTGTTACTATCATCAATAATATATTGCATATATTTGATATTTATTAAAATATCGTGATCATGTTTTACAGCTTATTACATTAACTGAAGGGACGGTAATTGCAGATATCGGAACAATTAGGGTTGACTAAATCGACACAGTAACAGCTGCAAACTTATACATCATAAACAAATACTTATATATATATATATATATATATATATATATATATATATATATATATATATATATATATATATATATATATATATAGATATATATACACATATATATATATATAGGCATTTAATATATATATATATATATAACACATATATATATATATATATATAGATATATATATATATATATATATATATATATATATATATCTATATATATATATATCTATATATATATATATATATCTCTCTATATATATATATATATCTCTCTATATATATATCTATATATCTATATATATATATATTCATAGTTTTCTTGCAGGATCCCCCGTCGTTTAAAAGCTTTGCTGTCAAGATTAAAGAGCCACTTAATAGCTATTTCTTATAGCGATATCTATGCATATATCAATGCATATCTAAATAAATAGGCAATGTCAAGAACTGGGTGTAAGTTTCTGGGCAATCGAATCTTTATTTCCGGTTAGATATATCAAATAAAGTCCGTTAATATCGTATGTAGACAGGTTAAAAGCCTAATATAGTAGCTACGTGGTTATGCATGAATGTGCGCAATCTCGCATATACCGTCTTTGAGTAATAATTACACTTAAGTCCGAAATTGTTCGACGAAAACTGTACCATGAATTGGTTGGTGATATAATGACTGCCCCGTTGGAGTTATCTTTACTTGCGAACTATTAGGCCTCATAAGTTTGGAAGCAATAGATTATTTACAAAATATTTGGAGATGCCGTCTGGTGAAAAAAACAATTATTTAATATATATGAGCTTTTTGAATGCCCCGTTAATCGCATGATATGTAATAGGTTTCAGTTAAATAAATTCGCCTTCAACAGATCAAATTAGCATAATATTTGACGACGTAGCGCAATCAATGGCTGTCGAAGGCTGCAGAGCCAAGCAACTACTACTAATCACCTGACAATTTTCCCTTTTACGGGCAAAATCTTGAACTATAATCATAGCTGGTTGTGAAGAAGTCAATTTACCTAGTTAATCGTCTTTGCAAGCTGTATGCCTCACTGACAGACGGATACCGATTGCAAACATAATATTTTGCAAGCTAAAATATATTGCCAAGTATCACAAGCCGTACCTTGTGAATTAGTGGAAGCGCAGATCAAGGGCAAATATATGATATCCAGGCAATTAAAGGCGCTTACGAAAACGACAATTCTTACTTAAATAGCCTAACAACGTTGTGCGTAAGACAATACCTTTTACCCATTCACGACATGGTCAATATTGTTTTAACTGTGCAAAACGTAATACTATGCGCTCAAATTCCTAATTGAATCAATAAGCCATCGCCTGGTCATTGAACAAATATTGTCTACAGGTTATAAGCTGTTAAATATGCACTGGTATTCACAAGAAAGTAGTCGTTTCAGCGCATTTGAGCGTCACAGCTATAGCATCATCTGCCAACCCTTATCCTTCGTTTGTAATCTTAAAACAACAAACCTTTCAGAGAAAGTAAGGGCTTCAAGGCTGTGTTGCTTTACGGTGGAATTGTGTTCTCTTGGTCTGCAAGTACTGATGGCACTCTATGAATAGTCATGTATCATCGTAAGATCCTCTCAATATTGCTCTAGCTACGAAAAATCATCAAGTTATGTTATACGCAGATTTGTACATCTAACAACCGCTCACTTAGTATCGCAGTCAAATAACACACATTTAGCTGCTCATGAAGCGAACATAAGTGTTCGTGTTTTTGCATGCAATTACCGCTCAATATTTAATGTCAAAGACTTCCTATGTAAGATTCACACGTCGAAATAAACGATCGCACACTGAAAATGATAACTTGAAAAGGATAAGAGTACACAAACCAGGCGATTAATATTTACATGCACTACCAAGTTGGTATAAAAAATTTAAATGGCGCAAAACGTTCATATATATATATATATATATATATATATTATAGACAAAACCGACCATTTTGGGTCATCTGCTTATTTTGCATTTGCGGGCTCAAATTATGTGATATCGCGGATGCCAAATTTTAACATCTGCCTTGTATGGCTTTATTTAGTTATCTTCATTCAAAACTTATTTCCGACGATTTTAAATTTTTTGTTTCCAAAATGGTTGTACCAAAAAGGTCATGACGGTTTTGTCATGCAAAAAACCAACCATTTTGGCCTTTTTATATAATCGACCATTTTGGCCATATTATAAAACCAACCATTTTGGCCTTTTTATATAATCGACCATTTTGATCATATTATAAAACCAACCATTTTGGCCATTTTATATAATCAACCATTTTGACCATATTGTAAAACCAACACATACCCCGTCGTACAAGGTATTATGCGAATGTATAACCCGTCGTACAGATTGAAGCTGAAAAACATACCCCGTCGTACAAGTATGAGGCCCAAAAAACCCGTCGTAAAAGTCGAGAGGCCGAAAAAGCATACCCCGTCGCGCGGCACATATATACTACCTCTATACACTTAGGTGCCCCCCCCCCCCCCCCGGGGATTAAGTATGCAACGAGTTAGATACAATTTGCATCATCCTTATTGAAAAGAACCCAAAAGAGAAGTCCAATTGATTGAGTAAAGCAGTGACTGTCATAACGCATGCAGATTGCTGGGCACACTGCTCATTAGGCAAAGGAACTTCGCCTCCCATGGTGGTTTTTTATAACATAAGCATACCAATATTAATGGTATTATCATAAGACCAGATTGGTTGGAAATACAAATTATATAACAGATCATTTTGGTGTGCCTATTAGAAAATTGTGATATATTTACATAAAAATACCCCTTTTAATGAGAAAATTCTGCCGGTTCTCAACCAATCACGACAATGTTTAACATGATTACCGTTGCGATTTATATTGAGCTGTAATTATTTCTCACTTTTGCACCTAATGGTTGTTTATAAAACCCACCTGATTAAATCGTTTTGTGTTAACAAAGATTACGTAATCGATAGGTTATCAAGCAAAGTAACTTCAATTAAAACAAAGAATGAATATGAGAAGAAAAACATGCTTTAATCAACAACCATTTCATGCTTGATAATCATTTAAAGTTAACATTTTATGCTTGATAATCATTTAAAGTTAACATTTCATGCTTGATAATCATTTAAAGTTAACATTTCATGCTTGATAATCATTCAAAGTTAAGGGATTTCCTTGTCATTGACTGGGCTTTCCGCTGCTCGTTCATTATTTTGGTACGAACTTTGTTGTACGGATAGGTTATGCCGTTCTCTTGGATGATGCGCATAATCTCTTGTTTTCCTGGGGGACAGAGTTTAAAAACACCCGACATTAATCAACATGTCCGCTTGATAATACAGTTAACATTAAACCAAAAATTCACGCATTAACAGCTTTCAGTCATATAACTGTTACCAGGCAGTTTGCGTTTGGGACTTGGAAGCTTGATATACTGTCCAAAAGCCTTGTGGATGATGCTTGTCTGGGCAGAATCCCATTTGCAGCGCTTTTCCATTGGGCCCTCATCACAACTGTTATCTTCATCAGGTGCAACTAGAGCTGATTCTGCAAAAACATTTCCTACCAATTACTTAAATATATTCTAAACCCAAACTTGAAACACCAATCAATAGCTCACATATATGATAGCATAAAAAAAATGTCACTGACCATTCAATTGGAAATTGGCAGGATCATAAACTTCAAGTGAATCTGGCCATACCACATAAAGGAAACACATATATATAATTTATCCTGCCGCCCGACACTTGAATTATGCATTGGCATCCATACAACGCCATATATTCAAGTATTATTTTTTTTCTAGTTCTACCACCAGTCACAACAAAGCATTATCTATATAAACAGAGCACAGAAAGACTAATTGCACTCTGAGAAGTGCCATTCATCGTCTCAATCAAGACAGAATATTCACCAGTTTTACCGACCATTTGTGCCGTCGTGTCCAAGTTGTTGAGGAACGCGCCAACTCGAGACACAGCAAGAGCGGGCAGCGGCCTCTGGTAGGTACCGCGGTTGACCTCGGACGAATGCCCCATGTGTTTGTAAAACAACTCGCGATCTTGTTGGGAGACGTCCTGTTGAGCGTATAATGTAGAGATGCGAGCTCTTTGGTTGGTAGCATTTACCAGACTGCAGTCAATGCCTGCTTTTTTCATCACTGCTTCCGTGGCGCTCCATCCAGCCACATGCCGTGAGAATCCAATATTGGGGAAAATGAATGTGTTTTCCTCCAATATATTTGCGCCACTTCTCCTTTCATTGTCGGCAAGTAAATCCATTGCATTGAAGCAATCTTTTTTGGGATGATGATGCTTACCAAGTGATTACCCTTACCCGTACAGTAGGTTACGTCCAATTCAGAGGAATGGTAATCGTCATCGGTTTGCCATTTTCTTCGTTCAGTCCATTGTTTGATGGTCATTCTACAAGGCTCCCCACCTCGCCTTGCATTGAAAAGTGTGAGCCTACTACAAGTCAGATTCCTTAGCTCAACAAATTCGGAAGTGGCAAATTCATCGATAGTGATTCCTGAAAGGTATGTGATGCGATCCACTGTGTGGTTTCTGAGTTTCACCATAACTTCTTCCGGGGGAGTCCTCTCGGGCAGCCTTAAGCGTTCTTGTCTTGATTTGTTAATCAGATATTTACAATCACTGAACATCAGGTTCTGGTGGTGCTTGAGCAGGCTTTTAAAATGCCCAAGCTCCTCTACCTGTTCCTTTCCCTGTTCCCCAGAAAGCATAAGGGCCTCTCCCTGTATTATTTCAGCTGATCGCATCAGTAGATAATATAATGAATTCTTCAATCCATATTTGAGTGTTTTGTCATCTGATGTGAGGCTAGTGATTGCTTCTCTGAGCGTTGTCCAGTTGCCGCGGTGGAACATGTCTCCAGCATCCTTCATTTCAGAGTCATCTTGCTTTTGAACTTCTAAGTACAGACTTGCAAGCATGCGCATATCAGCCATAACTGATTTGCGTACTTCTTCTTTGCCCAAAGAAGCTTGCCTATCATTTTTATTGTGCTGTCTGTTCTGCAACAGTCTCCAACGGCATTGCTGTGGAAGCTACTTAAAATCTCATTGCCTTCCTTTGAGTTGATGACCATTGCCGAAATTGGTTTTGGCCTCATCTCCTCCTTGCATTGGCGCCTGTGCCGATAGAAGTATAGCTTGTTGTACGCCCCTTTGCACGATGAGCAATGGACAGTTTCGGCCTTAGTGGAACTCCGTTTGATGCGTTCAAAACAAGTCGGTGTCTTCGTCTTGTTTTGTTCAACAATTCCAGCATTGCGCAATTTTGCGAATGCCCTCCGTTCATCTATTTTGGATAACTCAGCCCCTCAAATTTTAATGTGTAATTATGTCCACATTTAACTATAACATGCAAATGTAAAGCTTTAACTTGGTTATTTGTGGCCTCCTTGTAGAAATTGTATGCTAAGAAATCCTCATTTAAAGTGAGTGTCTGTGATACAGATGGTCAAAATGTTGACTTTGTGCTCTGGACTTTTTCATAACCCCTCTAAATGCTTCTATTGGGAAATTGCCACTCACTAATAGCCATTGATATCACAAAACCACCAGCAGTGTTATTTTGCTATTCCCCACTCATAGCCGCTCTCGCGCTCTGAGTGTCACGAGCGCGTATGCGCCCATCGAGTCCGTTAAGACCTCCAAACTATTCAGATACCCCGTGACCCAGTTAACTGTAGCGCCTTAAGTTCCCAAACCTCTTCCGCATCCTACTCCAACGCAAGAATGCTCTTCTGTCTTTACCCACCAGGCGACCATCATCCTGCACGGTGGTAACTGTCCCGAGAAATCTTTATTGCATTCTTTTCCCTTAAAAGGTTTTAATTGTCAGTTTCTTGTCCGGTAGTGACAAAACCAACTGTCATGGAAAAGTCTGACAAAACTTCCATGGTTAGAAAACCCCAACAGGATATGCATTATGTCATGTTGCGGTTTGTCAGGTTGGAAGTAGCATAATTTAGTGGAGGATCGATTTGAACTGGTTGTGTCATGTGGAAAGATAAATGTTCTTTTCCCCAGATAGATTCCTATCGTTTACGTAGTACGAATATCTCCTCGAATAACACCCGTTTTGTCGCATTCTGAGTATCATAACAGAGTTCTACCGCATTTGTTAAAAGATACGGGATGGAGAGAAGAGATGAGTTTCCCAACCTATGCAGGTCAAATAGTTTATTGGGATGTTCCAATAAGCAGGGTTGATAGATTCAACGGTATGACATAAGTTATTTAAAAAGTAATTCAAGCATGCCAACAGTTTCACTCAAACACGCCAAATGGCTGTGAATCGTAAAAGTGACTGAAACAGTCCAACTGATTTTGTAAATCAGATAAATTCCATATCGACGAACTTACAATACGTGACTTGCCAACCTTTGACAAAGTCGCAATATGAAATCTCCCAAGGACGCGGACCGTTGCCATGGCGCCGAAGCTATATGGCGTTGGGAGATTTCTCAATGAAAATAAGCAGAATACATGGTGTCTTTAAATTGACCGTACCGCTTTATTCTTGGTTCTACAGAAGAGATAATCATACGGATGTGCTGAGGAGAGTCTACTTTGTGTGGATCCGAGTGATAATCGTAAAGTTATTTGAGTTTCGGTGAATTATCCGGTTTTGAAGCGGCAAAATCGCGATTTAAAACATTTAACTCGAAAATCTGATCGATTATCACTCGGATAGACATATCACTTTCATTCTTCTACATTTTGGTATAATTTATATAGCAATCGTATGGAGAATATATAGGTACGGCCCTTTTTCCTTAGGTACATAAATCACGACACAACTTTTATGGCCCCGTTTATTTTCGTCGGCGATTAGCACCACATTAAATACCAGCAAGAAAAACGAAAATTGTACCAAATGAAAAGCTATTCTTCATTAATAATATATTAAAAGAACAAAATGTATCATTGCGTCATTAGTTGTCAATGGTCATTTACATGAGACTACCAAACGGCCTAAAAACGGCCTTGTTCAAACGAGATCGGCGCCGCGTTTGTCCGCCCTACTAATGTTGCAGCACGGACGATTCCATGTCAAAAATGCTTGTAGGGCACGTATTTATTCTCTGATTCGTGGATAATCAAATTACCATCATTTATGTTATTGCTGTAACTATTATACATATCGATTGCCTTGGGCAGCTTCATGTTATTTAACCACTCTGGACACTGTAATCTGTCTGTCAACGATGTTGGACAACAATCCTCGTCCCTTGAATCGGGAGAGTCCAAACAGCTGTCATTAGTAATCGCCGTGTGACACAGCGACAATCTTGCGGCCCTGTCGGGTTGACAGGCTTCTGTGAAGTTCTGAGCGGCTATATTTACGCAGCATGAACCTGTAGAGGTGGAGGCAGCATCACGGAGCGTTAAAAATCCAGTCTTCGCTCTTATATTATACGTTTTAATGATTTATTTTCGTATGGTTAAATATTAACGGGAATCATGCAAACCAGCCGTATAGTTTCCGGTCGAACGGTAATGTCTTGTAGGGCAGTAGGGCTAGGCAACAGGGCACTTATCAAAGTATGTTCCTGTCATATTATGTCGTGTCCAAATGCATATATTCCTGCATATATTCACAATATGCTTCATCCAGCGTCACACTGACCTCAAACTGATTCATTTTATATTCTTTATTACATGTTTTATACCTTTATTGGACATTGAATTAACTTTGTGAATTTCCCTGAATCTCATTTCTCTATGTGAATGATATAAATCCCCTCAGGACACTTTGAATAAAACATGGATTAAAAAAATCTTTAAGTTTTAAATATATTGCCTTTATTCAGTTAGCTACATAATAACAAGTAGTTATAAAATAAAATAAATACATCTGCATCTGCAGGCAATGTGCTGAAGGATCTGTCAAGGTCAGGAATAGGTAGACAATGAATTTGTTTTGCTGATGATTAAACTTTGATTGTAGTTCATTTGCTTATCTAGGGTCACCTAAACTCTACCAGACATGTATCCACAATATAAGCATTCAGAGATGATTTAGCAAAAGAAATGGACCTCAATTGACTGAATGTATTGACCTCATAAGGATCAGTGATCAGGAAATCAAGCAAATAATTGAGGGCATTAGAACAGATAAATTTGAAAATGATCAGCAAGAAATACCACATCAGCATCTTATGTTGCACTAGCAGTAATATACTTTTAAGAGTCTTGGAGGGTTTCCATCTGGACACAATTAGTGAGTCCACAACAGCTTGCCTGTACGATACAGCAAAAGATGATTCTCCTGCTGTGCACCAGCTATAGTTGCACATTCTGTTACACACATAAAATTAACTTGTCAAACTGTCTATCAGTCTTATATCATAAGAAATAAAGGAAGTCTATGTAATACATTACACAACATTAATTCTTGTCAACCCGATTAGGTTGATCATCAATACACATGTCACATGGATCAATCTCTTGTTATTAAGTAAAGGAAGTAAAAAAACTATACTCTCTCATGTTGATTCTGTGACAAAACATTCACCAGATGTTCAGATTAAGTCTACAGTTCAGTCTTCAGCAACAGGGCTGGAAATTAACTAAAATGGCCACCCGTCCTGACCTGTCCCGATGACGGTTGGCCATTTTAGATGTTAACCGGCCTCAAGAAATTTTACCCCTTCAAACAAAAAGATGCCATGTTAGGCGAACCCTAGTTTGGTTACATACTTGGATGGTGATAAGAACCCCAAGTCAGTGTCACGATTAGTTGTTGATAAGAACCCTAGGTCAGTGACATACTGGGATGGTGATAAGAACCCCAGGTCAGTGTCACGATGAGTTGGTGATAAGTACCCCAGGTCAGTGACATACTGGGCTGGTGATAAGAACCCCAGGTCAGTGTCACGATGGACTGGTAATAAAGAGAATCCCAGGTCTCTGTCATGCTGGGCTGGTGATGAAGAGTTGATATGAATTGCAGATAAATACAGAGCAGATTAAGTGTACATCAATTTGACACTGTACACAGGTGCATACATCATAACTGCAGGACCATCAATTAGGACCAGGTGGAGCTTAACAGTCTTCCTGGGTAAACAGAACCTCTGATAAAAATCTTCTACTTAAAAACCGACTGATGACCCAAACTCACACACAACCAATACAGATAATACTCATTGTTTCGGTCATTTTTGTCATTCTGATGGTTTTATGACAATTAGACATAACATGTCTTTTTAAGCCCCAGTGATTGATATATCTCAACAGGATATAATAAAAAGAGAAGCCAAAACATTTGTAAACAGTAGTGAAACCAAAACATTAATGAAGCCACAACATTGATGAAGCCACAGCATTGACGAAGCCACAACACTGGTGAAGCCACAAAATTGGTGAAGTCACAATATTAGTGAAGTCACAACACTGTTGCAGCCACAACATTGGTAAAGCCAAAATATTGATGAAGCCACAACAGTGGTGAAGCCACAATATTGGTGAAGCCACAACATTGGTGAAGCCACAGTTTTGATGAAGCCACAATAATGGTAAAGCCACAACACTTGTGAAGCCACAACATTGGTGATGCCACAGTGTTTGTGAAGCCACAATATTGGTGAAGTCACAATATTGATGAAGCCACAATATCACTGAATCCACAACACTGGTGAAGCTGCAACGTTGGTGAAGCCACAACAATGTGGAAGCCATTACACTGATGAAGCCACAACACAGGTGAAGCCACAACATTGGTGAAGCAACAGTATTGGTGAAGCCACAATATTGATGAAGCCACAATATTGGGTGAAGCCACAGTATTGGTGAAGCCACAACATTGGCAAAGCCACAGTATTGGTGAAGCCGGAATATTGGTGAAGTCATAATATTGATAAAGCCACAATATAATTCAATCCACAACTTTGGTGAAGCGGCAACAATGTTGAAGCCACAACACTGGTGAAGCCACAACATTGGTGAAGCCAAATTATTGCTGAAACCATTACACTGATGAAGCCACAACACTGGTGAAGCCAAAACATTGGTGAAGCCACAGTATTGGAGAAGCCACAGTATTGGTGAAGTCATAATATTGATAAAGCCACAATATAATTCAATCCACAACTTTGGTGAAGCGGCAACAATGTTGAAGCCACAACATTGGTGAAGCCAAATTATTGCTGAAGCCATTACACTGATGAAGCCACAACACTGGTGAAGCCACAACATTGGTGAAGCCACAGTATTGGAGAAGCCACAGTATTGGTGAAACCACAACATTGGTGAAGCCACAGTATTGGTGAAGCTGCAATATTGGTGAAGTCATAAAATTGATAAAGCCACAATATAATTCAATCCACAATTTTGGTGAAGAGGCAACAATGGTGAAGCCACAACATTGGTGAAGCCAAATTATTGCTGAAGCCATTACACTGATGAAGCCACAACATTGGTGAAGCCACAGTATTGATGAAGCCACAATATTGATGAAGCCGCAATATTGGTGAAGCCACAGTATTGGTGAAGCCACAAAATTGGTGAAGCTACAGTATTGGTGAAGCCAGAATATTGGTGAAGTCATAATATTGATGAAGCCACAATATCATTGAATCCACAACACTGGTGAAGCCGCAACAATGTTGAAGGCACAACACTGGTGAAGCCACAGCAATGTTGAAGCCAAAATATTGATGAAGCCACAGTATTGGTGAAGCTACAACATAGGTGAAAACACAACACTGGTGAAGCCACTTCATCGTTGATACCACAGTATTGGTAAAGCCCAAAAATTGGTAAAGCCAAAATATTGATGAAGCCACAACATTGGTGTAGCCACAGTATTGGTGAAGCTACAGTATTGGTGAAACCGCAACATTGGTGAAGCCACAGTATTGGTGAAGCCACAGTATTGGTGAAGCCACAAAATTGGAGAAGCTACAGTATTGGTGAAGCCAGAATATTGGTGAAGTCATAATATTGATGAAGCCACAATATCATTGAATCCACAACACTGGTGAAGCCGCAACAATGTTGAAGGCACAACACTGGTGAAGCCACAGCAATGTTGAAGCCAAAATATTGATGAAGCCACAGTATTGGTGAAGCTACAACATAGGTGAAAACACAACACTGGTGAAGCCACTTCATCGTTGATACCACAGTATTGGTGAAGCCCAAAAATTGGTAAAGCCAAAATATTGATGAAGCCACAACATTGGTGTAGCCACAGTATTGGTGAAGCTACAGTATTGGTGAAACCGCAACATTGGTGAAGCCACAGTATTGGTGAAGCCACAGTCTTGGTGAAGCCACAATATTGGTGAAGTCATATAATATTGATGAAGCCACAATTAAATTCAATCCAAAGCACTGGTGAAGCCGCAACAATGTTGAAGCCACAACACTGGTGAACCACAACAATGTTGAATCCAAAATATTGATGAAGCAACAGTATTAATGAAGCCATAGTATTGGTGAAGCCATAACATTGGTGAAACCACAACAATGTAGAAGCCAAAATATTGATGAAGCCACAGTATTAGTGAAGCTACAACATTGGTGAAAGCACAACACTGGTGAAGCCACAAAATTGGTGAAGCCACAATCTTGGTGATGCCAAAATATTGGTAAAGCCGGAACACTGGTGAAGCCACAACACTGGTGAAGCCACAACAATGATGAAGCCAAAATATTGATGAAGCCACAGTATTGGTGAAGCTACGACATTGGTGAAAACACAACACTGGTGAAGCCACTTCATTGTTGATACCACAGTATTGGCGAAGCCAAAAAAATGGTAAAGCCACAACACTGTTGAAGCCGCAACATTGGTGAAGCCAAAATATTGATGAAGCCACAACACTGGGGAAGTCACAACATTTGGTGAAGCCAAAATATTGGTGTAGCCACAGTATTGGTGAAGCCACAGTATTGGTGAAACCACAACACTGGTGAAGCCACAGTATTGGTGAAACCACAACATTGGTGAAGCCACAGTATTGGTGAAACCACAATATTGATGAAGCCGCAATATTATTGAAGCCACAGTATTGGTGAAGCCACAATATGGTGGAGCCACAAAACTGGTGAAGCCACAATATTGATGAAGTTGTGAATTTACTATTAACATGCATGCAGAAGAATTATTATGGTGGTTTAGCACATGGACCTTAATGTTGCAAATGTAACTCATCATGTAGAATAGTGAGGAGGTGATGTTGCTTCATCTACATTGCTGTCAGTAATGTAGATGAAGCCACATGACCTCATCACTATTCTTATGTTAAACTATACATTTATCTTAAATCACCAGATGTCTTTTCACTAAGTAAGAGCCTAGTGGTCCTAAAGCAAAACACTGCTCCCTTTGATATGAGGAGGTATCATGCAGAGATAGATGAGCATAATTGTGATGTTTGGACAGCTGATACTGTTGCCCATCTTGAACAAATAAATTTCCTAAATAGGGCAGATTAACCAACACAGAGGATATGTATCTCCAATATGATTAAATTGAGATACTGGGTCCATAATATTAAACCCAGAACAGGAGGTAAAGCAGTTAATCACTACCAGATTGCGAATGCTGCTGAGCAAAATGTCATCACAAGCACCTAGACAATCTCACAGCCTAACAATAACTACAGAATGCCGATGGCTAGTAAACTCTGCTGCTTTTGACACTTACAAGTTATGACAGCATTTAATCATAGCGTTTATAGTATAACATTGTATTCAATGACACACCAGGGCTGAACAATATCCCCCAAACCCAAGCAACAACAGTCCATCGCCAAGTAGTTATGCAAAAAGTTTAAGCATTTGAGCCTAATAATTTAAATTTTTAAGAAATGATTCACCCAAACAACCATAAGCTAATAATAACTTAGCTACATTTTTCCTTGAACAAGCAAATTTAATTTGCTTTTATCTAGCAAGTCAGGGATCAAAAGCCATAAAGCTATGAGTTAAAGTTTGCAAGATTTGGTCAATGTAAAGTTTCTAGCTTGCATTATAAGAAAAGTGCCATCAAGAATTATTCCCAATTGAGATAATTACTCAGGAACAAAAGGTATTGCAGTGCTGATATTTACTTTGTAAGTGATCATCAATATAAGAGTGATTCATGTTTAATTTGAAACAGGTATTCCCTATTTGGTTAACATAGCTAATGAGATTATTTTACAATAATAAGGTCACAAAGGGCTGATAGTTGTTTGTAAGTGACAATCAATATAAGAGTGCCTTGCATTATCAAAAAAAATGTTACACCAAAAGTTTACAAGCAGACAGATGGACAGGGCAAAACTGTGCTGAGGAGCATAACTATTAATGGTTACTGCCTAATGGTCCCATAAATTATACCTTATAAGTGGCAAGCAACAGGTCCAGGATGGGCAACAAAAAAAGTGACCTCCCAAGCCATGCCTAACCAGGCAGTTTGTTACATCTTGGGAACTGCACTGTTCTAAAAAGGCCTCATGTGTGATTTGGGGCTTCAGATATGCTTAATAACACTTCAACACTAGACCAGATGCACAGTGCTCAAGACTAACTGACAGATGACCATGTCATTTACAGCTTATACATGATATATTCAAATGATGTGATTGTACTATTGAACAATTGTTTGGATTACACACATTGAACATTTGACAACAATTTTATTACCAATATTGATGTAGCAGATACCCAGACAAAAGAGGCTCTTGACTTCAATAACCTACTTAGGGTCTGATTATTTCCCTAGCCGCTAATGAAATTTGGCTGTAAACTCAAACCAGCACAGTTGTTTTGGATAGCTATTTCTGAGATCTAAAGGATCACTCTGCTGACTAATTGATAACAAAAGTGTGACTGAACTATCATATAACACATAATCAAACTTATAGGAATGTAATAAAGAACTCATGTTTTAGTGTATTACAATGATACATCATATTAACAGATCATTCTATTTCCATGTTAATGGTAACATTACTGATGCAAGTAAATAATTCAAGGATGTGGAAAGCAAAATATCAATCTTCAACCTTTGAAAAATAAATCACATTTGAAAGAGTAACCCCACGATCAGGCGATGTTTACATCTGACAGATGGGGCAAAATCCGTTCGCTAAAATGGCCAATAGTCAATACGGTTAAATGAACGTTAGGAAATACATTTAAAAACAAATCAATGGTAATCGGTAGATCTGTCCAACCAAGCTGCAGGCATCTAGTCCTATTAACGTGGTATCTGGGTATTATTTGCCGTTGGAAAAGTGTAAGTGATCGGTAAGAGTGAGTCTGAACGGTAGACCGTAGAGGCTAGAGCCCACGTGCGGAACAGCCCGGTGAAACTCGCTAACCACTGTAAACTACGGGTATTTCATAATTTGTCGTACATGAAATTTCTTTCCGCAGCAATAACGTTCATTGTCACATTAATGATATTCAATATTTAAACGTTGGAATCATACTGACCAGATTAGAATCAAATGTAAAGAGAGCGTGTAAAATGGTCATGGCTGACCTATAAACTTTGTTTATACTCGCTCCTGTACCGAAAATTCCATGCGGTATGGAAAGCTTGAATTGTTACAATCCCAAAATATACCTTCAGCTTGAGCCCGCGGATGCGTTCGTGGGGACAATTTGATTTTAAGACATGAGCAAACTGATAACATATAACGATCTGGCTAATCATTCCTTTGTTAAAAACAGTCCGTTGATACGATATTATTTCATTTATTACTTGAAACATTGCACATCATAGATCGAGAAAACCAGTGAGATTCAGCGAGATTCTCCAAACGTTTTGAATGCTGATCTGCGTCTCGAGTTCCAAGCTTAAGTGCTTCATTTGTTCTTATTTATCTAAATAAAACACTATCAAACTGCTATATATTGAGAACAAAACACCATAAATCAGTTGACAAAGACTTACAACCCCGGATTTCCCAGTAAAATCGCCATTTTTTTTATATCCGCCCGTAAAGATATTTGAGCGTGTGCCGCCAGTTTTTCGTTAAACTGCTGATTTATATATTCATTCAAAATTTGTATGTTCTTCATTTCAAGCGATAATTTGAAACAAAGAATTGTTCATTGAAGTTAAAAGTCGCACAAATCATGAATCTAAGTTTGAAGCAAATATACATCGAACAAAGCCAAATAATGACCGATTATTCAACATGGCCAAAATGGTCGTTAAGGCCAAAATGTAAATTCAGGGAAAGACAGTTAAAGCCAAAAAAAGTGGATAGTTACACCGAATAATAAGTTTCCAACCTTAGGCGGAGTAGTAGCAAACAAAGTTACAATTTGGTGGGGAAGGGCAGTTGTGTAAGCCTATGAGATGACGCTGACTATTTTGGCCCCATGATCATCGTCCAAAATGTAAGTATGGGCCAAGATGGTTGGTGATTTGTACCAAAATGGTCGGACTTGTATAAATATATATATGTATATACATATATATATATATATATATATATATATATATATATATATATATATATATATATATATATATATATAAATATACATATATATAAATATTCATATATATCTATATATGCATATTTATACCTAACAAATTTTATGTACATAGATGAATATACATAAAATATATATATCTTCATATATATATATATATATGTGGCGAAGATACTGTATCAAGTTTTAACTGCGGTCTATTTTTAGATTCAGCAGTGTCTTGTACAAGATTTTTGCTACTTATTGAGGCAATTAGTGAGTTGTGTGCAGCAATAGACTTGAAAAGAGCTGTTGAAATACAAGACCATCGGGTCCAGTAACGACTTACAAGAGGATAGAACCGTCCATGACAAGAAGCAGTGGTAAGAATGTATTCATCAATTTTCCAAAAAAAGAGACACAATATGGCAATGCAGGAGTGGATAGCTAAATAATAAACTCATACACCTGATGGCAAAAAAAATGTTTTATTTCACGAAGCAATTTGGTTTGTTTACACATAAGAACACACGCGCATATGCTCACAAATAATTATATATAAATATATATATATATATATATATATATATATATATGTATAAATATATATATGTATATATATATATATATATATATATATATATATATATATATATATATATATATATATATATATATATATATATTTATGAATGCATATGCTGATTAATATCCCATCTTCTCCTTTTTCCTTTATATATAACGTTGACATGCCAGTAATTAAAATTGCCCTGCGGAACCTGCAAAAAAATTCCTATGAATTACAAATAAAACGGCCCGGTATTTGATAACCTTATTTTTTGCCAAAACCTCTAAATGACCACTGTTTTGCAATATTAATAACTAGTTCCCCAATAAAGGCAACGGTTAAGGGATACCAGTAACCAATCCACTCATCAGTAAACCGGGCGATAATGACGACAAAAAGCACGAGAGAAACGGACAAACACATGTCCCACGAACATATATATATATATATAGATATATATATATATAGAGATATATAGATATATATATATATATATATATAGAGATAGAGATATATATAGAGGAGAGATATATATTATCTAGATAGGGAGAGAGAGAGAGAGAGAGAGATATAGAGAGAGATGAGAGATCTCTCTCCTCTCTAGATCTCTCTCCTCTCTCTAGTGTCTCTCTCTATCTTTATCTCTCTCTAGAGAGATCTCCCTCTTTATATCTCTCCATCTCTAGATATTTCTAATATATATAGATATCTCTTTCTATCTCTCTTTTCTCTTTTTCTCTCTATATATATATACATATGTTCCTATATATCTACAAAAATTTATCTATATATATATATATCTATATATATATATATATATATATATATATATATATATATATGCGCAATATATTGTCAGACAGAGAAGGTGCATGAGCTCTGAGACTTTTTACACAGGTTGTCATTCGTGATAGATTAGCTTAGCTTCGTTAAAACCTGTGTTCGCAGACTCGTTAAAGTCTATAATGAGACGCGACTGAAACATATTATTCTGAGGTTTTCTCATTGCCAAAGAGCAACGACCGAAGCCTTTCATAGAATCGATCATCATTATATTAACAACAACCGACCTCATCAGTCTGTACCAAGAAATAATAATGTGTATTTAAAGAGCGGAAATGGGTATAATCTTAATTAGTGGGATGTTGTTAGACCTGGCTCAAAACATTTATCCCAGAGTATTGATCAGGCTTGGCTGGATGTGCTTCGCATAGAAACGTACACAGTGCATATTCTACGCCCTCATAGACGATATTCTTGTTAAGACACCCTGCCAGCAAATTGGCTAGCCCACTCCCTATGGTACACATACACGCCAAAATAATGAAAAGTCTTCTAGGTTGCAATCTGTACGGACTTGTGCCCATTTGATTCTCAACAACGTCCTGTTAGAAATGCGTCCATCATAATGAATACACCTATGTGATTTGAATGCAACTTTGTGTCATGGGTGAATATCCTAAACAGCTGTTTAAACGGGACTATCGCTTAGTTGTTTGCGGAAATGCACATACCGGTAATGTCAAAAACAACTTGAATAAACCCATCCCAGAAGTACTAAACAATCAACTAGTAAAATAAAGGGGTTGCTTTAAATTTACCAAATGATTTGGTGCATTTCCGGCATGGCAGTATTTGGAATAACACGTTCATGAAGTGCACTACAATGTAGAAGATCATATCCACTCAGCATCAACTTATAATTGTATCTGTACCAACACATACAGGATATCTTGCATAAATTGCTCTCTGAACCTCTATTTACAATTTGTATATTTATGAACCACTGAGTGGTGAATGTGGTTGAATTATATAAAAGAATTAAGGGTTTGTTGTTATATCAAAAACTAAAAGAAAGCTATTAACCCCAGTAGATATTAAGTCTCACCTTATCTGCATAACACCAGCCATGGGTTTGCATCGCCAAACTACTCAATTGTGATACATTCGAGGACATTTGGAGCTACCGAAAGGAAATCCGTACCGTCAAGATATCGCTTGAAAAATATGATACCAACCGTTAATACCTATTTATTTGTTTTTGTGTAGGCAATCATTAATGTTGCATAATTTATCATAATTATTTAAATCAGTGCAAACTAACTAATCAGTGCAAGTAACTAATCTTTTATAACTCAAACAATTAGTTGTAATTCATAGTAGTTTTTCCCTAGGTAGTAGACTTAAGTGAACATGTCATTGGAATGCTAATGCTTTATATAGCGCTCCCGCGATTATTGTCGCATCAATAGCACATTATATGCCGGACACCCTCCTCTGTAGCCCATCAGTATCAGCGGATTTATAACAATTGTCTTTCCGCCTGCTCATATAAACACAATAACGTAGCAGGTATTAATGCTTGAGAGTACTGAGATCGATGATTGTCAAACACCGTCGGGACGCTTACGAGCCATAAATTACGATTTCTTGCTCCTATATCTCAGAATCTTAGCCTACCAAAAGTTTAGTGGTTGCAGCCAGGGAGTGGACAGATGATTTTAAGCTTGGAATTCCGAGGTGCAATAGGGATCAGAGTCCTTTTGTAATATGCACTTGATTACACGTAATGAGTGTCACAGCAGTGCATGAACTATAACATGTAGCTGCTACGGTTCTACTAAGCAGGTGATTGGGGACATGTAAGCGCGCATGGGCAACGCATATATTGGTAATATGATGATAAATATCGGATGGGTTGCAACCTTCTCTCATCCGTACTAAATGTTAAGCGATTCGCCATGTGCACTGTCACGAGAATTTTGATTGTCGTAATTACCCTGCAGTATACAAATGACGGTCATTGTGATCGGAAAACGCTTATATATGTTTTATGCAAATCCACCGGGAACCCTATATATGCTTTCGTCACACAAGGCCATAAACCACGACAATGTCTATGAAACTTGCAACTTCCGCTTTCTATTACAATAACATTTATCCAATTGGTGATTTGACCATACCATTCTTAGGAGCAGTTACAAGATGACGAAATTTTAACAATTTTGATATAACTGTGCCTAGGTCTAGCTTTTTGAGCCAGTGTTTTGGAGAGAAAAAACCTATGTAGCAGAGAATACGGTAAAACGCGAAACACCAATTGTTTTAGAACCGGAATATAATGAACGAATTATTTATCTTAGGTTGACCTTCCGCATATATATATCCATATCATTACTGGCAGAATATCATCTTGATTTTAATGTTTCAACGCTGCGTATAATAATTTAAATGAAAGAAATGAAGGATAATTTTCCAAATAACACCCCAATATCACAACAAACAAATAGGTGCATACCAAGTTTGGCAATTGTATGGCGGCCCTTGTGCGTCTGAAAGGCATGGGTATTGGTTTGTGCCAATTGACGCTAGTTATAAACCACGCCAAAGTTAATGTTTGCAGATTTTGTCTTCATGATTTTATTGAATCAGAAAAAAATCGTGAGAGTGAGAGCATTCATTTATCGGTGTCTCAATGTATGTAACATAATGCTGAAAGCTTGTGGCACACACATCCTCATTTGACCTATTAATGAGCATCGCCTTATGCCTTATACGGCCAACTAAATATTAACATCACTGTCAATGGGACATAGGCAGGCAAGATAAGTAAACTGCGTCGGATATTTTATCGCACCGTTTTCTGACGCAGAATGCTCACGCTACATTATAACGAAGGTAACTTGACGTAATAGATCGGTACACGATGTAGTGCAGCAGCCGTTAAGGTAGACGGGGCTCTCTCGTTGATAAGCGATGGCAAGTCGCTCCTCATCATGCTTTATTAGACGACTGTTGCGCTTAGCCAAAATATACCAGGAAAAGTGGTCACAATACATTCAGCGTGACACTAATGCATTTGAAACATGCCAAAGGTCGTCAACGTTACGTACAAATAAGGATACAAACAATTTAGGCAGTTGCTTTGACTGTCAGAACTCCCTGCAGTCACTGTTTTTTCTATTAAACTACCTCTATGCGTGCAATTAAAACTAACAAACGCTATTACGCAATAAGTGGTCCACATTACATGGAAACTTTACTTAGGCAGCTAATACTTTTGTGACCGTCCTTATCAATTAGATATTATGTAATAACTGCAGAAAGCGTCGTCAACCAGTGTGGAGTCATAATTCAACACCCCCCCCCCCCTAAATACCTAACCGTGATATCTGAAGTAAACGGCCACTATCCAAATTAAATAGTCCCGGTGTAGCAAGTAGAGCCCTTTGAAGTAAATATTCCCAACCCGTCAATTCCCATAACAATTAACATCAGACCGTTTGATCTTAATTAAAGCAAAAGGTGATTGTACCTCCACGCATGCTGACGACGCCACACATTTGTATAGATACCTCCGACCCCAGAAGTTAAAAACACATTCAGTATTCGGGCAAAGATACAGTCACCGTCCTACGGACCAAGTTGGAAGGCCAACTCCGTACGGCACACAGAAGTTTGGAATTCCAGCCCAGCAGTAGCCTCTGGGCATCACCAGAGTTACTCTATATCACAGTTTTGTAATATATATATTCGGACTTACGGGATACGGAATCCGTACCCCATCATTCTGAAATAAACCTCCTTTTTCTCGTTACCATTCAATTGACGTCTCATCTTCATCACTGCGACCATAAAGACTACGACATTCACGGTGAAACTTTTTCAAACAATAGAAGTACAATATACGATATGTCTCGTGTCAAAGACCAAGCATCGGCGGTAAAGTGTGCTTATCGTGTACTCCAGCAGTGAATATCGTATGGTAAACTCATTGCTGTTGCAAGCTTTTTCCGATTCAGTCTGGAGATTACGGTTATCATCCGGATCACTTATGGGTTTGTGTTGGAGTAATCTGGAGCTTTCAACAAGAGCGTAACCGGAAGTACCTTAGTTCCATTGAGCATTGCAGCAAAGTTTGTTTAAATTATATCCTGGTCGATTAATAATGTATGAGATAATATTCCTCCCGAGTTAAGTTTGATACATAATGTGCTACCGCATAGCGGATCAATGTAAACACACTTGGCAAATTGGGTTCACATTGGCGGTTTAAAAAAACACAACGATATGTGCAACTGGTCCTATGTTATTCACACACTTCAGGGCATTTATTCATTGCATTGGTATAGGACGTTAAAAAGTATCATAAACGACTCTTACAGGCTCTCAAATCTATTTTTACCTCCATACGAACTATCGGTAGCAGCCTGCCTTCTCAATTAGTACCACATAGGGTGAATAAGCGTTTATGCACTTCGATAAATTATAAATGTCACACCTCTCAAAATATATATCAAATGCATGATGATGCTATCTTAAACATAATCAACGTTGCTTATAGTAAGATTAATATACTAATGGTTGCGCATTAAGCGATTCTATGACAAGGCAATAACTACATGGTTTACCTTTGTATGTCACATACTAAGGCCGTCTTTTGGTGACATTTGAAGCATTCCGACTTCAATAGACTGCTGCCGTACCTAAGCTTTAATTCAACTATCCAGGCTTTCTTTTGCACACATGAGGTTAATACTCCTGCGTCTGACCAGGGAAATTGTGGGTGGAAATTATCACACTCTAGCGTTACACGTTTTAATTCATACAATTTTTACTTGATTACGCAGTCCAAAACAAACAGTTCTTTCCCTCAAAGCTCTGATCTTACGTTATTTTGATGCTCGTGGACATTATTGACAAATTATTGAATGTGACTGCTTCATTACGAGCTCTAGTCTCATCACTAACTGTCACTTTTCTGACTTATGCCACCTTTATGTCACACGCCTAGCAACTGCCTATTATTTATTTAGTGTGTAATTATCTGTTCGTCGGCGCTCGTAAACACTTATCGGTTCATAATTTATACTTCATATCTTATAAATCACTCAAGATGGTATGCACATTGGGCTAATAAAGTCACATTTGGTTTCAGTAATTTTCCTCTCGATATCTACTGTCCATGGTGTCAAGTGAAAACAATATAAAATTAGTGGATTGTGCATCACATTCAACAATGAAGCAATATGACGACTGTGATAGATGAGAAAGATTAAGATTCCTCACAGCTACCTCAAGTGCCAGTGCCATATGGCTTAGACGAGGCTGCTATCCTAATGGCACTGGGAGGCTGGATTCACACTATATAATAGAGCCACCGGAAGGAGAACGACACCGGTCACGAATATGAACAACAATTAGCATGATTGGCCAAGTTGGGAAGCAGTCACTGTCCCAAATGTTACCAGCAAGGTTGTCAAACCTGCCAACCAGTGGGTCGACAGACAAAGCAGCCAAACCCTGCACCACCGGCAGACTCACACCGTAATGCCTGTGATGCTATATTGATAACATGGTTTCCCTCTGATAAACATGTCGGTAACATAATGTGTCGATAACAATTAAAGCACGGCAGTTGTGCAATCATTGTGAACGCCTAATACGCGTTTCTATGTAAAATATGGTACAATATGAAATCATTTATATGTGCATAAATATTTAAGTGGCCCCAAACTGATAAATTTCATGTTGAAGTTTTTATCGATCTTGTTAGGTATGTTACTCATTCATCAAAAAAGTGACATCACTGTCATGCACTATAAACAGTTTAACCTGTTCAATTAATTGTAGTGATCACAGGCTCAGGGTTCCCGATGCTAAGTTATCACACATTTGCGAAACACCTAATCCCCCAACCAATAACACGCCGCGTTCCTGTCACCTCATCGTAACCTCCCTCCCCCACTTTAATCTCTTAGTTCAGTGCCTGTAGTTTGATGCGCTAACAAATCAATCATACAGAAACTCATATCTTAAAGTACTAAGCGTGCACTATCGTGTGTAGGTAATATATCTTAGAGCTTGTGATGACTTGCCAGCCTCTGACTACCTCAGCTATCGTGGGATCGAGGGAGAGGCGCACGCGTTAAAACAAGACAATCATAAACAATCACGCGAAAACATATTACCGGAGACATGCACCTGCCAACTTCGCAACAGATTTTTAATGAGTAATGAAATTGTCCATGAACAAGTATTCATAAGGAAGCGTCACGATCTGACGAGTGCATATATATATATAATCTCTGGATGTCCCTACGGATATTGTCATTTTTGTCACGTGCTTGTGGTTGACATGGATTGGCGTTCATCAGTGCATTAAAAGTTGGCATTGAAAGAATAACAGCATATTATGCATAGAAATACAATACGTACACGCACGATCATTCACTACAAAGAATGATCAGACAATACGTGTGGCGTTTTATTTTTAGCCGACACAGTGTCTTTTATTTCAATAATTTGTGAATTATGAGACTATTTGTAGGTGTTCACGTGCGATGGCGGAGAGCTGTTTTATCACACGGTGATTTAGTAGCTAATTATTTACTCGAGAGCTTACCTTAATAGTTTGAAAATATGGATAGTCGAAACACAGATATATGGATGGAATACCCATTGCTTCTACTATCGTGTGTCCACAAACAGCCCAGTCCGAATGAGATATCCACATCGTCATATAGCCTGGAAAAATAGCGAAGAGTTTTCCAAAGCGGGCATGCATGGGAGGGTTGTTATGTATGCTTGTGACTATCGGGTATCACTGTAAATAACTCTATGTTTTGTATTTTGCGGCATAAAAATTAGTTGAGAACGTGCAGAACAATTGTCAACTCGTTTTATTCTCGGCAATCTTAAGGAATATCCAGACGGGTATTTGAAAGAAATGTTTTCCCCATGACTAACAAGTGTCGGAATTCTTTCTCGTATACTGTATATTCAATCTTGCAAGCTACCCGGTGAATGGTGCAATTGGCAAATATACACTGAACCTTATTTATTACTTCATTGTTATAAACGGTTATGCCTTTTCTTATGAAGATTCAGCTAATATTAAACAAAAACTGTCTTCGCTACCCATTGTCGTATTCACTTTGTATTTATATCGGTCATTTTTAAACTAAACCCTAAATGGGGAAGTGTATGTGCTGAAAAGCGCAGATCAAGGTTGTCTCGCTTCAGTTAACGCAATATTAAGTAAAATATGTTTCCGCTATACCAAAAATGATTGCGTGTCGTGGAGTGAGTGTACTGCCACATTGTACGCAGGAAAAAATTTTTGATAGATGTTTGAAATGATTTTTGCTGGCGAAAATATTGAGCCATACTTCAACAGCCTATCTATTTTCAAAGCCTGCAAGTTTATAAGTGGTCATAGCCATTTTAGGTTGTGAGTGCATTAGCTGTGCAAAACAGAAAATGCCGTGTAAAATTACATTGTTATTGGTTACTTATGACTAACTGACCACTTTCAAGCATGTCTCAAGATAGAACTCTAGATGCTTCAGCGATTATATTGCGTTTGACGTGGTATTGCACTTGAATGTTATACTCAATTGCCTACCTGTCTGACGCATACAAAGTATTTCCCTCAAGGGTAGGGGTAGGGTGTGTTAAGCTAGCGTCCTCCAGCAAGCAGATAGCTTTGGTGGACATTCACCGCGTCAGCCCGTTAAATATGCATCGTCACCACTGCCCATTGTAGATTGTACAAACTTACGAACGGTGAGTCATTACAAAATGAACAAATGTCACTGTCGAATAGCAACACGGGTCGATTTCATTTGGCTCCGGAAGATAGTTGTAATGAATTCAAAAATATTTTCCATGCTTAGAACTCTGCTGATATCATCATATGTAAGATGCAACGACAGATCTCTGACAGAGCTAACAAAAACATTAATTATGCCTGTAATATAATCAAAAAATCCAGAGGTTACATATATATATGCACTCGTCAGATCGTGACGCTTCCTAATGAATACTTGTTCATGGACAATTTCATTACTCATTAAAACTCTGTTGCGCAGTTGGCAGGTGCATATCTCTGGTAATATGTTTTCGCGTGATTGTTTATGATTGTCTTGTTTTAACGCATGCGCCTCTCCCTCGATCCCACGATAGCTGAGGTAGTCAGAGGCTGGCAAGTCATCACAAGCTCTAAGATATATTACCTACACACGATAGTGCACGCTTAGTACTTTAAGATATGAGTTTCTGTATGATTGACTTGTTAGCACACCAAACTACAGGCACTGAACTAAGAGATTAAAGTGGAGGAGGGAGGTTACGATGAGGTGACAGGAACGCGGCGTGTTATTGGTTGGGGGATTAGGTGTTTCGCAAATGTGTGATAACTTAGCAACGGGTACCCTGAGCCTGTGATCACTACAATTAATTGAACAGGTTAAACTGTTTATAGTGCATGACAGTGATGTCACTTTTTTGATGAATGAGTAACATACCTAACAAGATCGATAAAAACTTCAACATGAAATTTATCAGTTTGGGGCCACTTAAATATTTATGCACATATAAATGATTTCATATTGTACCATATTTTACATAGAAACGCGTATTAGGCGTTCACAATGATTGCACAACTGCCGTGCTTTAATGTTATCGACATATTATGTTACCGATTCAAATGTTTACTTGGGGAACACCATGTATCTTATCAATATAGCATCACAGGCATTACAGTGTGAGCCTGCCGGTGGTGCAGCGGTTAACTGCTTTGTCTGTCGACCCACTGGTTGGCAGGTGTGACAACCTTGCTGGTAGCATTTGAGACAGTGACTGCTTCGCAACTTGGCCAATCATGCTAATTCTTGTTCATATCCCTGACCGGTGTCGTTCTCCTTCCGGTAGCTCAATTATATAGTGTGAATCCAGCCTCCCAGTGCCATTAGGATAGCAGCCTCGTCTAAGCCATATGGCACTGGCACTTGAGGTAGCTGTGAGGAATCTTAATCTTTCTCATCTATTACAGTCGTCATATTGCTTCATTGTTAAATGTGATGCACAGTCCACTAATTTTATATTGTTTTCACTTGACACCATGGACAGTAGATATCGAGAGGAAAATTACTGAAACCAAATGTGACTATATTAGCCTAATGTGCATACCATCTTGAGTGATTTATAAGATATGAAGTATAAATTATGAACCGATAAGTGTTTACGAGCGCCGACGAACAGATAATTACACACTAAATAAATAATAGGCAGTTGCTAGGCGTGTGACATAAAGGTGGCATAAGTCAGAAAAGTGACAGTTAGTGATGAGACTAGAGCTCGTAATGCAGCAGTCACATTCAATAAGTTGTCAATAATGTCCACGGGCATCGAAATAACGTAAGATCAGAGCTTTGAGGGAAAGAACTGTTTGTTTTGGACTGCGTAATCAAGTAAAAATTGTATGAATTAAAACGTGTAACGCTAGAGTGTGATAATTTCCACCCACAATTTTCCTGGTCAGACGCAGGTGTATAAACCTCATGCGTGCAAAAGAAGCCTGGATATTTGAATTAAAGCTTAGGTAGGTCAGCAGTCTATTTAAGTCGGAATGCTTCAAATGTCACCAAAAGACGGCCTTAGTATGTGACATACAATGGTAAACCATGTAATTATTGCCTTGTCATAGAATCGCTTAATGCGCAACCATTAGTATATTAATCTTACAATAAGCAACGTTGATTATGTTTAAGATAGCATCATCTTACATTTGATATGTATTTTGAGAGGTGTGACATTTATAATTTATCGAAGTGCATAAACGCTTATTCACCCTATGTGGTACTAATTGAGAAGGCAGGCTGCTACCGATAGTTCGTATGGAGGTAAAAATAGATTTGAGAGCCTGTAAGAGTCGTTTATGATACTTTTTAACGTCCTATACCAATGCAATGAATAAATGCTCTGAAGTGTGTGAATAACATAGGACCAGTTGCACATATCGTTGTGTTTTTTTAAACCGCCAATGTGAACCCAATTTGCCAAGTGTGTTTACATACATCCGCTATGCGGTAGCACATTATATATCAAACTTAACTCGGGAGGAATATTATGTCATACATTATTAATCGACCAGGATATAATTTAAACAAACTTTGCTGCAATGCTCAATGGAACTAAGGTACTTCTGGTTACGCTCTTGTTGAAAGCTCCAGATTACTCCAACACAAACCCATAAGTGATCCGGATGATAACCGTAATCTCCAGACTGAATCGGAAAAGCTTGCAACAGCAATGAGTTTACCATAATCGAAATAAATATATATAGATATTGTCAGACGCTTGGAATTACCACATTCTGGACATACAAGGAATAAAAGCTGATTATAGCTGATGCGTTCGATCTATCATTTCCATTGAATCAACGGAGAGTCTTGTCATCATCCAAGCTCGAATCGTGTAGCACAGATATGCTGCAATCACTTCCAAGCTTTCACAATATGTGAACCATCACTTTCATACTTTCATGTGCAACAGCCTCATTTATACAACACAAAGTGCATTATCATATATCACTTACCGTAGTTTTGATGATCCTAATTGTTATTGATTTCCCTGCAACTAATTCTGTTACAAGCGACTGCTGAATCCTATTTTATAGCATACCATTGAACTTCATCACATAATGTCTAACGCTAAATGTCACAAGGCGATCGAACGTGGCAATTTGTTGAAATGATTCTGTAACGGAATACAATCTGCCGAATGACTCGCAAATTGTGTTATGGAAAGTACATATCGGTCGATATGTGTGGTATCAAATGGCACAATGTCAATCCTACTGTGATATCATCTAATAAGAGATGTTCAGCTGTGAACGGCTGTTTTAAAAATGGATCTATTTGGAAGGCTGTATCGGCAGTAGATATGGCATGATAAACGGGAATGAAGCAGGACTGGTCGTGGTCTAGCAATATGTAATGGTTCGTTTAGACATGATCATTATAATATTAAAGATTTCCCGTGATGTGAATGATGCGAAAGCTTATTAATTGAATACTTATATACAATGGGCGCGTTATGAAGTCCGTATTTGGCCATTAGAATTCAGTGTCTCTGATCCAAAAAGATGTACCAGTGAATTAACGGTGACAACTACAATTGGAGGATTTACGATGTAATGTACTGTGTCCTATATTCTCCGTTGTGAGCACGTCGGACGATTTTAATCACGTATAAGTGAGCCAGTGAATCGGAATAAAACAAATGGACTTTTATAACTGCTAAGTGCAATGTTTTGCATTGCTGTTCCTAGATCAGTTTCGTGCGAATCTCAGCAAATGCGCCGTATAAATTAATACCCTTATTATTTAAGAATAGCTGTTTAACGCAATTGACAAAAGGCTCTGATGACCTGTACTGGTAAACGATGATCTTTCCGTGTGTCTTACTATTAGGAACAGTAGGTATTGAATAAATATGGCGTATACTCTAGATCTTGTTTATATTATGATAGCAACCAGTACAACAAGAGGATCATATTGGTCTACAATGTTGGTACATGTTTACCCTTATCCATCCTCGAATGCTATCAGTATGCATAAATCAAGCACTTTCAGCTAGCCTGCCATTTGCTATTTCTTCCGACGAACCGCATTGATTGTAAGCCTTTGAAATCCTGACAATTCGTGGGGGTTTGGAACTGATCCCACATGTATTTACACGTCCCATTGTATTTTTGCTTAGTCCCGGTAACACTTACCCTAATACGATATACTCGCGGTAAGATTTGTAGTTCCACAAGTTTGTCTTTCTTTGAAAATTGTAACTTATTGGCCATTGTTGCATCAGTGCGTCAAGCATTAACAGATTCCATTGTTGTTCCATGTCGCTTTACATGGGCGTAGAAGTTTCTCATTGCATTGTACAACAATTAGATAAAAGTTGAACTTGTGGTCTTTGACGTCGGAGACCAGTGCCAATGTAAATAGGATGCTAGGTCAACTTGAACTTACTGTCGCTTTCGGGTATTTTCTAATGAAAAGTATGAACATTGTCCATTTGCAACTAATGAGACCAATTATGCGTGCAAAGCTAGCAGGCATACTCTTTGCAAGCCTGTCAAAAAATTGAATTATGAAATAATTCGATAAGAGGTATGTACACGATCGACAACAGAATTGCTGGCTGTGCCTTTTATTATATTCAGGGTTCGACGCGAAAGAACTTCGCACCGACAAAATCGCAAATAGAAGATTGACAGACAACAAATAATTTAACGATATAGCCATTGATGGAAATCCTCCCTTTTATTAAAGGTTTGTCAACCGATATTAAAAAAGTAACAACTTTTATTAATACAAATATGACGTTTATAAGCATACCTGAGGCATTGATCGATGGCGATGCACTATTTGAAAGGCTTGGTAGCCTTTAAAGTTGAGATTATCTACGAGCACTCACAATTAGTTATTCTGTTTGCCAATATCATAAACGTTGTAATCTATTGCTCTCTCGTCCATTGCTATGGCTTATCGCATTGATACAACTGGACATAATTATACTGCCCAAGAACACACCTAAAACTGTGATGGCTGTGATTAGTATTAAGTTTAGCTCTTCTTTCTGTATACTATATGAGGGTGTGTGCGCATAAGGTAACTTCGAGAACTAGTGATATTTCAAGGTATAAGCCATGACGATCTTAAATTGCATCCAGTACATCAACTTAGCAATATACAAGTTGCTTGTTATCAGCTGAATGTGGGTGTTTGGTGTTTCCAGTACTGACTAAATGCTTTCTTCCACCTGTGCTCTTTTCATTCTTCAACGACAAACATATGGCTTCCACCTTCTTTTTGATGGACCCAAAAGCTTTGCGTAAAGTTTTATATGGGCATCATCATAAGCTACACTTAGCTTTGCTAAACCTGGGATGAATTATTTTGATCATGCTTCTAGTGCGACATTCCAAACGTCGAATTTGCCACATCATAACGACATGGTCATTAAAGCTCAAATTAACCTGACTATATGTGCTTTTCAAAGCATTGCCATTCTCGATCGCCTAGGGGTAAAAGACTGTTAAGTGCGAACACTATACATAGATTGTGTTAGATTGCACGCCTTGTTATGGCAAGTGCAGAAGCAAATACATCGACCTATCGGTATATGATGGCCACTGATATCAAACATGATATGGTTATTGCTAGTCTCTGTCATGTTACAACCAGGGCGTAATTGACGTAACGCATTTAACGATAGTAAGTATACACGGAGCCTAAGTATCAAAGAGTATAAAATAAAGTATGCATCTGAGATTCATCAACACACACGTTTTTCTACATTGCATGTGATATATTGAGGCAAATACAGCGGTACTGACCGCTAGAGAACTACGCTAGTGACAACATCGTTATTGAACGTCTTATGTCACCTCCAACTTATCCGGATGCAAAGTCACATAGCTCTGAGGCAATGCCCTTCGAGCATTTTAATGCACACACACACGATGACAATATCCTGGACTGAATAAATAAGTTTCGAACGAAATTTGGCCAATTATCCCGAATAAAGATGACATTTGTGCATTCCCAAAACTATTTTCAACAAATTACATGGCCTCAGGGCGATTACAACGAAGTATAACACCGGAATAGTTTCGCCAGTTTTGTGAAATTTCTTTCATATTTACCGTATAATTAAAAGCGAGCCATTTTTAAGGCATTAAAACGCAGCCATTTTGTTCAATTCTAAGCGTAGGTTAGTATTTAAGCTCGTGTTTAATGCATATATCTATTTAGCGATATGCAATCAACCAACATGATCATACATCTAACCTAATAACACATTGTAGGCAATAATTGCATTTCCTTTTAACTCGGGGAATCCGGCGAATCATAGAAATGTATGAATTGCAGTGTAGCTAATTGCAATAGTCGAATTGTCATATCAAAGTTCGACGTCCATTAAATGTAGCCATTTGAAGGTGAATGCTTATGCGCACCATTCAGACACTTGAGTATGACAAGTATGAGTTATATGCAGGGTGCGTGTTGCTGAAATGAATCCCTCCACATGCGATATATTTTCTGTATTCAAGGAAAGCAATTCAATGTGTACTTACACTATATAAAATGTTAACACATTTGAAAAGTTACAAGAACACCAATGAAGTCTTTATGATGTGATTCTTAATATACTTGAGCACGAATGTGCTCATTGTCGTCCATCAGACAACTTGTATTAGGCGGAGCAGACCTGTACCCTATTCAATCGTTGAAATATTGGTTGGGTTAATGTTTATGGTACCTTAGCGCACTCTGTAACCCTTGTTAATTACTTGCAATTCCCAGCTAGTCTCCAGTCAGTCTGATTCCATTAATATTTATGACGTCGAAACCAACTTGCTTTGCTCCCTAGGAATCTCTGTGGACCATTACTGCTGACATGATGCACGTGCTGACATTACGGCTTCGCATTTTTACGAACTTGAAGCGACATATGAATATCGCGAACGCATGCTGAACTCTAGCCTACATAAGTTTAGCAATCAGTAAACATTAAATCTTGACCACATCAGCGTAAAAGTTGGGAAAAGAAATATGCCACTCACGTAGCACTTAGCAAGTACCAATGTAAATGCTAGCATATAACATAAAACTTAGATTTCATTTGGGTATGCCTTTACCCGGATGCACATACTTATTTAAGTCTCAACTGCCTACGTATTATGATTCACATTTGAAATCGAGACCATTGGTAAGAATTTTCTGTTCATTTGAACTGCGTATTCCTCGGACAACTCGCAATAGATCCAAGCTTAATTAACCGGCTGCCGGAGGTCACTGAACTCTATGGGTCTATTACCTATCTTGAAACTATCGCGACCCGTCAACTACTACAACACCAATACTGCTTCCGAGTGAATCATCTCGAGACAATAAACCACATTAATGCCTAACTTGGCTTGATAATTTGACAGATATCGATCACTGGTCGCTGGCGGGTTGAACTTGATTGACTTTCGATAACTGAAGGTAGCAATATTCATAAGTAAAGCATAATTTTCTGTATTGCTTCCTCGTATGAATAATATTACAGACATCACAGCAGATCTTAATTAAAGAGACGTGGATAGTACAAAAAATAGTTACAGTGGCGAACAATGAGCAGCGCACGGTTGCTTATAAACACAGCAGCTTATCAAACAAATCAATACCCTAACTGATGTCTTTAATTAAAGAAGTTACCGTGTTGACAAGCATTATTCACATAGCCCCCCAGTTTCATTAATGTATTAAATTATTGGAAACAGATTTTATCAAATTCATGCTGATGCAGTTATGTTTTAAAACCAAGAGGACAGTATCATATATTATCATTAGTACATAAACCAGCGAGTTTATAGAAAAGCTTGAGCAGAGAATGTTGCTTGACAAACCGGTCAACAGATCGTAGACGCCATCGATGATGCTGGTAATATTGGCGGATGTGCCAAGGCATGTGTAATCTAGGCATAATGCAAGCATCATAAGGAAGTGTACTAAGGTGCAGTATTTAGTAAGTTAAATCTTTAATGACTGTATTGTAGCTGAATTGTAGTACAGCTGTTTCGTGTAAATATATTGATGTAAATAATCTGTTTTTTAGTTTGAAAAATCATATCTAGTTCCAAATTCATTTTGCGCGCGCTATCCTTTGCCGTGACAAATGTATGCTGGTACACGGAAGAGTTGATACAATGGTCCAGAAATAGTCATATCCTGTATAATGACTGTCAATAGTCGCACAATCAATACATATATCCAGCATTTTTATAACAAGAAATACCCTCCGCCACATTCAAGATACATTGGAATACCGACGAACTGAACATTGTTGTCATATCAAGGGTATCTTTTTTCATTCAATACATAACGTTTGAATGAGATGATCATTTGCAAGAACGATTTGGTGTATTGATTTTGTTGATTCTTTGCAGGAAGAATGTCGGCCGGGATAGGTGTACTGAACACAAGAGCATTATGTTGCAACTTTACAGAAATCTTTCAGCTTTGAATTGGATGAATATCGCTATGAGAGTGACGATAGACAGAATCATCACGACGTGTAAATGTTTTCAGGACGATGTTCCAAATGCGATAAGAAGAATGCAATTATATATATATATATATATATATAGAGATAGAGATATATATATATATATAGATAGAGATAGAGAGATATATATATATAGATATATAGAGAGAGATATAGAGAGAGATATATATAGAGAGATATATATAGAGAGAGAGAGATATATATAGACATATATATATATAGACATATGTATATATAAATATATATGCATATATATATAAAATATATATATACATATATATATATATATATATATATATATATATATATATATATATATATATATATATATATATATATATATATATATATATATATATATATATAAATTCAATTATTTCCAATCATTTCCCTTTTCTTTTTCTTACCATATCAACTGTTCAGTCACATATTTTGTAACTGTGTCATTGTTATAAGCGATACTCACATTATCACCTTATCTAACTGTCAGACTTGCTATTAAAAGCATTGGATTTTTTCGTCATATAACAGTTGAATCGAATCGCATCGCAGCTTGTAGTTTGATACAATAGGCTGTGATCGGCCAATTGCATGTAAGCTGACGGTTTTGCGCACGTGGCGACCGTATTTGGAAAACTTGCCTGTTAAGTATTGAAGTAAAATGGAACTGGTAATGTATATTTGGTAGTTTGCCAAGAAAGTACTTGACTTTTACGGTCACACTTGATTATATTGGCCACATGACCATACAGCAGGTAAACAAGGCGGGGTAGACTACGCGAGTTCCATGGAGGGACCCGGGGTTTTTGAATTATTTTACAAGTATTATACGGAAAATCATTATAAAAGCTGCTGCATATTTTCAATATCACGTGGGACCAAGAATAAAATGGTACGGTTATTTTAGAGTCACCACGTATTCAGCTTATTTTTCCAGAGAAATCTCTCAACGCCATATGATTTCGGCGTCTGGCAACGATTCGCATCCTTGGGAGATTTCATATTGCGACTTGGTCAAGGGTTGGCGAGTCTGAGTAGGTCACGTTTTTTTAAGTTAGTCGATATGGAATTAACCTGATTAACAAAATCAATTGGTCTGTTGTAGTCATTTACACGATTGACAGCCGTTTGGCGTGTGTCACAGAAACTGTTGCCATGCTTAAAATACTTAATGTCATCCCGCTGAATCTATCAACCCTGCTTATTGGAACATCCCAATGAACTATTTGACCTGCATTGTTTGGGAAACTCACTTCGTCTCTCCATCCCGTACCACGGTGTATGATGATGGTCGTCTGGTGGGTAAGGACAGAAGAGCTTTCTCGTGTTAGAGTAGGATGAGTAAGGGGTTTAGAAAATTACAGCGCTACAGTAAACTGGATCACGGGAGTGTACGGAGTGTCTTGGCGTATATGAAGCGTTCAGAGGTCTTAGCGGACTGGATGGGCGCATAGGCGCTCGTGTCACTCAGAGCGCGAGAGCAGCATTTGAGTGGGAAACAGCAAAATAACGCTGCTGATATCAATGGCTATTAGTGAGTGGCTGTTTCCAAGTATTAGCATTTAGAGGGGTTATAAATAAGTGTGCAAACATTCGTCGATTCTATGAAATTAATAGTACTATCACTTATGCTTCCTAATGTAATGGTAGGTTGGGAATAAGAGTTACTTTTGAATCAACATGACACTTTTAGCTGTAAACAAAACACATATCCCATTTTATACCTTATATGGTGCATCCATGACTAATAAGTAACTGATACAGAAATGATCAAGAATATACATAGTGATAATTCCATATACATCTTTATCAGGGTAAAATGATATGATGAAATGAACATGCAACATATCAATTGTTATTAAATAGTTCAGTTTAAATAGACTTGTTATGTTCCAACCTTTCTGCTTGAACAATTTACTTGCTCTATAGCATACTATCTACAGTGACTTCAAAGGCCAATGAACATCGTTTTCTGTATAAAGGATTCATAACATTATACATCAATGCTTTAAAAATTATTGATGATAAGTATAATCATATTTAATAGACATGGTAATTACATGACGAAACAATAAAGAGTCAGCAGCTACTTTCAGGACTGATTTTTGAGCTGAAATTGTCATATCTCGTTGTACATATCTAAGGGGTAGGGTGTACCATGATCATATAGGTGTTTTTTCACATAAGATTTTTAACAGAGACACCTTTAGCAAAATCCTAACTATCTGGGGCTTGGGCACTTGAGAAAAATGTAGGTTCGATGCCTACATTTATTTAAGCAGAGGTTTGCAGTTAGAATGAGCGACACAATGATGTAAAGTTTGTAACAATCCGACCATTATTAATGGAGTTAATCGAGGTACTAGTTTTTCACTTATTCGATGACCTTGACATTAGTTTCAGATCAAGGTCAAAACAAAACCCCTCGGTCTTGCGCATTATTGACGCCTAACGATTGGGGGAAAAATGGCGACCTGTATCGCGGATCAAAAAATTGTTTGCATACATACATACATTATGACAAACGCGACTAGCCAACGGGACTTGGCGAAGCAACTCGCCAAGCCCGGCTTGACTCAACATAGCTAAAGTAAAGTACCTCAAACATTGAACAGATTCCATTTATACGTCAGATTGAGTATACTACACAATATATCCAACCTATCGAACCAGCGTTGTCATAATTTAGATCAATGACAAAATGACAGAGTGGGCTATATTTGTAAACCCAGGCTGAGAACCCAGGTTTTCGAGTCACTTTAGCGACACTATATAGATTTTCTCGCTATCATCTGGTTGCTTGGTTATAAGCGTCTTAAATAACGCCATAATATATTCAAGAGTTGTGGTATAGATGCCATACGAATTATCCGACCAGCCGAAGCATTTCGGTTTGTCCGGGCAAATATATATCTGTCTCCAGCTCATTGTAAAACGTCGAAACCAAATATATATATTTTTTATTCCCCCTATCGAACATCACGTGGATAGAATATATTTGTAAAGGAAGTAATTCTAAGCAATATATCAGAAGTTGGGATTATGATATATCGGATAATAACGAGTACCAAAATGGTCGTCAGTCCAATATATAAAATTTTTCAGACGTCCCTAACTAACATCTTAGCGATGCAGGGGTCAAAACTTTGCAATGGATAAATGTGAATGGAAATAATCAACAAGGTAACATCAATTCGAAATAAAAAATTGCAGAACAAAGCACTCAAAAAGAGCTTGACTTTTTTGGCACACACATCGTGTGCCAAGATGTGACTGTGTGACAAAATAGTAGGTCGATTGTATCAAAAAGGTCGCATTCGTATAAATATATATATATATATATATATATATATATATATATATATATATATATATATATATGTATATGTATATATATATATATATATATATATATATATATAAAGAAATATATATATATATCTATATATATATATATATATATATATATATATATATATATATATATATATATATATATATATATATATATATGCATCAAAATTTATGACATGATAACTAACAGTATATTCGACGGATCACAATTAATGGCATCTACGAAGTATTCTATGTTCTGGTTTTGTTTATGCTACAGATGATGACCCATGTTTGCCTTTCAAGCGGTAGATAATATGGTCCCAACTAAGATTAGATCGATCCGATATCCCTTGACTAAGCCATAACAACTGGGAACATGCCCTCTTGCTCACTGATGCATTTAAGCTTCCACAATGTATGTGATCCTAACCATGTTTTGCAATTTACACCCATCTGTATAAGCATGCGACACAGAATTTACATTTTATGTGGTGGCATAGCGACATTGTATTCACTTAGCACCGCTGCAAACAGCCATAGTACCAGGACGTTCTCAGAACCAATACGGCTACAAATAATTGAATGTGCTTGCAATGACTCAGCGTTAGGCTTTGCCAATAGCATAGCAGCCCCATGGCTGTCTTGTGAAGCTGCCATTGCTTATGCCCTTGTGAGCAATTGTAACCAAGCAATGGGATTGATAGCGGATGGAAGCCCTGTTTATCTTTATCATTGTGGCAATTTAATTTCACTAAATTTGCTGCTGCTAACTTATTTAAGGTGTTTTTATAACATGGTTCTTCAGTGTCCAATATCCTTACGCTCACACTATTCTGTTATGGATAATGTGAAACAATATCTGTGTGTCGCAATATAACGAAATATTTGTTTCTGCTGATAAACGTTATCAAGGTTAATTACCAGCTTTAATCTCTTACCGGTTCTTATATGCAATCAATACTGCTAAGATTACGTTTGTATTTGATAATTGACACATCATAGCATTTATTGAAACATTATAACTAGTTATTTCAATTGCTCAACTAAATTACAGTGTCGACTTTGCAGTGGTTACCCTATGATATACTCTACCTCCTTAAGCCAAACAACCAGGGCCCCTGCATCCTTGGCAATTAGGTTATTGAGGTGTTTCTTCCGACAGGTTTCAAACTCTGTTCTAAGCAGGAGGGTCAACTTGCGTTTATACCACTAATATAAGACTCGAATGCTTTCGTTATTACGTAGGATATCTGCAATTGTGATGCACTTTCGCACGTAAGTGTGCTTACTGTTCGCAACCTTGTTTGCATATGAAAATAAAAAGCTTGAATTCTGAGAACTTCATGTGATGTATTTCCTGCCGTGGAAGCCAAGTGCAAAGCTTATCCGACTCGGAGCATTACCACCTAGCAAACCAACGTTTTAATACATACAGCATGTTGGCTTTCAGGGAATATCTCACCTGCACTTCCTCGCCTCTGTATCTCCGTGCTATCTTAGGAAATATCAAAGAAAATCCTTTGCATTGCAATACTAGCAGGGCCTTGATTTGATATCAATTGGTCGTTTGGAAAATATATCTTTTTGCGCTACAATGCGCTTTTTCTTGTTATGCACTTTGTCATAATTAGCATGGACGTTGTTCACTGGATATAATTAATGTTATATCCGTGTTAATCAAATTCATTCAATCTCCGCTAGAATTGTATTACGAACGCGACATGAAAGGGTTGCCGCTTTATCAGCAAAGAACAGACATAAAGAAATCTCCGGATTATTAACATGAAGTTCATCGAAGCGCATTGAGGATTTATGCCATTATAATGAAACCATATATACATAAGAGAAAACATGTCATATAACGATGACGTTTTAACAATAACCGATGCAGAGGCTACATGCAAAAGGGGGATATTTTAGAATGGGATGAATTGCGTACTTGGCATTTAAATCATTGGCCATGAAATTATACAGAATTTGCAATGTGTGCACTCTTCCCGGCCATACTAGGAATATTCTTACTCTATTTAACTGCATTCACCAAGGCACAATTCTTTGCATTGAAGCAGGTCTATTCTACATATTGAACTGACGCAACTGTTTAATCGGAGAGAAGATGATAAGTTCGGTGAAGATTTCCTTCAAGACAGAAGTACACTTTGTTGTAAAGTGGGACGTTATAAATTCAAATTGTTATCTACTCAATTTCAATACATAACTCTGATTTCCAATAATCACGTTTCCCTGTGATACTATCATATCGATGTTATTGATATAACTGTTATTCAAAGATTTATTTCTGTTCTAAGGAATAGACACAAGCGTAGATGTTAGCATACCACGAGGCGTATGTGCATGATTCAACATCATTGTGTAAAGTTAGGATGAATGAGCATATAACTCATCGCAGCCATTCAGTATACAATAGGAGGCAATTTCACAAAATAGCGTCCATCTTATCCGCGAGTGTACATCACAAACTCTAGATATATTAAGCTCCTTGATTGCGGACTTACTACACGAAACATTATTGTCAAGTGTTTCTTACTTATCGTGGCATTGCATATCTCATCGTCGTCATTCCCCACCACTGGATAGCGGCTCTGACACATGCATTGACGATTTCACTATAGTAATGATCAATATCTTCGTTATGGTCATTGCAGTCAATCTTTGTGCATGTAAATGCATCCTTTGAGACATTGAGCTCCAGTAACATCTTCCTCGGCTTATAACTATTAATATATTTGACATCACTTGTCCTCCATTTGGGTATATTTGTGGTATGGCGCTCATCGTTGACAACCTTTGGAACCTGCATATCTAACTGTACAAATACAGGACTGCGGTCGGATGAATTGTTACCTCCATTAAGGCATTCGTTCTTTGACATTGATGAAGCGAGACCTTAAGACACCAAAAAATTATCTAATATTAATCTTATGCGTGGCATATCACTCTCATAAGTAAATCCTACTGTGTTAATATTCAACAAGTCGCTAGGGATTAAACATTGCTGCTCACAAAATAAGAGGGAGGGGAAATGGCTCGAGCGTAGTCCGTGTTTAAGTCACCTCCAGTAATTACATTATCAATATCCATGCAAGACATCATTACTAACTTGACGTGGGCCAGCAGCTCGACATACCCATTGCTATGGGCTGACCTTTGATTAAAATGGCATATACAAATTGATGGCTCTATTGTCTGATTGCAGGTGTGAAATACAAGCATGACACATTCTATTATTTACACCATCAGTCGGTGATATAGTTAATATGGACGACTTTTCGTGTATTAACGCACAACTACCATAAGGTCTTCCATACCAGAAACGCCCGTAGCTGACACGTCACATGTGCGATGCACGAGTTGAGCGAGATCTTTCTCAAGCAGCCAATGTTCGTGGATAAGAAGAACATCACATTAGTGTAATAGATTGCCGATGTACACTATAGTGCCTTCATTGTGCCTTCAACCGTTATACGTGCATAGTGTAACGTTGCTGTCAATCATAGAAAGCAATATCGTTAAGCATTGCCCCTACGTCTGAGATGTTTACCTCAATTTCGACACTGCCGAGTTTTGCTTCCGATTTGGAAGTGTTTTCAACAATGTAAAAATCTTCAACATAAGACTCTATATAATCGATGATTGTACCTATTTCAACCGGGTTAGCAAATAGGTGTCGACTTAACGCAGATGCGCAACGAAGCATGCTAAAAAGTTCTGTTCCTGTAACCGGATGAGCATTGCGGCGGACTTAGTTGCGGCCTGACTCGGTCCTGATGAAATGGACAATGTTGCAACTGCACTGCCATTTGCAATGTGATTCAACATATCGTCATATTGTGGAAGGCTTGGTCCCATACAAGAGTACGTTTAGAGAGGGAAGATAGTTCACCTTTTATTTTTTCCATCTTAATGTCAATTCGAACAGTTTGAATAACAATAAGCACTGAAAATCCCAAAATGATACCCTCACCACGAGGCAGTCATGTTTTGATACACTATGCGGTGTTATCGCATCGTTTGAAATCTTTGAGTACATGATTGCGCATTGAGGTTGGTTTATTATTATTACGGTCAATAGTCATTAACATATATCCTGCAGAATGTCGCTGGATCAAGACGCCTGGTTCTAACGGTTTACGCGAATGATGGACTTAAAGGTTGGTTGAACAGGCAATAATTGTTACTAACGGGGTACAATTATGTCTATAGCAAAGGTATTATTCGGTTTCACATGCAAAGACAATTGTCTGGGTTATTTGATGACTATAAATACATTACAAATGGCTGCTATTGCTTTTCTATCCGCACGCCCAAGGCCACTGACACATTACCTGACGGGGTGAGCAGCTTGAAGGGGTAGGTGTAACAATAAAGACAGCTTTGACCATATTTTATAAGGCGATAAGTTTTAAATGAATAAATCCCGATTTGATTCACTAAACAAGATTTGTCCACAAAGTAACTTGCTGCTAAATGATTACAGATAAGTTCAGGGTATCAGCCCCAGGGCTCTGAGCACCCCTTTTTAAAAATAGAACAGAAGTCATTGATGTTTCTCTTTCCATGGTAATGATGACTATAATAGGAAACAAACACTCCATCTAGGATGATGAAATACTACTTGTCACTCAAGGCTCGGTCAATGGTCTGAATAAATTTAGGCAGTGTCGTTGTTGACTAAATATTAAGGTTGACTAATGGTGCTTAATTTCCAAGCATGAATGAATTAATCTCAGCACAATACAAATGAATGAAAATTATATGAAATAAACAATACCAGAGCCTTGTCAGAAAAGGTTTTTGGTTAACTGGAAAAACCACTTTGCAGAATAGTTTTTGGGAATAATGCACAAGCATTAATATTTCGACAAATATGCATAAATATAATGAAAATGAGTATACAAATTATTTCAATAGACTATGACATCGATAAACAAGTGAATAGAATGAATGCAGGTCAGTGCACCCCCCGGGACGATGCACCCCCGGTCGATGCGACTCCGGGACGATACGACCCCGGAATGATACGCCCTCGTGTTACAGAAAATGCCAGATATTTCATTTAATGAAGGAAAAGTATTAATGAATTTATATTTGTTTATATGAAATAGATCTGAAGCAAAATTTCTACCGTCCACAGAAACCATACATTAAATTGCCAGTTTATACCTTCACTGAAGTATACAAAGAGCCAGACGAGGCTAAACCAATTTGACCCCTTAGAAGAGCTTTCTTCTTATGCAACCTTCCATTTATTTAAGCACTGCCTTTCAACGCGGTGAAGCAATCGACATGTAGAATCACCCTACATATTCTTCAATGTATTGGCCTTTAGAGTATTGTTACACATGTACTTAAATCGTTGTGACAAAATGCCGCTGATAATTGACAGCGACCCATTGACAGATGTGCCAGAATAAATCATTTATCAATCGTCTGGTTTTTTGTTGTACAGTTCTTTTAGGGATATGTTATTCCGATTGCAGATTACCTGTAGGCTGACACAGCTCTTACAGAAAGGCTCTCTCCTTTGGTTCTATGAAATAGTTCAGTTTTGCGGAGAGACACAAAAGGTTCGATTTTGACAGTCCCTCACATATATTTACATAAAAGAAAACTTGCTGACATCCAATTAGCGTAGTTTGTGTGGTCCGTGACTTAAAGCGAACCATCAGCAGCTATATGGCTTACTGCCTATAAGTAATTCACAGACCCACGATACTTCTATACGCTATGCACTTGTAAAATTATCAGACATATCTGACTGTGCATGAAATGACCCAAGGATGTATTATGCTATCATTGAGGTTGTTATAAACTTGTCTTTTGCCCCACATATCCAGCTAAATGTTGCGGGGTGAAGACGCCGGGTGCTAAAGGCTCACACCGATTAGCCACCCAACAAAATAAATCTTACAATCCACATTGCGCATACACAGTATGTCGTTTCTAATCATTGAAATGCACCCTCCTTGAGGATTTAATACTTTGATTTGTCACGTTATAAACGAAATGTTGCTATTATTTGCCACGTTGAGCTTAGTAAGAAATATATAATGGATAAATTCAGTGTGTGGGTGTGTTTGTGTGTTTGTGTGTGTGTGTGTGTGTGTGTGTGTGTGTGTGTGTGTGTGTGTGTGTGTGCGTGTGTGTGCGTGTGTGTGTGTGCGTGTTTCGAGGTAAGTATAATTGTGGTTGTCAAAGGTGAATAAACACTTGTTTCAAAAATATATACGTTAATGAATTTAATCGATAAGATCGTAGAGGATCAATGACCGATACAATCAGATTACAATTTGTTCCATAATCTTTGGTGTTGTTAGTCATACTGCTGGGGGTTTTACGCTATTGCCGGCAATCAATAGCGTATTTAAATGTGGGCCCAGAAGAGCCTTCTTTTTGTATGCTATATGCTGCTTAGAGTGATCAGATAGTTATATTATACCTCAGAACCAGAAGATGCGCAAGCAATGTGTCATTCCGTTTTTTAATCCAACAACTAAGTATCCAATCAAATTCACAATCAAAATAGAAAGACGACCAGCTTAATTACCCATCTAGCTTGCCGGATAAACTAACTTTCTATCATAGATTAATTGATTGCATTTTTCTATGTCTCTGATTAAATGATTTTGACAACATATTGTCGAATCGCTATTCGTTGTTTGATCTCATTTATTGTATATAAGCAGTAAATGACGATGCACAATCTCTATACCTATCGATCAATAGCAATGTCTGTTAATTGTTCAATAGATTGCATGTTAGACAGCTTGAATGCTAGATAAATTGTACAACAAAGAATGCCCTAAAGTTGGTAGCATTCGGTTACCCTTCTCCATGCTATATAACAGATAGTAATTGTTCACTGTTGCATGGCTTTATCAACCCGCAGAGAAGTGACACAAGACGTCGCAACACCAGGACCTTACAGCAAACCTTGTTAATAATGCTAATTTAATCTATAAGAGCTTAAGTTTTGGATGCACGACGTCCCAACCAGTTTATCGTCAGTCAACATCCCATGGCACACTAAGTAATCATTTTCGGGTCTGCTTTCCGTGTGTATATGTATTCGATGTATATTTACCTCGTACTTAGGTACAGGAGGTACTAACGGAACAAGTATGCTTAGATCTACACAAAAGGAGATACTGCTATCAGCTGCTGTCATCATTGAAAATGGCCACCATGATGCGAATACATCTATAATGCTGATACTCAACAAATCACTGAGTAACACCAGACTGATACACGGATTTAGGTGGATTACAATATAATGAAGTAAGTGCATCTGACGCAAATATATTCGTCGACTGATGCTGCCCATCATGAGGCCGCAAAATATTAATAAAGTATTGCTGACTCAATGCGTCAACTTGTATTTCCAAGGTCCTCCATGCTTCCATATCCAACACTGCATAATGCATTCACTTAACTATATATCCATAAATAATGCACTATCCAAGTTCAACAAACCATAAATATATGCAGAACCCACACCTTTTCCGTTAAGTTATTTCACCCAGAGGGCTGTGTATCCGCATCGCTAATGCTATTACAATTCTTTCTTTGATCGGAATGTTTAGGGCGCACAAACTAACCCACTATGAAATAACTGATATATGATCAGATATGGTAATTATCCCTAATTTAATATATCTGCTTGTGAGAGCTTCCTACTTTAACAGTTTCAATATTTCAGTCTAAAACCTGATTGTATCAGTCCCATTCCTAGAGGTAGAGGGCAAAAAAAAAAACATCCTCAGTATACTTATATATTAACTATACATATATTAACAAGTAATTTTTCGACAGCCAAAACCGGTTCAGTGACCGCCGAACTTAACTTAAGCATAATGACGTCATAAATCGAAACATGTGATAAGTGTGCTGGACGCCTGCAATGCTTTTTTCCAAATTTTCCTCAGTGATCAATCACTGTTTGGGTGTGACGATAATTGATACAACGCCACCAAATCGTATTTGTGGGTTCCTTCAATAAATAGTTATTCTAATCGCCATTTTCTTAACAATGCATAGGTTTTCTTCGCATTTGGTTCATTGCAGATAAGTACGACGATACTTCATACTATTCTGTCGGATTCTACGTAATATTTGCTCAAGCGATGTTTGCCAAACAACAGAATAAGCAGTCGTCAACGGATTAGCCCGCTAAATGTATCTAATTTGAGTGGCATTGTACAAATACATTGGCGCCGATACAATATATCGATGTTTTGCTATCACTATTGCTGTTGTAATAACAAAAAATAGCTTTGGATTTTCACACGTAAACAGATGATTTGATTGATATCGGCAATACAAAAATCCTGTTCCATTTTTATGCAAACATATTAGACAAGCGCATCTTCAAATAAGCCTGGTAATTTTGTTTATCAGCCGTTAACTTTTATTTACAATTATCATGCACAATGTAAATTAATGAACGCATACGGCATGATTTAGATATAGGTTTGTTTTTGGAGTTGGTTTATTTAATATTCATTTTTATATATTGGAGTCTCCGCCTATAGACTGGCTGCGTCAGGCAGATATACAATCATTAATCCGAGACTGCTGTGACACACACGTGCTCTGAAACATAAACAGTTGAAATATGACGCTGTCTATTGTGGAGGAGCAGACAAAATAACAGATGTTATACAAAGCAACCTGCTGCTGCTGTTGTTAAATATATAATTAAACGTGGATAAGATTCGAAACCGTACTGATATAATAACATTTGAATAGGATTTATTGAGGACGAACATAAATAAACCACAAACGACTGTCCTTACCTGTTGATTACTTCTGCTATTGTGAGAGATGAACGCGAAGATGTGAGGGGCGTGTTGTCACTTAGAATTAAGCCATGTGAATGATGCCCAATAATGAACTGAGGCACGTACTTTTGCAGCCATGTGATAATGTAACCATTCTGGTCTATATTGATATGGCAAATAAACGGAGCTTGTAAATTCTGAAATTTTAAACACTTCAGCTGTGTCGTAATTGTTTTGGGCTATATCATATTATGTTTATTCTCATATCAGATGTTGTGAAATATGCAATATCGTAATCACTTGACATATTATCATAGAAATGTACATAGATTGCGTATCAGGTACTTGCGGTATCGTAAATTCTGGGGACAAGGGACAACAAAACAGTCTTTTATCAACTGTACGTGTAGAACTAAAATATCATCCTCTTATACTATCAACTCTATGAGCAATTTTTATCTCTGGCTGGTACGGACATCGATCTTTATAAATTTGTCTCTATCCAAAAGGCAGATCCTAAGGACGGTGCTAACCAGACAGTTAATGGCGGAACAGACAGTAATATATGCACCGCAATAATGAATCGGGATGCGTATTATTTAGTTACCAGGTAGCTGTGAATACAAAAACAGTTAGATATGTTCTGCTATAGAGTTGGAAACTGCAGATGATTATTATTGTTCAATTCATCAAACAATTGAAATGACCTAGTCTGTAGCCACAAAACCTTTAATATCTAGGCTTGCTGCAAGTAGGCGATGATACTTAATGAAAATTAGACAAGCAAGTCATCTTCCATCATCGTCGACTCGATAGCGCCGCGTTGTTGGAAGAGTTGTTAAACGCGATTTCTTCATTGCACTTTGCTTCATTTGCGTCACCTTAGCAAATTCACTATTTCGTTAAAAGTACCAACACCAGCATTTCGTTTAATTTTTATTTCATTTATATATCAGGACAAAGTGCAAATTAATGTAAATAGAAATAAAATACCAGCGCCGACAAGATATTGATTGCAATGACCTTATTTGATATATAAATGGGAGGTAGCAGTTGATGTGTAGGATTCCGAGTCTCATATTGTCTTCCCTTGGATAACGCTCGGTACAGCAAAAAACGGTGATTTGGAATATCAGTCCGTAAATATAATAAATTAGACATCGAAAAAAAAGAAAACAATGTTTACCCTTTCCCTATAACTGGCTGTTATGTTATGTCCGCAAAATAACATTATAAGTATAAAAGCAGTAATTGCACAAGATCCTCGCTAGTATTATTGCAGTTTGGTATGTGTGCAATGCCATGGTTATGGGCAGCAACTAAGTAGTGATAGCGGAACTATGAGGCCACCCAATATGTACTCAAACACTAGGCACTCATTGTGGTCGCAGTGTTACAGACACGTACATGTAGCAGCACTCTCGTAAAAAAGGCAAAACGCAGGTTTGCTCAAAGATGACAATAATGTTTTAAAACATCTCATTCAAAATGCCCTTATATGCTTCCTAATGATAAACTTCATTGGCTTTGCTCTAAGCTAAGTACAGTAATTAGAAGACAACTTCTACTGACCACGGCCTTGGTTCATTGTATAATGATTTCATACGAGATTGCATAGATGGATTACATAATTAATGTGCTGATGGAGTACCCGCGAATGATACAATCCATTTACTTCTAGAGGCATTTTTATACATCAAATATACATTGTTTTCATGTGTTATACCACCAGAATTAGCAAGCAATTGGCCTATGCAGCCTAACACTTTATATTTAATAAGTCGGCTACCTTCCACTATCGGCTGATGTAATCGCAAACAACAACAGCGTATCTGGTAGCAGTCGTTATCAGGCCCAGCTGTGGCCATATCTCTCAAATGCTTATCGCAGCTCACCACGAGCTCAATCGTTTCACCAGAGGTAAAAATATACAGGTTATTATTCTATGATACAACAAACCTGCTGATTTTATGCTCGGTATGTTACATCTCTTTTTTGCAGTGATGCGGATGCTACCACATGTAAGATCAAAAAGAATGAACAGCACAGATGCTGTCACAGGCTAAAAAAGCCTGTGCCTACCTATATACAAGCTTCTAAATCAGTCACTAAGAATTAATTAATTCATCTTCGGTTTTAAATTGTAGGATATAGTGAAAGGAGCAGATAGGAGGTGGTCACTCATTTCATAAATGATAGGTGTACAATGAATTAAATATAACATTCTAATGTATTCACAATGCACACATGTAATCATGAACCACCACTTGTGTTTCAAAGATATGATTTTAAAATAAAAGAGCATTTATATTTTTGTTGACATTGTATACAACCACTATACCCTCCAAAATGTCAAACATATTCAACATCTACAAAATCGTTTAATGCTTCCCTTTGGTGAACTAAAAATTGTCTGAATTACCACATGGAGCTTGAAAACACATTTGAGTATTTACAATGAATGCGGATTAAATTTGGACAATAATTGGATGTAAGCATCATTAGTTGATTACAAATTTGATCCAACAAAGGCCTGGCTGGATCAAGCAAGGATCTAATGCAAGAGTCTTATGGGACAAGAGTTCTATTACCGGCAGCCAAGGATGGATAACATAGTTGGGCACTAGCATATTCATGGGATTTAAGAAATGATCTGGTGTTAAATTCCTGATCGCATATTAATACTTTTACACTGCAGTTGGTATATATGTCTAGTAATTGCTTTGTGCATTACTGGGGAGGTATGGTCTAATGATAAAATGAAACAATACACTGCTTTCACTTTGATGATAGATCCCTGACCATAAATTCTAAATCATGATAAGCATTATATCGTGTGCTGACATATGAACCTAGGTCTTCAATATCTTCATCCATGTCATTCAGCCCGTTTTAAGAGAGATTTGACTTAATTGTCACAATTTGCTATTTATTGTCCCAACTTACTGCTTCAAAGCTTCAACTAGTTTTTGAAGGCATATAGGAAAGATTGGAAAGTTTCTGGTAGAAAAATATCAACACCAGCACGGACATTATACCTTCCTGTGAATTTTTGCTTTGCAAATATAACTGTGATTTAATAAATGGTGCGGTTTAGTTTTTGGTAGAAAAATATCAACACCAGCATGGACAGTTTTGATTTTGGCTTTCATCATTTCTTTTACAGACATCAGTTTGGACTTCATTTTTCTAAGTGTGTCCACTACCTTTCTTTTATCTTTTTTTTACAGGCTAGTGATAAGGTGTCTAAGGAAGAACAGCTATATTAGCTGGAACAACAACCTCTGTTGTCCAAGATGTGACTAAAGCAGCAATATTAAAATCATGTTTCAGGCAGGGTTATTTTAGCAAAACATTGGGAACAAATTTAGCCTGAGACCTAGCAAATACAAAAGTTAGAACTGTCCTTCCTATCTAGTACTTACCATTATGTGTCATCAATTGCGATGCCCTGAGAGACCACTCGATCATTGATAAACAAATCATTTGCTACATTTACTTAAGTTTTTATACACAGACAAATAATAGCGATATCATGTTATCAGGACAACTCGTTCCAAAGTTTGGTTATAATGTGCATCAGTGTGTACATAATGCTTACCCCATTTCAAGGTAAATATATATTATGTGCCGTAGCTAATAGGCTGCCCATCATTGCATTTCCAAAACTATTTAGCATCATTGTATTGCAACAGCATATTTCAAGGTCGAGGACTGTAAGAAAATCAAAAGAACGCTCACAAGATTACCATGCTTACAATTTATGCACGAACACTACTTTCGTGTGAATGAGCTGAGAGTATTGTTTCCATCGCTGCTACTCATACACTCACGCCCGCATCACGGGGTTAATAGTAAGGTACGTGACATGACCATTCTATGATACGCCGTTTTTATTGTTAGATACAGTTAATAATGACATATATAAGTTATACATATCCCTTTCATGCAACTTTCGTTTTATGACCAAACATGTCCCCTTACAATGTGAGTAATCGCTTAAGCCCACTACTACAACTTAACACCAGTGGTGAGGCCCACTACCAAAACTTAACACTACTTGGTGACTGACACTCACAATCTGCTATCAAAGATAGGTGTGCGTTTGGGTATAGATTGCTTTGTGCGATGATTTTTCGGATGGCTGGCGTAAATTACTGGAAAATAATATTGGTTGTATCATCAATCAGATGATTAAAATATGGCAGAAATTAGTACTTCAATTTAATGTTTTGCGATGCTGTCATATACCGAATAGGTAACTGTGCTTTATTTGAGACAGGCTGTGCATTAAAATGTATATATACTTACATGGCTGTGAAATAATACGTAGCTTATACTAGACAGTTTATATCCATGCGAAACCTCTGTCGTTAAGGCGTTTTATAACCCGACACAATTGTGCTGTCCTACAGTAGTTATATACAGCATCGCAGCACTGTAAATCATATGCGAGTAATCATATCATCATGTATCCATCTATACACAAACTGTGAACTGGCAGTCAGGCAATAGCATAATAAAGATCGGCCACCCATCAAGATGATGATGTTAAGAGTTTTGCTTATTTCCCATACACCCGCTTAATTGAATGCTGGGACCAATGTAGAAAAGGTTGAATTCAACAGTTTTATACATTGTTAAACGTTGGTTGACAACATATATGAGATATTGCAACATGTATCGTTGCCAGATATGCAAGTTAACCGGTGTTATCATAATCGTCGAGGAGCTATTTCCTCAGAACATATGCCGAAGGGGAACAAGTTAGAAGTTAGGATGTTGGCTTAACTTCGAAGTAATATTTGTAATTTCGAGGTGTTGTAGTAAATTGTGCCTCATGAAACACTGAGGACGTTTGGATGTCTTAGATGATTTTCAAAGTGCTTTTCACAGGAACTCGGTACCAGATGCCAAACTTCCGAGCGTGAGTAAAATAAAACATTCCATGTGTAAATGAGTGACGGACGAGGCAGTGACGTCGTCTTATACATTCTTGTTATATATTGATGGCGGCTAATGAATTATTTTCACATAGAGGCTTAAAATGCTTACAATCCCTTCCACTGGGATCGAAGTGATTACCTCTTTGCATGTAGTCTGCATAATACGAACCTACCCTACCATCATACCCTGTAATCATTTCAATAACTAGCTAACATTATTTGCTTCCAAATATGTTGATCAACGTATTTCGTATAATATGGAAATAGTCGACCCAAGGTATTCAGAGCGGAGATCATAGACTCAGAGAAAAAAGATTATATCGTCAAGGTGCTTGGAAGGGTTATCGAATCCGATTCAGCTTTCCAATAACTGTTTAACGGTTGTGTCGAAGGTTTATTGGGGTAGAGCCAACATGTGCTATTGCCACGGATGGCAATATGTGTTCAATGCGCCATCGCATGGTTTCTGCTTGCATTCGAGCCTGCTGTTATTGTCGATACAAAAAAGGGGTGCTACTTTCGTAGTATTTGCCTAAAGTTGTTATACATTTATGGCGCACACAATCGCTGCCAAGATTTCATCTGTATCCCAGAGGAGATATTCACATAGTACAATGCCTAACGTCTGTGTGGTTCTCGTGTTTCGCAGCCTTGGGTTTGGAAGAATTCTTTAATAACTGATTTATGTGTACATGATATTGAATTTGCGTTTCCGTAGGCAGCTAATTCGGTTCGCTGGAAGGGATCCCAGCTTAAATTGAGTAAGGTTCCTTTTTACCGAACAGGTGCCCTGACTGTAATGTGTATTGTTCGAATGACGCATAGCGTAGACATAAAGGTTGATGAGCGTCTAATTAATGGATGGATAGGATTATCTAGATTACTATGCCAAGATGTACACCCGAACCATACTTACAAGTAAATATAATGCAACACTATTATAACTTTTCAAAAATATCGGTTATCTGATAAAAATAATGAAACTCGGTTTACTACTACGCTACTGTTGTCTTTCATTGAAATGTCATTTTATGAGAGGTCATTGTCTACATTGTCTACGCATTTGCATTCATTCACGGCGTGCTATACTGTATACATGGAAATGACCAAATAAAAGCTCTCAATTTTTGTCGCTGTCAGCAAAATGATGAAAGTGACACTGAGATGGATAAGAATATGATGCTTTGTTATGATATCATTCACTTGGCACAGACATATCTGTGTTTGAATCAGTAGTGACTACAGGTCCGGGCATTTTGAATGAACAGTAATGTTTGTATATTTGGTTACCAGAGTGCCATTGTCTACAATTGGCATTAATATAACACTATGGTAAAACGTCGGTGAGTGGTAAATGCGTGCGCCTTGTGGCTCAGCGATTTAATTCATAAGTACAGTAATATTGGCTAGATTAGTAGATGTATGTAATTAAGGTACAACAAAACATATCCTATCAATGCTGCGATCACTGAATAATATATACAAAAGAGGCAAAACCAGAGACTAGATATCCGAGAGCAATAATGCTTTCCGTCATTCCACTACCGTGTTGTTTTATATGCCTCTTTAATGTCTCTATGCCAACACTTTGTGCACCGAGAAGAATATATGGCAGTATTGAGACAGGCGTTGAATTGGCAGTAGTGGATGTGCTATAATGCGATATAATCTATTTACACAATACCTACCCGAAGAGCCGTGATCTTACAGTTAGGTAAATGATATCTGATGTCTGCGTATAGGTTCAGTTTTTAGGGAAAAAATAGGTTTTTGCACGACCATTTTGATAACAGCGAGTTATTTTCTGCTGGTGCCAAGTGACTGAGCAGTAAATATTATTACGTTTCAAGTTGATAATAAAGATCGATCCTATATTTGTACATTGATTATCGTAACAATAACTTACCTTGACAGTTATAGGTGCTCATTGTTCATCTTATGGATTGACTTCAGGTATCGATCGTATCTAGGAACAGGCGGTCTGTATTAGTGCCTAATATGTCCAATCTTGATTGGTTGTCGGAAGTATACAATCTGTTCATTCGAGTGGTATACGTTACGTACGGTTTAGCTAGATGTATATATCAAAACCATCCATCTGTTAAAGATGTACCACCTGATATTGAAACGTGATATTGCTAAATGGGTTAGTGTATTAACCAGTATTTTATTCTATGTTTTAGTTCCAACGTGCTGCCCATTAGAATATATGCTCTGCTTATTTATTACTTTGTTTGACATAAAAGCCACAATGATTGCGAAGTAATATGCCGCATGAGTATTTGTTTTATTTGCGTCTAAGTGCTTCTCCCTGCTGAAGTATTCAGTAGGTAGGATCAATTGCTCCCTATGTACTGCAATTCGTCTATGTGCAAACCCATGGAATGTTGTCACATCGATGCATAAACTGTGTTCCGGTAGTTCCCATAGCACAGTTGTTGACTGCGCATACCTTGATGGCTGCTTAGGCTCACTGCAATACTTTATGCGATAATAATCTGGCGCAGTGTACATTATTACGTCAACAAACAGTCGCACATATTCTGCGACCAAATTGACCAATATGATTTTAGGATCGATGGAAAATGCTAACAGTAATGTGATTATTTGTATAAGGCTTTAGTTATCCTACGCCTTGAATAAATATCGATGGTAATTTTAATCCAGTAAAGAGTAGAAGTCAAGCAAAAACTTATTCTGTTCGTCAAACACTTTCAGAGGTTCAATTAAGGCCTTATAGGGATAATTTATTACATGGTATAGTATTGATATGTTTGTGCCAGCATTTGTTAAATTGCGTTCATATTTGCGCAGTTTTAAGCATGTCGATGTCAGCAACACCTTGGTCTCACGGCTTTGCGGCGATTTCATGGACACAATTAATCGCACAGAAAAGGCTACTGACAAGCATTCCATAGCCTTCCATATCCGTTGCGGGTCGCTATTTTTGCATGGTTAAAAATTCTATATCCAGGACATCTGCATTAAATAAGCACATGATAATAATAATACATAATCGTCATGTGAACATGCACATCATAATCAACGGAAGGCGTAGCCTGTGAACAATTGCAATGAAATGCTATCACGGATGGAATTACCTGAAATCAGACTGAGCAATATTCCATAAATAAGGCTTTTAACATCAAACCCCACAACGTTTGTCCGACAGTTATTGTTCTCTAAACAGTAGTGTAATCTTATGTATACCTGTATGGTGATTATTAAGAGCACAATGTTTTTACCACCAGTGCACCTTTATATTTGATTTCTGGCTTATAAGCGAAATCGTACATATTCTGCACTCACTGAAAATTGCCGGTTATAAATTCGCTGCAGCCACCGATGCTTCTGTTGTGAATACAAAGTCCTAGAACATTCGGATCATAAATTTTAACAGCTATTTCTCCCTCTATGAACTCTTATTTAAATCCCATTGACCCTAAAACATCGAACTATATATCTTGAATTGGGATGGGTAGAGAATCACTGAACAAAATTGGCGGTATCTGTCGGAAGATAATCAGCAAGAATCCGTGAGATTAGACGTGCAGTTATTGTACGAGGCCGAAAACGAGCATTTTTGTAGTCGCATTACGACAACAGAATTTACCAGTTTGTCTGTCGTGTCTTTTCGAGCCAGAAGCCTTTTCCACTACATGTCAATTATGTCAGCAGACAATGCCAGTGGATGGTATATCCCCTTTGTGTTGTTACATACCGCCACATCAAGAGTGAGGATGGAATAAGCAATATGCATTAGTCTATTAGAACAAGAGGTGATTTGTATGAACGGTGTGTTCATTGTACAATGAATCAGGACCACTGACCACCATATCGTCCGTTAGGTGAATAATAATTCAATGCTCGATGTTTAATTTCCATACAAATCGTGATGGCATGTAGATCTGCAGGCGTGATTGTTTGATAGTATATCCTGCAAGCCTGAGTATTCGCATTGTTTGCATACCTATATCAGTTAATGAGTAGGTATTTGTGTTCGAGATTTGTGCTTAATTTTTCACATTGATCTACTGACATGGCGAATCAAGAAACATTGCGATCAACACAAGATATCTGTGAGCATACCGCATGATCAAAGAGAATTGCAAAATAACACAACCAGCACAGCGGCTGTCGTTGTGGTGAGCTTCGTTTGGAATTAACTTTATCCATACACACTAATGACCAAAACGCAGCTTGACGACGGGTAGTGTATATCAATGTAAAATGCGTGCGACAATTTTGGCACTACAAATAATTAGTAACGTATCAGTGCAACTGATAATGTCGATGTGCGCAATCGCACAATTAATTTTAGATTGAGATACAATAACTTTCCTGATGCTGTATGTAGTTTATGATATATTGTATTTAATTGGTGATGCGGTTTTCATATAGCATACTCTTGATGACATTCGATTAAATGGCCAGGAACTTGTATGATGAGAATATCAATTCCATTACTTTTTTCTGTGAATGCATCCTATGTCATCACATTAGAATTCTAAGACCGCGATTTGGCAGCCGAAGACATAAGGGTAATCTTGAAACCACAGTACTTTACAAGGACTACATAACAATCACGTTGCATAGCAGACATACATTTGGGTTTGTGCATTGCAATTAGTTAACCCGTGGGGGAGGCTGTGGTTTGCATCAATGGTTTTAATTAGACCTAGGGTTCATAAATCTTTGAAGACAAATAGAGATCATATCATAAGACTCATATCTCAAGACACTTAACCCGAACACGATGTTTGACGACCGAAATAAAACCTTGTTTTCATACACATATTTTAGTATCTTGTTCGATGGACTGTTCGAGTATCGAGTACACAAACTTGTTTTTGTTCTGAGTTAATAGGCCATGAACTAAACACACAAAAGAGGCCCAGGTGCAAAGAGAAATGAACGTTTTGGGTTATAAGAAGCATAACCACAATGTTTGTGTGCAGTACAATAGTAAACCACCATTCAGCTGCCTCAATTAGTCGAAAAGACATATTCATTGAGACCATTTACAGCAGTACAACGGTAACATAATAGGCGATACGAATGGGATGTTACGGCGCTTTCAACAATACTGTGCAACGGTGATGGTGACGGTGGAGAACGGTCTATCTAGCCAAGAGAGATACCAACATCAGTGGCTACAATAGAAGGGAGTGTCTAGATAACTCGCACAGCTGTGTGAAACGATTAACAATGCTATTCGACAAAGGAACTTTCCTGCACACCTCCTCATCTAAACATATTACCTTCGTGCAAATTAAACGGTCCATTCAACCATTAAGCAACTAGTTAACATGAACATTGGAGTTCGTGTTAACTTTTTTGTGTGTCGGATATAAAGAACATTCAGAGAATCACACGATGTTATTTCTATGGTTTAGCTGTGATTACATCACGATTCGTGCTTTTAGCGCCTCACTTTTAAGAATAACTATACTGCAAGCGTGCGGCACATCACCGATTCAGTTTGTGAATGAAAATGGAGAGCACAAGAAAAGTATTTAATGTTACAGTTATAATGTGTGCACTGGTATATTGCGCCTATTAATGAAACTGTCAACAAGACTAGTAACACCCCCTTTAATATCTGTCAAATTGCTGCACTGGTATTGTTATCGTGTTCCAATTGTGTAGCACGCTCCTCACATCTTCATGAGTTGTTCTCGGGAATACCAAGTATTCAGAATGATTGATTGATCGTTTACGATCTGATTATGCCACAATCAAATCCATGCAACACTTTGTCCTTGATACTGATACACCCGACGTCAGCGGCGGCAACGATTGTAGTATTTGCATTGACTTCAAATCATCAGTAAACATAAGATTATGACCCTAGGTATCCAAACGATTTGTCGCACTATGTTGTGTTTACATGTTTATTACCGATAGCAAAGATGGTTGTTTGCATCGGATTAATAATGCCAACGTATAGCGTGTTAGCGATGAAACAAACTTCTGAGGCCAAAACCCAGCGCAAATTAATAAGATCATTATTTAGCCCATAACACACTACTGTCTTTATATTGACACGGTTCAACAGCGGTTCAAATAAATTCGAACCAACAATGCTGATTTCAGATCAAAATGAATACCAATCATTTCTTCCCCACGACACGTTCAGCCATCATCATTTGCTTATACAAACGTAAACACTCTGTAGTATAACAACCCCTTCGAATGTACGTAAACTTCGGCGTTTTTTGTACCTCTCATTGCCAATAAGAAAACCAGTATGTTGTAACAAGCATCTCGTCAAGCTTCGTATGCGCTATGTAGCGTAAGGATTACACATAACGCATTTCCCTCCAGCTGTTTTCTGTTGTGTGGGGATCGATGCTAAGCCTCGTTCTATTACAGTTCTAAAACAGCAGTGCAAATAATGTATTTATCTGCAAGCACAAAATATCTGGACACATAATAACGAAACCCCGAGGACTGGTACGGAGCAAACGTACGCAAATACCGCGAATGCTTTTGGCCAATGAGGTTGTTGTCGATTACGCACCCAACAATTATATATTCTCCCACGATCAGTGTAAGGTATGGTTTAACACGATTTCAAAAGAACATTAAATCTGTTGCTGTCCGACAGGCCGACATGGCGATTGCATGTTACAGACCCAAGGTATTTATGATTTCAACGTAATCATGCATAACGTCACGCGTTGCATACCTCCATTCGTTTATTCCATTTCAATACCCTTTTAAGACTTTTGAATATAAATGTCTGCTTGTCGAGATATAATCCGCTATTGATATTTTGTGTACCTTCTAGCTACGGTATTAAATGTCACTGACGAAATACATTTACACGTTTTTGGAAGGAAAAGTTCATTAACAACATGTTCATACATAGGCTATGTTGGAAGAGGCTTATATGCCAACATGTACGACGGTAAAGTGAAAGAGAAGCGAACGGTTGGGACCAAAAAAAGCACTTAAATATAGCGTTAAGATAGCGTTATTGATGTATCAGTCCTGGCTACTAAGTCATTTGCAATGACAATCTTTGAGTTTACTTCAAAATCTATCAGAATAAAAGGTGTTTCTAATTCTTTAATTGGGGATCTACTTACCTGACTTAAAACCAATCTTTGCAACACACATGTTAGCACAATAATTAGAGAACATACCTATATTTGATTGCGCACGAACCAAATGCTCAGGCCCGCAGCTCCATAAGAACACAATAAAAACGAATTAAAGCAGCCAATTGCGGAAATTGGAGAACAGTCGCCATATTTTATGAACGTAAATTGGATTAACGTAATAATCAAAGGACGTCATCTTTGCATATTCCGCTGTCAACACTGCGATTATATCTGCCTTCTTTTATCGTTTACGTTACAAATGCAGCGGAAATGAATAGGACAATAGGACAATACTGTTGTGAACATTTACACCCGCATTCAATTCACAAACAAATACATTGCGGTTTTTGTATAGAAATATTCAACATATTTACTTTTCAGGGATAGGCTGCGTTATTTGCTATGCTCATTACCAGTATAGAAGTCAATCGACCCGGCATTTTGATCGACTCTTATTGTTTGGACAATATATTTATATACATGATTAAAAAGGCTAATGATGCTAGTCGGCCCTGATAACTGAATGTAGCATATAGATATGTTTGAGGCTATGTTTTCGCTCAAAAGTATCTGTCAGAACTTCTGTTGACACGGCCTTAAGACAAAATATGTTACTGGTCAAGTACACATATTCTTTTCCGCGTAGTTATTATTATTCGACGCCAGCATGTTGCCCTATACATTTACAGAACTAATTTTGTCCTTACGGTGGTCTGTATATAAATATTTGTGGTAATGATTGACATATCAGCAACGATTTATTGATTGCGGACCTGGAACGTATATTTGTCATTGTTTATACAGCCTTACCACTTGGCCGGAATCGACCATGCATAATCTAAACAAATGGGGCCCTACAGGATATGGGCTGCCTTATTGTGCTAGCATATCTTTTGCTTTGCATGCTTTTCCTCTAATTCAGCACACCAATAAGATCTAAAGTACATTTACAGCACTACAAACCAATGGGAACCTGACTGATTGCACTGCATGTCGATTGGTACATCACCATAGATCTTAAAATCAACTCATCGATGCTGCTTTACCTATTACATTTTGTGACATCATTTAAGAGGAAATACTCGTGGGATAATATGTTATCAACATTTTTGGAATGCTATGTGTGACGCGTCACCAGCACAACGTTTATCAACGATCATCAAATTATCATACTGTGAACCATAAACTTATATTTAGCCGCATTGGATTCGATTTCGCTTCTTTTGTTACTTCCGGGTTATACAGCATCATTAAAATGATTGTTTTTATGTTTCATTAAATAATTCAGAGAGAACAACAATGTATCATTATTTTAATGATATGCGTTTATAGTAGTGAACTCACAATTATTCATTACCAAATATGTAATATTTTAAAATGCTACTGTAAATTTCTGCAGATGGAAAAGGAATCACTCACTCTTGTATAACGCTGCCGCGCGCTCATTGTGTTCTAGGGCCATTATCGACATCAAAACGTACTATAAAGCCATATCATAACCTAGCCAACTTCTCAGAAGAACAAACGAATCTATTTCATAATGATAATGGTGATAAACAATCACAAAGATTAGATTATCAGTGAACAAGTGGAATCCGTTATTTTCGCAGCCGCAATACATAGGGTATGAGTATGAGCATTACAAACATGTTGGGAACGGCAGAGATTTCTGTGCCGTGTAACAGCAAGGTCATTCCACTTAATTCTTTAACATAATTCTGCCAATACTCTATCACTATGTCTCACACCACGTGTACATGGCACAGCTGAAATTCTCTGCTTACATTTCATTATTTATATAGGATCCAACGTTGTCCTATATTGACTTTCGTCCGGTATAGAACATTTGAATAATTGTGGTCACTAATAACGTTGTATATGTAGTAGATAGTGTATGTTAGTGCTCTTTTAAAGCAAACAGCACGTGTGAAATGTTATTATGATGTTCAATTGAGGCCGCCATGATTTTTACAAATGCAAATGGTTGTATGATCATTACAAATGCAAGGTGGCATAGGTTGGACTTTTTTCAAATGGTATGCGTCAGTACGTTAATTTAGAGACAATGTGACTAATGCAATGGTGAGCCTATGTTAGTGATTCATTCAAACCTAATGCACCAAATAAAACATGAACAGAAAAAGTCACTGGACGGAATAGCATATATCAATCTGCCTTTGCAGCGTCATCTTTATTGCAAGTCATTCCTGAAAAGGAAAGGTATATAGCTGCTTACCATTACCCGTTTCATTTAACTTCAATCATTAACAGGCATGTTTCCCAGATACGGTCGCCACGTGCGCAAAACTGTCAGCTTACAGGCAATTGGCTGATCACAGCCTATTGCATCAAGCTACAAGCTGCGATGCGATTCAATTGTACTATGAACAAAAAAATCAAACGCTTTAAATAGCGAGTCAGACAGTTAGATAAGGTGATAATGTGAGTGTCGCTTATAACAATTACACAGTTGCAAGATATGTGACTAAACAGGTAATATATATATATATATATATATATATATATATATATATATATATATATATATATATATATATATATATATATATATATAGGATATATATATATATATATATATATATATGTATATATGTATATATGTATATATATATATATATATACATATATATATATAAATATATATACATATATATATATAGATATATATATATATATTTATAAATATATTTATATATATATATGTATATATATATATATATGTATATATAAATATATATATATGTATATAAAGATAAGACATGCAGATGGCAACAAATTGTACTCCAAAGTACTGATTGGATTTGGTGCATATTTGGCCGAGGCTATTCGAGCTGCATGCATGCAATTGGCCGTTTTTGCGTCCGAAAAAAAAGACATTTAGATTTCGCAGTCGATCAATCTTTCGCACCAAGTAAAGAATGTTGTGCTGTATAGGTCTCGGAATGCTAGATGATCGTATACAGTGAATTCAAACGAAGTAAATTAATAATGAGGCTATTATTTTAAAAAAATTCAGTAGAGCACACCAAAGCACTACACGCTAAGTACCAAAGGCTATCAATGCAACCATCATTACGAACCGGTGTTACTGTCCAGATACCATCTTGGTGAGAAAAATTTTTCTCATTTATTACGGATCGGTATTTTTGTCGAATTTAGTGGCATAAAGCGCCGAAATGAATAAATCGGTTAACTAAAAATATCTCTATTTTCACCCCTGAATATATGCTTGACGTTATACTGATAATGGGATGCCTGATGGTCATGTCTATTAATATGTGCAGTAATCACCTTACGCAGTGATACTGCGGATATCAACTCTTCTCCCCTTGAGAACATTAACTAGTTAGACCCCCACAGGGCATGTACGTAGATTATTCACCAATAAGATAGCATGCTACGTGTCAACGAATAATTAGTTTCTTTAGCATCGTGATTATTTAGAAGATATATTACATGTTATTGCGCGTTGTTCAGAGCTAATACAGAGCCTCTCCATTGGACCGGTGGACATTATTTCGGCCTACCTATCTTAATATAAATCAGTGCATTAATAGATCCAGTCGCTCCCTTAGCACTGTGATTGATGCGTTATAAAGGGCAATTAGTAGACATATTTTCAACGTTATGCGTAACTTGCAGATAACCATTTACCTTTTCTTGCATTAGCGATGTCCATTAATTCTCTTGTTCAATTGCCTATATTGTATTAGCCTGCATTCTGTCGGATAACGTCATAAATAACATATGCTAACGAAATCATATTATCGCCCGAGACATTATCAGCGGGGTTGACAATTTATGACCAACCAATATCGTTGATACAACGTTAAGGGTTTTTTCGAATAATAACTTTGCTATAATAGCCTATCAAATTGCTTTCGCGATATTCATATGTCGCTTCAAAATCATACAAATGCGAATCCGTGATGTCAGCAAGTGACCATGCCAGCAGTAATGGTCCTGAGAGATTCCTTAGAAGCAAAGCAAGCGGGTTTCGACGTCATAAATATTAACGGGATCAGACTGACTTGAGTATTGCTTGGAATCGCAAGTAATCAACAAGGGTAACAGAGTGCGCTAAGTTGCAATATATACATTAAACCCAACCAATAGTTCAACGATTAAATAGGGTACAGGACTGCTCCGCCTAATTAAAGTTGTCTGATGGACGACAATGAGCACATTCGTGCTTAAGTATATTAAGTATCACATCGTAACGTCTTCATTTGTGTTCTTTTAACTTTTCAGAAGTGTTAACAGTATATATAGAGTAAGTACACATTGAGTTGCGTTCCTTAAATACAGACAATATATCGCATGTGGAGTGATTCATCTCAGCAACACGCATCCTGCATATAACTCTTACTTGTGATACTCAAGTATCTGGATGGTGCGCATAAGCATTCATCTCTAAATGGCTACATTTAATGGATGGCGAACTTAGATATGACAATTCGACTACACTGCAATTCTACAATAAATACATTTCTATAATTCACCGAATTCCGCGAGTTAAAAGGAAATGTGATATTAGGTTTGATGAATGATTATGTTGGTAGATTGCATATCGCTAAATATATATATGCATTAAACACGAGCTTAAATACCAACCTACGCTTAGAATTGAACTAAATGGCTGCGTTTTAATAAAATAATGAAATGGCTCTCTTTCGATTATACGGTAAATCTGGAAGAATTTTCACAAAAGTGGAGAAACTATTCCGGTGTTATACTTCATTGTGATCGCCCGAGGCCATGTAGTTTGAGTATTGTGTGATGGAATATAGTTTTTTGAATGCACAAATGTCATCCTTTTTCAGGATAATTAGCCACATTTCGTCCGAAACCTATTTATATAGTCAAGGATATTGTCAGCGTGTGTGTGAGTGTGTGCATTAAAGTGCTTTATTGCTGGAAGTGCATTGTCTCAGAGCTATGCTCTTGGATACTTAGGCTCCGTGTATACTTATCATCATTCAATGAGTAGTGTCAATTACGCCCTGGTTGTTTCATGACGGAGACTAGCAATAACCATATCATGTTTGATATCAATGGCCATCATAAACCGATAAGTTGATGGGTTTTATCTGCACTTGCCATAACAAGGCGTGCAATCTACCAAAATCTGTGTATGGTGTACTTGCAGAACATGCCGAAAGTTTTTTACCCCTAGGCGATCGAGAATTGCAATGCTCTGAAAAGTACATATAGTCAGATTAATTTAAACTACAATGACCATGTCGATATGGTGTGGCGAATTCGACGCTTGGAATGTCGCTCTTGGAACCTGATGAAAACAATTCGTCCTATGTTCAATGAACACAAAAGGTACGCAAATAAAGTAAAATGCATAAACATGGGTGGGGCAGGATGGAAAAAAAAAATGGTGTTCGACGGAAATGTCATGGCCAACTGGCGGAAGTTCAGTAAGGACGAACAATCACCAATTTGAAAATTGCACAACATACTGCTACCAAACTATAAATATAAAGCATAGGTAATACAGACCCTAAAAATAGTAGAATAACAAGCATTTTGTCTTTTAGAGAATAAATAATGTTCATGGTAGGACATTGATCCGGGGACCAGAGGGGCGATGATGCACAGAGAATAACTCATGAAAAGATGTGTTCAGACTTGTTCATTTAGGCAGTCAAGAGCTATGAAGCATTTCTGAATTGCAAGGTAAAATAAAACGTCTGTACTTGGTGTTTATAAAAAGTACTGCAATGACATCTATTAATGACAATAGTTGCACCCAGAAGGAAAGATACAAAAGTTGGCTCTCCACTTGTTGTGCACGGTATAATTCCTGAGTTTAAAGGAAGACATTCGGAAAACAAAAGTGAGCAAATAATGAATCAAAAAAAGAATGTCATCTTAAAAGATTGCTTGCCTGACGGCGTGTTTTATTGTTGGAGTTGAAGATTCAGGAGCTACCGGGAGTAATGACGAGACAGTAGCTAACAAAAAGACAAAAATGGCTGCTGCCAGTGAGGCTGGCGCTGAGACCCGAACAAGAAATGTAGTCCAACCGAAGTAAAAATTACGTGGTCTGTTTATGTCAGAGAAGAAACTCATGGGTAAATCAAGCAAAGACATCTCTTAACAATTATTTTTTTGCACATATTACATAGTCATATCTCAATATCCTAAAACCATCTATTGAATCCACAATCCACAGGCACAGGATATGCTGGCTAGCTCTATTTTAGGTATATATAGACTAGTTTTGTCCCTGACATTTTCTTTGCATGATTATGTTCACAGTTCTTCTTCGACGAGATATTTCCTTACTTGCATTTGTCCGACCTTTTTGATGAGAGGAAGCCTGGAGGGGCTTCGTCATTACCAATTAACAATTAGACGGATGATGACGATGCATGTCGCACCCATCACTTCTATATAAAGCCATGTTAGGGATTGAACCGAGGTCCAACGTTTCATTATCGTTGTGAGAAGGAAAACATGAAATATAAATAATTTGCAAGCAAAAAGACATAATCATGTGATTCCTCAGTAAGCATATGCTGGGTAACCACACGACATGGATAGCATTGAGCTCCCCATGGTATTACGCAAACCTGGTCTTGTTAATTAAAACAATAAGACGATCTTCTCGTACCGTACGCATCACCAAATTGACCAAGGTAATAAGATCTAATCATTGACGTTGAAGCAGTAGAGACTGTCGAAATAAACAACATCGTTAATCAGTGTGAAAGGATTCTCATTTGGGATGTTAGTGAAAACAAGGAGAGGGGCCTGTCTGTATTCGAACTGATGTTTTAAAAGCAACATAGGCTCATGATGGTAACAGTAAAGAGAAGGTATTCTTTAATGTGGTGCAATCAAAATCCTTTTTTTGGTTAGATTGGTTGGCATATGCAAGTAACTAAATAAATACCATAAATCTATTTAACTCACATAATAATTACAGAAATCGTACGAATGGTGCTCCTGCCATGCATTAGATAATTCCTGAGTCTAAATTGTGATGATATTGACTTAACAACTGAATTACTCTAATTCATGCAGATGGAATGTGAATGGCAGAAATGAAGAAGAACACGATTTATTTTGCCTACCAATAATGCATAATTGACTGTAAGTTGTATTTGATGAAATGTCTAGCCAGTGCACAGGTTCATTCATGGGAATATGGCGACTCAATTGCTTGTAAGGCGATAATGGTTGGGGACGTCGTAAATCAGGAAATGTTTTATTTTACTGCGGACATTTATTGACCTTTTTGAATGTGATGAAACTCCAGGCATGAAAAGATGTTTGAAAAAACCCAGAACAATCTTCCAGGACATAAGCAACATTGTAGGCCCCGATACTGCTAAGTAGCATCCACTTCATTATAGAGGCAAAGTACCAATTATTCTCAAAGGTCACCTGAAACAATTTTGTAAAGCGTTCATTATAAATATTACATATGCATCCAAGCTTTAGCCATTCTCTCGTTTGCCCTAGGCTTCTTTGGGGGTAGATGCTAATTGAATGATAAAAGAGAGGTGAAAGTTGATAGATTGTGTAGAAGAGCATTCGTGAATTCATCAGCACAGTACTGTTTATGTCGCATCGTGATCTGTGGTGTGGAGCTGTACACGACACTTGATATAATAAAATAAGACACGAACTTGAACTTCATTAGTTGACTAGATATATGACCTTCGGATGTAGAGATCAGAGAAAGATGTGTTGAACTCTGAAGCCAGCATAGAACTGATCTAAAACAAAAGTGCTCACCTCAACGACTACGTCAAGCTATCCCAATTATCATGGGACGTGCCGTAGTCAGGTTAATGAGGTTTGGGGACTTGGGACATCGCCTAGGCAGGTTGGCCATGTAGCTCTAGAATATAGGGTATGTATGAGCAGAGGGGAGTAGTGGCAGGTGACACGTAGGTCATTCGTGGATCTAGAAAGCTAGGGTGTATTTTTAATATTAGCTCTAAGGGGTTACTCTATCAACGGATGACTGAGAGGGTATGTTATGATGATGGGTAGGTTTGTTGCCAATTTGGCACTCAACACCTATCCCATTTGGAGCTTAGCGAGGGATTTGTGTGCAGAACCTTTGTTACATAATCACCATGAAACTATATTGATATATATGAATAAACTCTACAATCCTTGCTTAGGGACCTCATGGAATTATCACCATTCGTTGGTAATCATAGGTCTTTCCCTTGTATGCGATTCGTTAGGGTAGTAATTTCCTTGGAACAGTCATCCGACTCAGTGGCCATCCTGTATCACAAACAATGTCACAGCGTGCACGTACCTATTTATTTAGTCCACAGGACCTATAACTCCATCTCCCATTTCCATTTCAGCTTACTACATGGCACTGAAACACATGCGCTTTATTGCAAAGTAATGAACAGCTAGATCATCAGTTTGACGATGAATTTCATCGGATTTTATAGGGTTATCTTTAAGTTCCATTGCTGTGATCATCCATGAGATGAGAAGCAATATATTATTGCTAAAGGATATTAAAGATAGTATAAGACCAAAGCGACCCTGACCCAAACGAAGGCACGTGTATGTGTGACTACCAGGAGTCAAAATGGTTTATCATCAAAAGTTCTTATTGTGCAGTTATTAGCTGCTAAATATGACCATTTTATTATATATACGCTCATTCGTGTTGTGTAATGAAGTGAATCCCTCCAACTTTATCATTAAACACTTACTCAAATGTCTGTATTATTTTGTGGACCAGATGACTTAATATCATATTCCAGAGTAGAGATAAACACGTCTTGAAATGTTGGTTTTCATGCCAGTGAATCAAATACGTATGTATGCCTATTCATTTCCTCTTTTAATGGGGTAGCATTAAGTCCTCAGTAATATCGGGAAGGGAGACTGGTACATACGGCTGCGGTATGTGACACATGTTGTGGGTTGAGAAACGTTAAAATGGTATAGTACGGTGATCAGCATTAAACAAATGGGGTTATTTGCAAGAGGTTGTTGATTAGTTACAACGTGGTATTCATGGTGACACGCGTGTGTTAGATATCGTTGGCCAGCTTATGAGGCCAATAACACACATTAATGTTAATCGCACTCCGACCCTACTGTTAATAACTGCGAGTTGACAAAATGACAAAGCTCCCTTTTCTTGCAAGCCGTCTCTGACATATCAGCACCGCCAAGTTGCTTCGTTTGTTCGATACTGCAAAGGTTTGTCTGGTACCTGGCCTATCGTAGTCCTTCAGCAGCCTTCCCAACCCCGCTGAAGTATTCCATTAGCCAATCTGGTACTTTTGTAAAAGCCCCAGCTTTCTTGAATTATATATACCGAGCCACTGTCGTGCTATCGATCTAATATGATCATAGCACAGCATGTAACATGTGGTAACAATGAGAACATGTTGTATACACCAGACGTGTAGATACAAATTTAATCAAGTGAAGAACCATAACGTCGTACAAGCATGGTGGGCGGGGGGGGGGGGGGGGGGGGTTATTAGTCACTTAGCCAAACTAACCCTCGCTACTAAGAGTTCACTGCTGGATACGGATAATCTATCCCAGAGAGCTGAAAATATATGCTTAGCTGCATATTTGTTAAATTGATAAGCCGGACTCTGTTGTTACACAAGGCGTGTGCTTTGAAAGCTTATCATTTACTATCTGTTTTAGCATGAAACTGTAACACATAGCCCTGTAGCAATGGATGAATTCGGCTGGCTGGCGCGGTTGGGGAATAAACCAAGTGTCATGCATTATGCGAGTTGGCATTTTAAAATTGTGTATGGACGGATAAGGACACATCTACTAGAAGGGCTATCTCAAGTACTCGAACATAGGGACCGTGGCTTATACCTTCACATCAATCCTTTTGTACGTTTTTGTAGTCCTCAAACGATTTAGACTTGCCATGATTATAACATTTTACAATGTTAAACGGAATACCAGCTTCGTCATAAATATCAATATACCGTTTGAACCATATATCTTCCGTTACCGAATCGCATAATGGAACTAGTTAAGAACGCCAACAACATCTTTGTACCTCGAATAATACATTGCAAATGTTTTCGGGTACTCCCTACATCAATGGCTGCATGACCTCATTGTCCGTTAGACGTGTTTATCAAAACCTCTATGTACTCTGAAGGCTTTTATATTGGCTATTATCCATTGGAGCATCAGCGGTCTCATCCCTTAGAAAGCAATACATTCTTCACAAGCGACGATTACTGTCTTTTCAGCCATTGACACCCTATTCTATGTAACATGTTAGAACCAGGAATATTGACCATATATGTTTAGCATTATGAATTAATTCTGACCTTATGAATAAAAAATCGATTTGAATCACCATGCGCGTGCAGAGGCATAGGTCGTAAATGTCGTTGATGTCTTTTACATATTATTTCCAAGGTATCAGTTTAGATATTTCAGGGCAAACTCATGTCAACTTCAAAATTTTATTATATTCGTTGTATATATGTCATTCATGAAGAGTTCACATTATATTATTATCATTATATGTTAATAAGAACCGCTGTTGACTTTAGGGCTATTGTTCATTTGTGTTAATAAATCGGAGAATTACCTCTTAACGCGTATTTAAAATGCTTATGAAACGATGTTCTTATTAAACACTGTACTTACACGTGATTAACAATCCAGCAACTTGTTCAGCTGTTTGGGATCATCCCTCGCAGATTAGTTATTTGCCCAGTCACGATATATCGTGCTTACGAGGCGATTACAGTCCGTTAAGCCATTAACACCGACAACAATATCACCCGTTTGAACATAAGTCTTGACCTAGCAACAGTTAACATGATAAATGACCGCATAGACACGCTGGCAATTACATGTACCGCAATTTTAAAAAACATAGCCAAATGTGTACGCTTCAATGCATTGCAATAAATTGCAATTGCCCAGTATCCTTTGGAAGTAACAAACGGGGGAAGAATTGGTCATCAATCGCACTATAATATTCCAGCGACGTTTTGATGAAATATTCCTTGAGATATAGTAGTGATATATGGGATAAGATAATATGTTATTCGAGTGCAATAAGTTTGTAAGATAAGATAGAAGACAAACAAACATATGCACATCGCAAATGGGGTTCAGGTGGCGACACTAAGAACGCAATTTCAGATTGACTCATATGGAATCTGCCAAAACATATATTGAGATTTGTTTTACGTTAAAGGCCTCATGTTTACACTAAGTACAAGAAACACAAATGACATTTTCCCTGTATTCATATACTCACTCATTACCGGCGGCTGTTGCTTTCAATTGGCCATATGACATTCATTCAAGATATGATAGGCACAGATTAGTAACTGTAGGGCTTACCTCAACATGACGCGTATTTCTTTATGTGAGCGCATTGATCTTACGATGCTTAAATGCAACTTGCATGTGTAATGCGAATGCAATATCACGGGAGTCTATGGTGCTGAGAATGACGGAAATTTGTAAAAGAGCTATGATGCATAACCGGGGAAATACCTTCACCCGCAGAAAGCAGCCTATATCAGACAGCTCTCTACTAATAGCAGCATTAAACTTAAGTGAAAATTACTCCCAGCGATTGACAATATTCTGCACTGTAGGTGAGAATCTATCAAATAAATGACCCGTCTTCGTATATTATAACGTTTACATTGCTATTTTCGATCACTTATTCATAATATGGGTGAATGTAACGCGCTTTCTGACACTATTTTTTCATTGACACCTATTGATTTCCTTATGTGAAATATGTTTAGAACTTAATAGGACGGTGGTAATATGTGAGCATTAAGAAAATACTTGTAAATGTTTCATAAAAATGGCACATTTCTAAACAAGACATTTCTGCCTGGATTTGCGTTTTTAATACTGTCAGTCTTGAGAACTCTTGTCTACATCCATACACATAGGTACATAGGTAGGATAAAGGGCAAGGTCTGGACCATGAAGAAATAGCAAACTGCATAAACCCAACCTTGGGTTGCCTTTTTGTATATCGTGTTTGGAGCTTCAATGGGAATAACAAATATAGTTATATTAATATCCTAATCGTGCATTGAAGATATTCATGTTGACTGGGTTACAGTGGTAGGATTTATTATAGATAAGCCACCAAGCTACTTATAGTACCCTGAGTACAATCACAAATACCACCCGGCAACCCACCTACGACTCGATTGAACTAGAACTTTCTGGAATAAACGCAGAAACTTTGAAATCGCCAGCAAAAGCTTGAAATATTCACAAACGATGCTGCCAATGGTGGATGGATAGCTACCTAAAATAGTGTCAGCCAGGTCTATTACCATTACCCTGTCATTATTATCATCAAGGCTTTCGTGTATGCCTTATGTAAAGTAAATAAATGTACTTGCTTGTATAACCGCATGCTGATACTATTAGCAAAGCCATTTGTTTAAGAATCATATATATATATTAACATTGCCATAAATTGTAATCCTACGCGCTCCACCACTTTTACACCACTTACCTAAAGACATTAATGCATTATTCATTATTCTAAGGCAGTGTTGTGGTCCCCTGCAACAATACAAGAACATTATAACAAAGAGTTTATAGCTACGCTAAGAGGGCTCACTTCGAGTGGCTCTGTGGTGATCCCTTACCTAATTATAATACATTTCAATCGTAAGGTGGCGCTATCCGTGACACAAACAAAAGCACATGGGCAAAATGTCTCTTAACAGAGCCTTGCCACTGCCAAAACACTTCGCACAATAGGCTTATGGAAAGCGAAAACAGCAAGTACTCTACTAAATGAAAGTCTGAAGCGGGGGAGCTGATCTTGGGTCGACATAAACATTTGTGGCATATCAGGGGATATGAAGGTTTCGAGCAAAGAGTTTATAGCTACGCTGAGCTGCGTGACGATTATGACATTGTGACATCAGGCGACAATATCATGATATCAACAAAAGCACATACGACTGTCTCGAGGCTCGGCGGCGGTGAAAGATATGGAGTCATCTGATTGGTCGAGGCGACTACAGCGCCAAAGTAAACAGAGGATTCCACGTGGTTCTAAGAGACGCTATGACAAGACGCTAGGACAATAACGCTTTGGGTAACAGGTGGCGTCTTCACATATTTCCTCGGGCGGAAACTTCGAATGAGCTCTCTTAACGAAGCTATAAACTCATTGATTATAATATCTGACATATTATGCAGATACAGACTTAAACACAGTATTAAGCAACAGTATATTTAATTCAGTCGTGGTCGCCGTGTCACTGCTGTCACTGCGACACTTCGGATCATATCCAGATAATTAATTCAAATAAAACCTAATATTAGAATGTGGCGTTTAACTGCCTAACCCTTCAAAAGAAAAGCACAATATACCACTGTCGATATTGTGTTTCTTTTGATGTAAACGTCATTGGCTAACGGGAACCATATCTTCATTACGAGCTTACGCGACCGTACTTTCCTGTTACACGCCTCAATTTTTGCCGTTCTTCTCTTATTGATGACAATGGTCTTTCGTATCATTCGCATTACCGGACGTAGAAAATAAATATGGATTAAATATATCGCCTACACAAAGGAAATGATGGAAAGTTGATTTCCGTTTTATTTTAAAAAAAATCAATGATTTTGGTTTAATTGCGACAACGTGGTTAGAAGAACTTCAGCTGAAATAAATATATGCTTATCACCAGTGAAAAACATTGTGTGAATAAAAACACCGATGGCTCTGCTGACAAGCCTAGGCTGCCAGAATGATGATTAACTAGCCAAGAAATGACACTGACCTTCCCGTACTATCACGTTGTTGGTTACTTCTTTCATCAACCGAAGTGAGTGATTGATGATGATGATGATGATGATGATGATGATGATGATGATGATGATGATGATGATGAAGATGCCATTTTTTACTCGGGTTAAATCAATGTAGTCTAGATTACTATCTATTCAATCATACTCATTATTCATTAACCCACCTTTTAGCATGCCCAGCAATTTACAGCTTTGATTTCATGCTAAGTATATGCGGTCATGCTTTATGGTCTGTTATCTAACTTCAATTGACCCCACCGTCTCGACAAAACGTTTGAGGGTGTGCTCACCGTGTTACTGCATAAACACGTGGGGTCACTGCACACGATATTTCACCTAATTGCATTCTAAGTATATGAATAAGAACCGCTGAGGAGTTATATTATGCATTTGTGCTAGTCATAACATCATCTCACCCAATTGGATGAGCATTACCCGTAAGGAGGTGTTCCAAATGCTAATGGAACGATTCCTTAGTATAACACTACACTCTTTAAGTGATCCTCAGTCTTCATAGCTCTCTTGCAGCGCGTTTGTCTATTGTGATGCATCCTCCACCTGCAGTTACATTGCTGCCTGTTCATCCATTAACGCCGTCATCAATGTGACCCGTGAGAAACAGGAGTCATGACCCAGCATCAGAGTACCAAATAGATGTAGCATAGACACGTTGGCAATGTTAATAAAACTAAGCCATATGTTTCGGCTTCAATGCATTGCAATACATTGCAATTTCACAAGTACAATCTGACTGCAATAAAGGCGGTAAAGTATTGGTCATCTATTGAACTATGTTTGTTAGGCGAAGTTAGGATGAAGAATTCCTTCACATATAGTATCGATATATGGAATAACATAATGTTATTCACGTCCAGACAGAAACTTGGTAGGAGATAACGTGTCTCTGTTCCGGATGTAACTACGTATCACAATAGCTCTCCTACATAGCTCGATCAGGATGAAGAGAAATATTGATGACCTATATTCTCCGTAATTTTGTTATTATGATTGCTCATTTGAATGATTGTCTCTTCGACTGTTATCATTCCAATTGAGTGTGCTAAGTAAAATTAGTTAAGGTGGTTAGATGTTGTATTATTTCTTTGGCAATAATAAAATGCACAGCAAGTTTTCCATTGGATAATTCGTCTTGTTCTGTTGAAGGAAATATTGTTCTTATTAATATATTGGTTCAGTCTAACGCATCTGTGAAGTCATAAGGAATTTCATTCATATTACAATGCAGTTCAACAATGTTAATACTTAATAAGATAATTGATTTCTAGTAATGACAATGCATAGGTTCCATCATTCAAAACAATGGTATGTTTTGCTCTTTTGACAAATTACCTGTCAAGAACACACAGGGAATGATATTGTAGTGATTTAAAGGAATACCTCCATCATAGGTAACAAAAAGAAACAAAGGCAGCTTGTTAACACGGACGTAACCTATCTGAGAATCCAAAAGGGTGTATGTATGGGTAAATTTCTGGGTGACCATGATCTCTACAACTGGGCGAGTGGTCATTGCAGGATGTTGCCATATAATAAGACTAGAAGAAATCCATCCATCCCGGAATTCGCCATCAATAATTGATTTCGATGTCACTTAAATTAATGCCATGGATCTTTACACAATTAAATATAATTAGCACCACCGCTTGTGGTAGTGCTATGATACATAACGTAGCTTCGGCTGTGGAGCGGTGATTCAATAAAAATTGTTTTAACTTGATTGTATTTTATGTGCTAACGAACTCGCTGGCACCTTGTACCTGTCACAATCGGCGCCGTCCCGTTCTAATTGATTGAATATTGAGATTATTTATTGAATATTGAGCTTATAAACCCATAGAATACAATCTCTAACAAATGTTTGCTAGCAGTCGTGCCAAACGGTTTACAAGCCACTCAACGGAAGTTGAAACGCACTGGACGTAGGACAGGCGTATACCATCAAATGTGAGTATTTGATGCATTCCCATTTTCGAAATGATAGTTGCATACATACCAGCTTGTGTAGTAAAATTCAAGTTGCCAGTATTTTAAGAGACCTCAGATGAGGCCAAAGGTCTGAATGCTCTTGTGAAATACTAAACTATTTACTTATAGTTAAATAGCCTTTAACCTGTAGTCGTTCTTAAATATCCAACCACTCTAGCTACAGTATACAATAGGTCATGTATCATTTCATTTGTTAACCGAATTATTGTCTAAGCCTCATAGTGCCGATTCGCTAAATCTTTTCAATTTCGTGGACGGTTTGATCTTTACATCAAAATACAGGCACAAATCTTTTGAAGAACCATTTTGTTCCAAATACATTTATGTCAAGTACGTTGGTACACTCATTGCAAACACACCGCTATATAAGCTCTCCGTTGGAAAGATTCCCCGCCACTGCAATTTGACAACCTTGGTGATGCAGTTTATTGAAGGTAGTTAAGTAAATAGATATATGCGGTTTGGTGCCTCGACAGTTTGATGAAACGGACACGGGGCAAATTAACCTTCCACTCACATTATATTATTGTAGGACTTAAAATGCATTTGCAATGCAGTGGCAATGATTATCGACATACGAAGGTCAGGGGGCAAATGCTAAGCGATATTGTGAAACATTCGCTCAATGATACTGCCATTGGTGTGAACCTGAATTATAAAAACAATAATTGGTGCATAATTGGGGTATGTTTGATTCATAATTTACGCTTACTCATTTGGGAATGTGCCTGTATATATCCTTCGATTAAATGATGCAATAACTTCCACTGAAACCGTTTTCGGCTATTTAGTCCACTAAAACTCATTGCGGCTAAATATGCTAGCCCAAGCCGCTTCTAAAATCGGCTAGCCCAAGCTGCAAAGCGTAAAATTTCGAGAACGAAATTTACTTGTTCTCAATCTGCAAATTGTAGCGGTTACAAAACACACTAAAGAGTTTGTGAGTAGTTTTGCTCTCTTACTTGGTAATTTTCGATTTTTACTGGATTAATTTTAGATGAAGGTCATTTATAATCATTTTCCTGGCAAAGTAGCTGTCAAACGTTGCAGATTCAGTACATTGTTGTATGGTAAGCTGAGGTTGTCAGAATACTATCAGCCGTTGACAAAAGAGGGTGGTGGTTGTGATGATCGTGTTAATTAATTACGTATTCGACATTAAAGATGCATTTTGATATCTATTACCGATGAAATAGATCAAATATTTGTTTTTCATATTCATAACACTTTTATATCACGTATTTGTTGCATCGCAGAGTACCAATATGTAAAGTGAAGCAATACAGCATTTCATACCTGAGTATTCAAATTGGGTTTCAATACATCCCTTAAGGATTTTATTTACACATCACTTCCAACTTTTGCTAGAGGAACGGCATAATGTTGGTCAACCAGTGTGTGGATTTCCCCGCGTCTGTTAGAGATTTTCGTTGTTTGCACAGTCTGGTTGAAAATTTTATTGGATTTGCAGTTATAATTCACCAAGTGTCTGCCGTGTCATCATTGAGGGTAATACCATTGCTTTGTATTTTAAGTAACTAAATAGCAAAAATGTTTTGAATTTATTTAAGCAGTAATGAAGAGATAAGAGTTAAGATACAATTCCAAAAAAACAAATAAATGAGTCATTCCTCTTTAATGATTGAATATGGCACATTTCTATAGTTATACCAACCTTGAAGTAATCCCAATGCTTCTGCACTGGCGTTAAGTGACAGTATATGTTGCTGTTAATACATATCACCTGTCTTGAAATGGGTCAAATTGTATGACTTAAAACTAGAAAAATAATGGTGACAAATGCCAGCTCTGTTCGCTGTAAGAGCATTATCCTTCACACTTTAACTTGGCGCTTCACGTTTCCCTGGCAATAGAGTCTGGCCTTAATCTGTTATCATTAAAATGATTACTTAAATAAAGTGTAACAAAGACATTTTCCCACCACATTAGCAGAAGGCGTAGATGCGTGTTTCCGATGATCCCTGATATGTTCATTCTTCCAATTGTACTTTTGAGCTGTGTGTGTATATATCAAATGAAGACGAATCCATATGTTTTGGTATCACCGTAATCATCTTCTTGGTAGTAATCAGTTTGCTGGTCGCAAAATATGGAATCAAACGTCTCACCAAGAAGATTTATCTTTCGAGTCTCCTAGCAGAAAGCACAAATCAGTCGTGTGTAAGTCAAACACATGCAACGGTCATATAGCCAATAGTTTTGTATCATATACATAGTTTGCAATACAAAAAGCAACGATTAATATCATTATTTTTTCATATATCAAGACATTTATTTCATTGCCACACATGATCATCGATATTTGGGCCTGGATGGTCTTTTCCAGCAATCTGAGTAAGGAAGCAATGTTTGCATATTTGGCATGATTCATGCACACTTTCAAACCTTACCTTGCAAGCAATACCTGCTCATTTCATACATAAGTTTACATTTAAATGAGGGCATATAGGGTAGGTACACAGCTGTGTACAGTATATGCGCATAAAACCGTCACTAAAAAGCATGTAACTGCATGAACACGAGGGTTGACTGAATCCTGCAAAATCTGAGCACCTCTTATGCGACTTTATCTCTAGGATAAGCATACCTTTTGTTTCGATACCTAACAAGCTACCTCGATACTTTCATTATCAACGCGACTTGAGGTTACGATTCAATTGGTAACAATATTTCCCCACAGCATATTATCTAATGGATTAGCGTTTCAGCGATATGGTACCAATGGGTACAAATGATTTTGGTCCAAGTGAGCGGATTATCGTGTGTTTATATCCATAAGCTAATCGGTAGGTACCCAAATGCATACAAGCAGGGCATTGATAAAACTTGATTTATCTGACTCTCAACTCAGATAAAAGGATCACATTTCAACAGTTCATTAACAAATGTGTTGATCAGGTTGTGATCGCTTGTATTCCAAAAACATATGTAATTGCTCTTATGTTAATCAATAGGAATGTTTTCTGAGCAAATGACGCATTAAGGCGTATGTGCATAGTGACTTAAAGGAAAGCAATGTCATGGACATTAACCACCGCACTACATACCTAAGTCTTCAATGTGAACCACTTTCAGCTTTAGCTTGCTGTTATTGGCCGGCATTTTACATATGACTCTCAGCATATTGATTCTAACCATGCACCTTTTTAAAGTACGTATAGTTACGAATCACACCTGTTTGCCTTAGATGAACACACAAAATAATACAGTTGAAGTCTCGTTCAAAATGTACAAATTTCTGTAGTTGCGGTGCTGCCATGGGAAAGGTTTCAATCAATGGTCCAGAACCCGTGTATAGAGCACGTCAAGTTGCGTGAGCAAATATACACAAAAGGCTCATGACGATGTTGACATTTGTAATATATTTGTTTTATATACTGCTGTAGTGATTCATCAATTTAGAAAGCAATTCTGCGCATTCTATTCTGCGTGTTAGGCGGGATGCCCTCTGATAGTAATTCTCTTTTTCCTAACCGACATCTGCACCACAAACAAGACTCGTCGCTACATTGAAGACTAAAAATTTGCATAAAATTGCAAATGGAGCGGATCAAAAATGATGAAGCCTAACAATAGACTAAGTGATGAAAAAATGGGGTTGTCTTTATACCAACAAATGCAACAATAGAATTTTTCTTTCTATTGTTAGCAAGTCTATATCATATATGTGGTCAATATGTTATAAATGGTTATAAAACACATATATCATTTACAAGAGAAGTATGCTATGAAGGCAATTCGTATGCCCAGTAATCACCGAGAATTATGTCATCATATCACATCTTAAAGCTTGTTCAACCTAGTGTAGTGTATAACTGGTAGGTTCAGGTAAATGTCATGTCTTAATTTTTCCATAACGAAAAATATCAGCTCTACTTTTCGTATTCTGTGGATGTTATAAGACAGATTAATAAACATGTCAACGTTGACTCATTAAAACGACATCAAATCACAATGCCACAGCGCACGCGCACGCGCAACGCTACATACTGCTTGGTTACTCAACATAAAACTTCGTTCATGAATACGACTTCAGTGCGCAATCAGCTATATTTACTTTCGCGCACTCAAACCTGAGACACATAATTAATGCGGCCTAAAATGTCGTAAGAGCATGTTCAACAATGGACAATAAAACATTGATTTTGCTATAGTACATTGAACAATGCCTAACGGTTGTTTTGATCCTTCATAATAATATGTATATACGCTTGCATAATTTACTTGCATGACAAATAACTATCAGTTTGAAAGGATTCATGGGATTGACCTGATCATTTTGACCGCCAGCAAACCTCGCTAACGTTTCATCAACAGCATTGCGAGCGAAGTGTTATCGGTCATAGCCGTGTCCTTAGCCCAAGCCTTGAGTGACATTCTCAATTGCATTATTCAAGCTAGTCGCGCTTTCTACCCTCTATAGCCAACAGTATATTACCATTGGAGGGGAACATTTCCGAGCACTGTTATGTCAGAATAAGATGATAAAGCATCCTGTGGCAAATACCTGAATAATAAGCCTAAGTTACGTGGGGTGCGTGCTGTCTTCAATTAATCAAATGAGGATGTGGCAAATTAAAACACCGATTTGATATAACTTATCGCTTGTGCTTTGAATATGCAACATATAATTCGTGCAATTTGTATCGTTGTACAATTGTACAAAGATTTAACCGTTCACACTGTTACGATAAATTAATGCCTGAGAGGGGGATGTAGTGTAGTGACGTAATAAAGAGTCTGCTGTAATTCGCCAATCACTGTGTATAACAACCGGTCATTTTGTCCGCAAATATGTCTTGTGCTGAACATGTTGTGCAGTCGCATTAACAAAATTCGTGTGCATACCCAGTGTGTGGGTGTTGTGTGCTTGACCTATATAGGCAAAAGGGAACCCTTTGGAGTTCAGTCGCTTTGATGAGGACGAATCCCCAGGAAGTGAATACTTACGCCGCGTTGTGTGCATAAACTTAAATCTCTTGATATAATACCGTCAAATGGGGACAAGTGTCCGTTATCAATGTTTGACTAATTTAATCCTCGAAGGACTTAATAATAAGCGTTGTTGTCTACACAGTCCACGAACGATTTATGTTTATTAAAATCAAGTTGTAAATGATGTATGTCATCAAAGACGCCGGGTGTGATACCTGATTCATCAACCTGTCACGTAATCCCTAACATAGCTGTCTATGGTGTCATCAACATTGTTGTGCTGATGATGCTGAGGAAGGCCTTTAGCTCTCGTTTGCAATATAGTGCTGAGTAAAGTATTTCCCATGAGATGGAGTAGTGTTAAAAGAGATAACATAATGTCTTTGGCAGGCTGGCGGAAAGTCGATAACAGTCAATGCTTCAATCAACTGAAGTGCAAAATACATCAGTTAAACACCAAACTTCGGCTTTCAGCGCTGCCATTGTTATTCTAATTACTAAAAGTGCTGTGAATTGCCATGACTTGCGTTGCTGTAATGAGATTTGCAAGCTCGTTGACCCCAAAGAAACTGTACCAATCAGTGGTTGCATTTTGTTTAACCAGCTGTCAACGCTAGGTAAAAAAACCCCAAATAGGCTTATTCCGACTTACTTTGATTACATGGAAGCAGCATAATCAAGTTTAAACGCCCAAGGATAATCCTGTTGATGTGTGCACGCATTGTATAAAATATTCGTTGCTTATTCAGCTAGTAATTAAACTGAAGCAGTATATCATATTCTACGTGGTAGTTGGGATGAAGAACATATTGATCTTACACGCGGCCGCTGCATCGGCGAGCATATAGTTCTTACATATACATTCAGTGACCTCCTTCGTAAATTCCGTCATCAAAATGACCGGGGAACGGATCCACAATTCGCTTGAATGCACCGCGCTGTTTCCATACCAGATACTTTTTTCAAATCATGATGATTTCCTCATGTTCAATAAATGCAGAATTCGTTCTTCATAAACCTGTCTGTCACTTACGTCGCAGTAGCAAGTGCATGTCACCATGAAGCAAAGTGAAGACAAGCGCCAATGGCTTGCCTAATATAAGAGATCTCTTAAAACAGATGAAATGCGACGGAGGAAAATTATGATCAAGAAAATTGCATTGAATAAATTACAGGGATAACATCTGTTAGATCAGGCATTTACCAATTGACACTCACGCATTGTACATTTTGTCAATTTTTTAAAATATAAATCCACCGCAACATTGCAATGATTTGCTGATGCATATTTCAATACAGCGGTTAACAGTATTAGCTAACTAATCATATTGGTTCTCGTCTATGTGTACATTATAAAACAATATCTGTGCGCACACTGCTACCGTTAATTAATTCATGAGGGGATAAGGTCATGGATGCATAATTAGTGTCAAACGTGTTGTGATTGCCATGAAGAATCCACATGCTCGTTTAACCATATTAGTTTGATGCGTGCGTGTCGCGTGATGACACAAGCGGCGTAATTTGTTTTCAGTTGCTCAGGGAGAGTTAATCTCAGCGTCACGTGTTCGCGGCTGTGATCTGTTATCGTTTTATGTCTGTGCAATCCCCAAATCAATGTACAAATGGTTTAATTATGCCTTAAATTACATGCACGCGTTTTTCCTGTATTAATGAATGCACGATCGATTTATCTATAGTCTATGCCAATAATGGCCACTGTGGACTGCTGCGACTCAGCCTTTGCACAGCTTTGTGAATTCATTATATGAAAAACTGAGGTTTATATAACCAAAGCAACTGATGATTCATTAAACCAAGCAGAAAACACAACTTGTGGATGGCAACTAACAGAATGTCCTGGTTGTACGTTTGTAATGAAGATTGCCAAGTTGTAAATAAAAGTTCTAGCAAGACATATTATGTCCCCAGCAAGTCACAAAAATAGAAATGAATAACATGTGATTGGTTAAGAATATATACAACTTTCAATTAATGTGCAAGTATTATAATTGTTCATCAGTCTGTGCACTGTTTATCAGAACCAGTGCACAATTATTTATCTTAATATGTCAGATGATTGTACTCTTTTACATATTGTGAATTCAACTTACGGCCTCTTCAATTTCTTACTTTTAAGCAGGTCTTCCAAAGCATTGAAGAACAATATTTGTGAGTATAACCAACTAAAACATAACAATTCATCACAAACATAGAACTGCAGTGTCTGATACGTTAGGGTACAACGTGATGTTCCGTAAATGAGTGGTTAAGTTTAACATCACGTCCTCGCATCTGCACTGACACGTATAACTGCTGCTTCAATTGAATTAACTTCTAGTGCCACGGGAGGAAGTAGCAGAGTTTATTATCAAGTGGATACGTGCAATCACTCGGCAGACTCGGTGCACAAGGAACGAATACTAAGCGATGTTGTATCCGGACAAGATCGTCATGATTCGATATTTATGAGCTAGCAATCTCAACTGCGTTAGTTATTTAGCATTATAAACACTAGTTGGTTTTTTGCTTGATAAAATATGTGCATTGATTGCTTATGAAATATTCCTTTAAATATTCTTTAGATTGAATACAATTATACAATCAAACCTATATACAACAGTGACTTGTTGAACATTTTCATCAGTTAGTCTTCATGCGTAATCAGCTATAATAATTTAAATAAAAATGAACTCGTAAGTGCCAAATTGTAATGTCTTTATTTTCCGTTTCATTGACAGTGGCCAACCATCCTCACAATTGTTTGGTTTATTTGTGCTCATACCATTAAACCGCTGGCGAAAGGGTAAATTCATACGAGCAACGACACTGCATACTTTATATCTTTACTGTTATGAATTCCAATCATTATATTATCATGGAACTGTACCCAACGAAAAGCAATAAAAATATTGTTCACCCATAGGGGTAAAATATAACCCACCAATGATGCAAAATGTTGCCGCCACGGCGATGCAGATCAGGTTATTCTCTTGATTAAATTTATTGCTTGGTCCGATTTGAATAAAACAGGATGAAGGGTATTTAGTGCATTTAATTACCCAGAGGCGCAATCGATTAAGCACCGAGCAACACATGCTTTTTGCAAAAGACTGGTGGGGATTATCCTGTGTCTATCAAATGGTCAATATCAAATGCTATTTCCTAACTTATTCCTCCTTCCTTAAAGCAGATGATTATAACGCTCTCTGTCTTATGGAACTCCAAACAATGCACGAAAACCATCCTATAATAAGAAATGGTACAGACAAATATGTCTCACCATGATACCCAGTAATTATTTTAAATAAATAGTCATTCTGTAGGCTTGCTTTTATAACGTGCTTATTTAGAACGCTTTGAGCATGGCAATGTTTGCATATGCAGAATTACATGGTGGTGTAATCTTATAGCTGGAATCTTTAAGGCATTTACTATGCTGTAATAAATAATCATTTTTGATGTTCAGGTTTATTGCTAACAATTATCTGCTGTGAAAACAACATATACTCACATAGGATACTAAAACATTATGGGCTGTTCTGAAATTGACAAAGCGCAACATCATGTGATTTCAAAGGAGCTATTTTAATTGGTAACAGTATTTCTCCATGTCATATTTACTAGCATAATAAAGCTGAACTCACACGGCACCGTATGATAAGACTCATCTACACAATACCTGCTAAAAGATCTTTGGTACTAATGTCGAGAGAGATACGGTGTTTGCTGACATATACACAGAGGTAATGCAATTAATAACTTCAGGTGTAGAACACAAGAATGATCTGTGGATTCTGGCAAGGTCTACCTAGCATACCAGTAATAGTAGCGTTCACCTTTTTATGATTCTTACACTCAATAAGAACGCGTAGTAGTGGAAAAGATTGGGTTTGTAGAAGCAAACCAGCTTAGAGATGTTCATAGTGCTAACAGAAGATCAAATGATGGTCACATTTATCATTTCGGGGTACATTTGTGAAATTTTTATTATCAAATTGTGCGTCTTCATACATCAGATGACATACCTTCTGCTCTAGGCATCCGAATACCAAGAAATATCAACCTCATACCATGAGCTATCACACAATTGTGAACAATATACACGTCTGTGCGCGCTAGGATTATATTCTTTGTTGCAGGTTGTCTTATATGTGCAGTTTTACATCACATATATCAATACGTACAACGCAATACTAACCTCTCAACACGCAATGTAGTAACACGAATGATGCCGCTATGATGATTCCCGATCTCTAAATCAGTCAGCCTAACAATCGCTATACTTCCATTTAATGTACGGCATTTTCGCATAAACACAAGGCAGTTTATGGAAAGCTGCCAATATTGCATTTTCTATTCATGCTGGTATGTAAGATTTGTGATAACATTATCCCGTGTATAGCGATCACAGGCACATCTTAGTGCGTAATGGACTTATTAATGCACAAATAATTTGTGTTGAGATGCCTGTTGTGGTTAATTTACCTATAAAATTGGGGTCGACGTGAAACGAATCCTGGGAATTAAAAGTAGCTGATTATTTACAATTCACATTTGCTACAGAACACGTGATTGTGTGTCTGCCTTTAGGCTGGACATCGCATTTCTCGTAATAGAAATGCTCTTATCTTACTTTGTCCGCGTGGCAATATGGTACTGCATGTAGATAAGTATTTACTTATTTGCACATCGACGTCCGTAGAATGCTTAAAGGATCATAATATCCAAAAAATAATGAATGTAATAGTAATAGAGTTGTGATTAACAATTTCAAAGTTGACCATTGTTTCAATGACGAAAACACTCCTTGTATGGCGTTCTCGGGCACATCCATTTGCATGTTGGATTAATTTTCACCGGATATAATGTTGATTAAATATCAGCATACAGGCGTGCAAAGAGTTATAGCAGACAAAAAGAAGTTGAACGCAAGCGCTCACGCTTTGCATCACGATTCACCATGCATTGGAAACGGCGTGGTACGGTGATATTGCATAGTCTACCTTACCTTAACAAGTAAGAAAATATAAAACAAGTTTCTCCGCCGGGAAGGCCTCAGCTAGGA
>CM067352.1:24134858-24269858 GCA_034190875.2 Urechis unicinctus | reverse complement strand
ATTATGTACGCATACATGATATAAGTAGAATCACTCCACGGGTGGCTTGATGTTTAAAAATTGTTGTCCATGTTATTTGACAAAATTATTTGACACAATATAACTGGTATTCCTCATAAAATAAAGACATTACAGTTGCCTTATTGGTGCTAAACTATCTATTTATAATGTACAAGCATACAAGCAGTTCTGTGCTTGTTCCGGAGTGAATACATTGTGTTCAATGACTTGACCAGGTCAGAAAGCAAATACAACAATAAGCCATGTTTCTAGACAGCTCTTGTCAGTAATGACAAAGCCTTAAGTTGTTATATATATATTAATAATCTAGCAGGTGACTGGCGACGGGGTGTATAACTGTTTTTACTGTATTAAACGATAGATAACGTTATACAGTATAAACGATCCTGAAATAAATCTAACCTCGTCTAATGTTCCTTTTTGGTAAAGCTCAAATGTCCTATATAATAAGATTTAATGTAAAATGATGCAATACAAACGACTATCTGAAGCACTGGTTTATAGAACATATCATGCAAAACAACTATAAATACAAATGAATGGTCTCTTTGCAGTCGGTGCGCTATCATTCACTTTGTTCTACGCGTGCCTAGTGACTAGTTCCGGTCGTTAAAGAGTGTTTTTGCACGTTGTATTGAATAACAAAACGTTATTGGAGCATTTTGGTAATTTATTTATCATTGTATTACTTTTTGGGAAGTCAACGTTATATACTGCCAATTACGCCTTACTTCTTGTACTGTAAATCGATAAACGTCGTTAACTGGTAGCTGGTCGGGGATTACCTACACTAGGTTTTATCGCCGAACGCATATTATATGATTTTACTACGACCATGTGTCACTGTGCTAGATGGCAGTCTAAAAGTTTTGTTGTAAATTCTATTTAACTTAATGCGACTTGTGTGTTCTTGGTGGTTAGTGCGTGGTTAGTGCAGTGTAATAATGGAAGACACATTCGTGCCATCGATTTTAAAAATGTGACAAATTATTTGTTCGGTATGAAAATATGCAAACGTGGACCTCAAATGCAACAAAGTTAGGCTGTATTGTTTCATTGAGCGAATTTATTTTCACTGATAATGAGGTTAACCAGAAGATAAACTTTTGATAGAGGGTGCACAGTCATAGTTTTTATTTTAAACATATCTGTTCCTCAGGGAAGTCGAAGACAGATGTGGAACTACTATTTGACTAAATGTCATGGATAAACATAGCTGTAATCTGCTGCAAAAGCTGACAGGACACCTGTTTACATTCGCTATCAATACCATATGAGGCAATATGTTCATGGGTAACAATATGTTGCCATACCACATTGATCAGCGAAATGCAGCTTCATTGACGCTGTACAATAGAATAATTCTCACGCGGTTTAGTTAAGCGCTAAGGAGCATAAATCAACAGGTTTTTGGATCTAATCGGTGCAAATGTTGACGAATTAATGAAATGCCTGAGGCAAGGGAGATTGCATACACTGTCGATAAGACCTCTGAAAACATCATTAATAAACATAGTCAGACTGTTATGCGTTGTCCATACTTCGCGTTTGTTGCATTATGTGGAATTAATTCTCAGACAAAATCGACACTTTCCGATTTATAACTCATGTGATTGGCGAGTGTCAGCTGCAGTAAATAAGGCTCAATTAAAGCCTGCAGCTGTCCACAAATCACCACAGTGGAATCCATATGATGCACATTGCAGGCGTTGTATCATCATCTTGTTTGGTGACGTGTAAACGCTCGTCGAGCATCGAAGCCCAGAAAGACTCAATTGATGAAAGTTTGTACATAAATAACCAATTACGTTGACAATTTAAGAGCAACTTGTGATATTGATGACGTCGTTGGTAATCTGGTCAATATGACCGGTCGCTTATTGAAAACCTACAAAGGTATTCTTCCTATCGCATCCCATCTGTGTGGTGTAAAGAAAGAAGTGTAATGGGTAGAGTTTAAGCAATAATTGAGTTGCAAGCATGCGAGACTTCCGGATGGATTATTACTCTATAAGAACTTTGAAGAATGGCAACACGAGAAAGATGAAAAACATTTATTTCTCGGTAGCAACCATCAAATATCCATATTGGAGTTTTAGTGATGAACTGCATGAATATGTTTAAATGCTACATACCAATCAAACAATCCGTGATTAATGCGATAAGTAGATAACTGTAGGCTGATTGAAAGTATGCACAAAAAGTCATATTCAAATGTGTCAACTAATATAATGCATACGACACAGGAAACATGATTCATATCATGTATTGATACGTAAGCCCGTAGCTAACCGTACGGAGCAAGTATAATTACCCATACGTAACTGCTACGTTGCATTCACGTCCCACATACATTTACCCTTCAAAAGCTTCATTCTCCGTGATGTGCACTTGAGCTTAATCTACGCAGATCACCATAGGCAGGGGGAGCAATCCCTAATGCAATATACGAAGAAACAACTTAATATAGACATGAACAGAGCGGGCCAATTTACATTCATAAGTGATATATTATTGTCCTAATACAATGGGTCAAGATATTTGAAACAGATTGTTTTAAAATCGCAAACCACGATATATCACACACACAGATACTGAAAATTGATAGCTTTTTCGAAAAAAGGCGAAAATGTATAAATATACGGGTACGGTGACTTCCGAAAAATAGCATTAAATCATCTTAGACATCATTCTTGTTAGCTCTCTTTATTGTCATGGCCTCATGTCTGTGGTCTCCAAAATATTCTCAGAATCTTTCACCAATCGTATCATGGAACAAAACAAGCAAATAACGGCTTAAATACCGTATAAGGTGGCCAAATGTTTTTTGTCACTATTATTAATAGATCACCTGCGTCAGCTTATTAACGTTGATATACTATGCAAGCAAAACGGCTGAAATGCAAACACCTACTAACAATGTTTGTGTTTGCTGTAATGGAAACGGGTTGTGATTGGGAAAGTAGTGGGTATTCAATATATTTGCAATTAAACTGCTATGTATACATTTTTGTAAAATAACCTACATTTTGACCCGTATAGTGATGTTAATGTTTTCGAGGGAGCTCGTGTGTCGACGCTGTTTATACCAGTTGTGCGCATACATTGCTTGGCAACACAAAAGCATTAATAATTACAAATATAAGATTTTTAGCAACACCAGTGTACTTATACTCATCTATAATGAGCCATCAAACCGCAATAATCACGCGTAGGGTTCGTACTCTACGTTCAATAAGCATTACGTGTCAATTTGTGAAGACACGCAAACTATCACCACGTAAACATGTCTTGATCAAAGTTTACTGCATAACAGCAATACAAGGGCAGCTAGAGCCGACATATTCATTATATCATATTTTTGACAACACAGCAAAAACATAACCTAGCCAAGCGTTGTGTGTATGCTGGCGTTTTGGCATTATTGAACTATATTGGTACTATGCGACAGAGCTGCCAAAATCATGGCGTCTGACGTCTTGTGGTACACACAAGTACGCACAACTTGCATTATGATTAATCGGCCTCTCATTACATCATAACACTTTAATAACTCGCTGTGACGAATTCTTACACCAATAAGCTGGTATTGGACGCGTATTGCGCAAACATTGTGTCAATATTAATAATTACCAACGAGTGATATTTTTGTCACCTTCTTTTTCATTTATGTTTTATAAGGCTGAATTGCAAAGATTGAGAAAGTATCTACGACGCCAATATAATAGCAGTCCAGTGTTGTAATTTAAGAATGTCTCTCCTTAGAAACTCTAATAACCAGCCAATCTACGTCCATGTCATGATAATAATACCCAGCCAAAGGATTAATAAAAAGCATGCATTACAATACAGTGGAAGTTAGGTATGTACCTAACCTGTTTGCGCCGTTCGATGTTTCCGAGCCGAGGGCCATTGGCGTCAAGACCTTTCCGGCATTTTGTGCAATTTCCTGCTAGATGCAATTTTCATCCTGGCAGCCTATATGTTTTACTCATGTAAGCCTTAAGTTCTAAAAGGTATATGCAAAAATGAAAGGAAGTGCCTAAAAACAATTAACCGAATGTACTATGTCACATAAGCGCCTGAATTGTGATTCCCTCGCTGTATGCGTTTTCTGGGATTGTACATGATTGCATGGGGCTCCACAATAACTCCTCATCAATATTTCTGATATTCCTGCAGTCAACTTAAACTGGAGTTGATATCTATTATTTACAAGTTAAGTTGCACTGGAACGTAGGCATCGTACAAACACATCAAGAAGAAAAATGTTTCCGTCATTCTAATGTTCCCACCTCGCCAGAACATGACAATATATAGAGTTATAGCCACACTAGTATCGTTCCCTTACATGTCCAAAACAATTCTGCTTATCAAAATATGATAAAGTATATGCACTCTGTTCCAATACTGAATAAAACAAGCGATAATGTGTTTTTCTATAAAAACACAGGTAGTCACGTCACTTCCGAGAAATGCAATTACTCAACGTAAAATATTTTTAAATTTTTTTAGATTGTACCTAAAATTATCGATACAAACGGATGCCATTAGGAGCAGTTAGGTTTTGCTTGTTACTCGTTTACTCAGAGAAGGTTTCTGTCCGATACGTGTATTGCTACGTATTATGCGGATTGTAAATTAACATCGGATGAGCTCCTTAAATATTCCTTATCGGCGTATGCTTCTGTGGCATATGTCACTTACGCTACAGCATGTTGGATATATAATATGCCAGTTAGACATGATCAATTACGCTTTGTTTGTACTGTGTTTAATCAGTCTTTCCAGTATCAGGACGGATTATATACTGCAATGGTAGTTATCATGCAATGTTGCGCATCACAAGCATTGATTATCTGAGTATTTTCTAAGGTTGTGTACACATACATTAAAAGTGAGATTAAATCGCTCTCAAATAATAACTTAAACTGTCTAAGTATCTGAATTGATGTGAACAACCTCTATGATGCTGCCGATAGTGAGGTTTACCTTATTAGTCTTAGTAGAAGTAACATAAATGGTATTTTGAGATATGAAATATGGCACATCTCGGAATTTAATGTGCAACTCGTGTAACTATCCTACATACCATTTAGTCATATGCCGGTATAGTTGCTTTAAAAAAACCTTTAATTGCAAGGCGGGTTTAGTTACAATGAATAAACAGCTGCTGAGTATGATATCCTTTCGGCCCAATATTTAGATAAGAGAAATATAAAATAAATGTCTTTTTTTTATTACATGGATTTTTGCACGATATATGCAGTAGGCGCTGCATCCCATATCCGGAAGCCGTGTATGTGTTGACATCTTATTCATTCTACACATAGAGCAACATATCATATTGGTCTGACATAACTTGGTGACAGCCTCATATCATATTACAAAATAGCCACTTGCTACTACATTCGACTGGTTAATGTCAGCGTCTTTCGTGTGACGGCTGAAATGCGCACGTGCCAACTTTTTTAGGCCAGATGATCCATCAGGTTAACGCAGCACACGTGGAATGTACAATTCATCTGCTTGTCGTATTGTTATATAAACGAAAACAGTAATTTATGTATTTTCCGCGATGCAAATTAAGTAGAATAATGTAATATAAACATAAAGTATTAACGTAACCAGAATTAAAGAAAACGAAATAGATTCTTTGATGATTGAATATCATTATCGCCGTGGAAGCTTGATCAATCTCTGATGATCCAGGTGACAATCATACATCACGATTTTTACTCATTACACAGTTATTGCTGGATACTCCAGGTGAAGGCCTTCTCAAACGATGCCACAGTCGATGATTTACAAACCCACTAAACTAACTGGTGTTCAGGTGCACGAACGTGCAAAACTGCACACCAAACAAGGGTCTCTTATGCTGGCTGTAATGTTGTTTGCAATATTGTATTGCGATATGTAAATGGCCACTTGTGCCCTTAGACACGTCACGAAAGCACATGTTAACATTATATGACGTCCCGAATTCTGTGCAATTTACTTCCACGTGGCCTGAGCCGGAAATGTTTACCTGCATCTGTGATAAAGACCTAACCACCAATAACCCGATATATCAACAATTTCTACAGCAATTTGATTTTGTTCGCCTTAACCTATTTTGCCAATTATGTGGCTCACAAAAAACTTTCCCTGCCAGAGTGATTTGGGTATCGGTACACGGTTAACCCATGTCAAGTAAAAATGCAATAAAACAATCGATTAAGTGTTCGTCAGAACTACCCCCTTTGTGCTTGTTGTTATTTTATACTGCGGCCACACACATATTATTGTTAATTCTTGATATGCCAGACATGGATGCTGCAATGGCAAAGGTTCTGTTGAGTTGATGTTTGATATATGAAAGATAAATGAGGGTTGATGTTGCCTGAATGTGCAAAGATAGCAACCGTTCATTATGAAGCGGATCTAACCCACGCTATATTTGTTTCAAGCAGATTTATCTCTGCACCTGAGCAACTGCCATTTGTCAAGTCAAAGAATGCCTAAAAAAGTGGTTATTTGTGATTGTATTAATGCAATATGCATTTATTGACATATGTTCCGTTCCCTCAGCCGTAGGTCTTACAAGCCCTCTGCAACCTTTTAGCCTCAGCGGGCAAATGTCCTTGTGCAGTGAAATAAATTGTACATTCCATCATTAGGACAAAATCGTTTATGGACAGTTGTTTTATGTCTCAATTACAACATCCTACATTTCGCCCTGTTTAGGATGCAAATCCATCAATATTACTTTTTGCAGTGATGCAAAATGTTTGATCAGCTTTGTTAAATGTATGCAGTGCAATGTCATGGGGTAACATTGGAGTTCGAATGAAGATCGTAAAGAATGTGTTGGTTGCATATGTTGCTGATGTGAAGCAATGTTTGGCTTAATTCATATCACGGTTCCGGAAGGATTATTTCAGCATAGATATTGTGGTTATGCTATGTCTAGGGTGGTGTTGTCAATGTTTTGGCAACGAATAGCTGTCGCCAGTTTTTTCTTAGGATTACCAGTACGGTTCATCCAGTTTCTAGCATGTACGTTTTTTGTCCAGCCGAATAGTTCGGGCATATAGCTTTTAACAATAATGGCATATTGAAACGATGCTCTGAGCTAGTTATAAATAACCTTTTGTGGCGTTAATATCATGGTTTCTGCCATTCTGGTAGTAATGGTCGAGATGACCGAATTAACCAGTTGGGAGTATCGTCTCAGCGACTTCTTTCTGTTTTTGTAGAGTGGTTGAATAAATCAAAATATGGTCAAATATTGTTGAATGAACTCTGCTTGTATATGATGAATGGTTGGTGGGACAACTAGATACAAAATTAAACCATCTATTTGAGCACTAGCGACTTGATTATGTCGCTGAAGCGACATCAAAATAACAATCATTGTCCTTGCTCTTGTACTAAATTGTAAACGCGTTGCACAGTTTAAACAGTATTTACATATCAATAAGATGATTATCTCAATTAATGATCCTTTCGAGTAGGACTGATCTTAAGAATGTTTGACAGCAAGCTAAGAGCACACCATGCTGCTAATTTGGGTCAATGGTCAATTTTTCGTGTAAGCGGCAAAGTTGTGGCTGCTATTTGAGAAAGATTATCGCACATTAATGCGAGATTCGAGCAGGATTACCACTCCAAGAATGCCTTACAGATGCAGCTTTACATAACCATGTGCTAGCCATCTGAGCACGAGTTGATTTCCGCAGGCATGCAATTACGCTAACTACCATAGAAATTACCTATCAAATCAGCATTCATTGAATTTAAGCCATCACCCTTATCAAGCAGAGCCGCAACAGTATCCACTCAGCAGCTTATGGAAGGGCTTCACAAACCCGACTCATCTCATCTAACCCCGGTGCTATCCGAACGAGCATTATAACAAAGCCATAGACCTGCTCAAGCATGGCTCTTCTCAGTATAATCAATCCGCTGATTAAGTCATGTTCCTGTACCATTTCATTCGATATTGATGAGCTCCTCACCGCAAAACAATTTTCGTTGCTATGTGAAACAAATCAAAGCCTTGGTTATAGTCATGTTACCGACTATCATACCTCTGATATTGAGGGGCACAAGATTCGCCAACTATTGGGGAAATCTACAGTGTAAGGACATCAAATGACATTGGTTTTGAATACACCTGTAAATTATATCAATCAGCTGACTAGATTGATCTTTTGAGATTGCCAACTATTGGGGAACTACACAGGTAAGGACACAAGATGACATTAGATTTTGACTGATATATTAAAAATGCCATTAGATGATGCATTAGGCAAGCGTTTTTTTTATCAACGTGATGTTGCATCCATTTGCCGGATTGCTATCATCTAGATATCTGAATGGATTGTACAACGTATAATGTTGTGGCAATATTGTGTGACTGTCTAATCAACAAGGATCGCTGAGGTATTGCATGCTTGAAGCAAGCCACGCAAGTAAACAGTACTGTTAATACTGTGTTTCGTTTGAATAATTGAAGTAGAAGTACATTGAACACGGATAGAGCTGAAGCGAACAAGCTATGTGGACCATATGGCAAGGCTCACAGTCATCCTTACCTAACTTTATCTTGCTGTTAAAAACAACCAAAAATTGCGGCGTTTTATGCTATTTCAATTTTTATTATACACTCGTGTATGGTTAGATAAAGATGAATGCACTCGAATGCACACGTATCGTTTTTTCTTTTTGGCATGTGGTCTTATTGGACATCCCCATCAACCGAAGCTATGCTACAAGCATATTTATAACCACATTAGAATATGTGCCAAATAAAGGACATTGTATAAATTTATTCAACGATGAGTAAAATATCGTACCCTTCAGGAAACAAAATGTGCGTCAACTTTTGTTTAGCATCATAGAAAACGAATCGGTATCACTTTTGCAATATTTATAAGTTTCTCAAGGACTTATGAGTTTGTCAGATACAAATTTGTTTATTACATTAAATATTTCCCTTGTGAACTACATCATAATGCCCTGTTTATACATCATAAACTTTCAAATATGCTGTTATGTTATATCACAATCTAAAATATTGCATTTATGATTGAATAGGCAAAAGACATCAAGCAGGCAATAACCAAAAGAAGACTGGCGATACCCGTGGATAACAACACGGCCGACATGGCATATGAAATCGCTATATCGGTAAGTTATACAACTTAATAACGCTTAAACAAAGGAGTGTGCTTTGGCTTTATTATTTTCCATTTGCTGTACTTTGCAAGGCACTCATAACAACGCCAGAGGCCGAGGCGTGTAATTAGCCTATCTTCTTGTTTCGATAGCTAGCCAATGAATGTCATCGTATGTGTTAACAGTGTTATCGGAGGGACGGAGTACATCACAAGCATTATCCATGATGAGGCTGTATGATACTGTCCGTGAGGCAGGTATTGCATAAATTGCCCATAAGCGAAATATGATGGCACTTTGAGGTCCCTGAAAGCAGCATACAACATACACGAGAATACAATAATTGTACTTCCGTCCATTGTCAACCAATATTAATAAGATGTCATGATTTACTTAAAGCATATATCTTATGTAGGGAAGAAGGTGTATTTGACCACTGGTCACAGACGCTCACAAATGACCATCCATTTTGTAACTTTTAGACGAATTTTGTCCGACGTCTGCGCTTTTATAGCTCCCTGCCGTTTATATATTTGACATCTTGACTGCTTGAGGTCGATACAGTACAGCGATGCACAAGTTGCTGCATCAAAATCTCTACAATTGACCTATAGATTATTCGGACAGACATATTCACTGACAGGTACGACTGCGTAATTATATTTTAATAGGCAATTTACCTTAAAATTACATATACCTCAGATTAAGTCCTTGATGGCCTCAGGGCATGACGGGAGTGTTCAATTCCAAAAATTTAATCACGGAATGATTACTTGTGACTAAAAAAACCGCCTCTGCGTTAGGCAGTAATCTTCCATCGGTTCTTGTTACAAATACTAGAATGTGTCATCCAAGTTGGAGTTTTTCTGACATCTATTATGAGCTTTGATGTTTTTGCTCCCCATTTATTGGTTTTTAATCTTGTATTTCGCAAGAGAACATACCTGATATTTTACTGCTTTACATGCATTTGTTAGTTATAAACTTCCCAATAAACCGGTCCATAATTATGGCACCTATACATTGGCAATTTTATTATATTATGCGAGCGATTGACAGGACATCCGTACGGAAATGGAATACATTGCACATATCACATGTTACAAATTCGAATATTATATTTGAGTAATCTCAATTTCATCTTGGCATATTAATTTTAAATGCCTTTACGAGCTTTGTTTCGAATAGGAAAAATACAATAATCTTAATCATACGCAATAATCTTATAAAACACGCGGCTACAGAACGGACACTTGTGTTTTGCATAGCGACCCATTTAATTCGCAATCAACATTAACACGAAATCTTCACTGAATACGAACTACAGTTGACAGGTCACCTTGGATTGTAATAATTCATTAATTTGAAGGTTGAACTGCTGCTATTTACTACATTATATTTCATATCAAGCCATATCGAGTTTGCTTAGAACTAAATGATATGCAGATAGGCAACCGTTCATTAACTTTGTAAATGAAGCACAAAGTCAAACATTCCATCCATGAACACGGTAATGGGAAATAGTACCTGCAGAAATACCTGCAGACACTTTCCTCTTGTATGTTGGCTCTATTTTAAGTTTCTGAAATGACTATTGAAGATGCCAAAGATGTCCCTCTTATCGAATGTACAAGCTGGTGTCGCACATAATATCAGAGGTTGTTCCCGTATACCCCTTCGATAGGATATTTTCTGGCTGCAATCGATAGTCGAATGTCAATGGATCAACATTGTTCTTGCTTAAGGCAACAATGTCACAGTCTGGACGTGAAGCAAATTATATATTTTTAACGCAATTGGAACTCGTCAGAGCGTTTGCACGTCTTTTGTCACTTCCTTATGAGTAACCATTCATATCACATTTGTACGGAACTGGCAGCAATGCTTTCTGTTCCTGATACACTGGCATGTTAAATGCCACTTATATTTGTTAGTGTCGGTTTCAAACGCTTTGAGTCAACGAGGTGTTAATTATCTAGCAAGGGGGCACCATACAGCTACGTGGTAGAGACTAGAGATGGAACATCAAGATGCCATCAGCCGAAGAAGCGAATATGGTGGATATGCTATCAACATAGCATCGTTTTAAATAGCGCACAGCCAACGGGCTCCTTGGCGCCTGCAGGATTATATTTTATTCATTAATGTTTGGCAGTTGCTGTGTTTAATGAATGACGGAATTATGAGTACTTGAGATAATATCACTATGGAATCCAGAAGGTATCCTTGCATTAAGCTTAATGTGCATACATAAGCATTAGTGGTATTTGGGGGGTTATCCGCATCCACATGTGATGTGTGTGCGCTGCAAGCTCCGGAGAGTCGAATAGAACATGTGAATCGCATCTATTTTGATAGTTCTTCCTCCTTGGCGTTATCTTATTTCTGCCGATGCGCTGGCGAACCAAAGAGTTTATATGTACGCTAAATACGCTCACTCAGGCCTCCGCCCGAGAAATAATGTGATCACACCACCTGTCAACAACGTGAGCTATATTAAGCTGTCCAAAATTTTAACTCCACTGCGAACATATTTACCGTCAGCGGACATCTTCTTGTAACTATTGTGAGTCAAAGGGTGTTCAAGCTACTTGTGCATCGTAAAGGTCTACTTTTCACGTGTAAATATAGTTACAGAGGCTTGTTATATACATAGATGAGTCGTGGAACAACTACATGAGTCTGCAGGGTCAACAGTGGGGTGGGGGGGGGTGGGTTGGACGTCAAGCCTTAAGTGTACGGATAAGCTAGAGGATAAACAAGCATGGAACAGCCCAGTTTGTGGATGTCACTATCCAATGGGTAGTGTTGTGCTTCGATAAACTGACACATTTGTAGACGGACAAGGCGTGACCTTTCGTATTTCCGATTTCCGAAAGAGAAGGAAGGGTAAACTAAGAACCACCAATCCCATCATCAAAATTAATATCCATGCATTTCAATGTATTGTTGGTAGGATATGACTCATCACAAAACAATGAGTTCAATTATATTATACATCAAACTGAAACTGTAATATCATCTTTATTACTTTAACGATGAATAAGATTTTCCACCCCATTTTTTTTTCTTGTTGGTTTTTGCACAGACAGCTAATTCATATGAATAAATTACTGAATCTTGTTATGTTATTAATTTCAACAATTTTGTTACAGAATATGGTACGTTCAATATTTAAGTGGATGCAATTTCTATCATTTCTGATTTGAGGATTAGTAAATGACTTCCCCTGTGTATACTTATCAGTAAGGTGTAGGGTGCAGTATGTGGTCACTTTATCCATAACTGCAGATTTTGGCATGAAGAATTGTTCCACACATGATTTGCAGTTCACTGCAAAAAACTTAAGGCTTTTTGATATGTATCACTGGGCCATATTGCAATAAGAAGGGAACAACTGGCTGAGTAGAATGATTTTTCTTATGTATGTCCAGTGTGTATATGTGTGTAAATGTGTAATTGTTTAATTTTTTAACTTTTATGAAAGAATAATTGCAATCACTTTGCTACTGAGTTCCTCCTTATAGAGCCTGATTCCTTCCGTAAACACTGTGTACTCTGCAGTGAGCATTGTGAAAATAATAAATTAATTACCTTAAACAAAAATTACCAGGGTTTCGAATGCCATTTGTACAGTTGTTGATGATCCCATTCTGACAGATAGAGTCACTCGTAAGCGCCCACTACCTAATAAGAGAAGTGATGCTGTCTTAACAACTAATCTTTCTACTGAAATTTTCCTATATTATTTGTTACGCCATTCACAAACTAAATCAGTTGACAATTGTAGAGTCAGTTAGAATCAGTTATGTCTGCATGTGAATAGTCATTGCAGGTGGAACCAATCCTACAGAGAATGTAGAGGATTCAAGGGATGAGAATAATAAATCTGAAGGCTCAAATGGTTGTGAAGAAACAGTCATTACAACTTTCGAAAATCAGAGGAAGGTAATCCATGCCCTCAGAATGCAGGTAAAAGAAGCTATGTAATTGTTTGTTATAAGCATAGGATGCAAAATGATAAATCTTATGAATACTGGTGTGCTGCAGGTCGTAAGATTGAAAGTATTATAAGCTATTTTTAATGAAATCATGCAACAAAATCATTTGAACTTCAGTTTTGGATGCACTGTTTTTAGTAACATACAGCAATTTGTTGAGGACGTCAAAGAAGGAATAAATAGGTGCAAGATAGTCTCCTGAATATAAATCTCTTGTCTTATTGCTGCTATAAAGCCTAACAACATACAGTTCGCTAAGCCGCATATTTTCCTTGCCATCCATTTAAACACAAATGGCGAGTGATGCAAAACATCAATATACTACAGGGTTTTAATACAGAAGTCCTGAAAGTAACAAACTTAACCAATTAGGTCAGATATGTATGCATTGTATTTGATGAGATATCTATGAAAGAAGATCTGTCACACGATGGAAGTCATGATTTAGTAGAGATTTGCATACTGCTAAAACAAACAATTTACCAACCTTGCCCAGATTTCCATTGTTAGAGGATGAGTGGAGCAAAAGAAGCAACCCATTGATTTTTATTCGCAGCTGTAGCCCAGTGACCGGGGCTCTAATAAAAACATTGCTGCTCGAGTCCATCAGCAAATCGACAGAGATTTGCTTGCATGTAGTGGCCATTGTAGGAGATCAGGACTCCGACAATGTGAATCTCCTAGAGAAGCGGCTGAAGGTATTTCTTTGCTCTTCACACTTTATGATCCTCCCACCTACAGCAAGATATTCCAAACAACATGGCAGAGATCAATTTGGTATCATAACCATGTCAATGTAATGCTTTGGAGTATTGTTGGTAGGGTTTTTCATTATGGTGCACCAGCGAACAGCAGCGCCATATACTGCTCCAGTAACAGTACGGACAGTTGAAATGTATGAGATGCCACCCAACATTATTGCCATGATAAACATTGCCAGTATGTCAATCACGGCAGGTTAAATGGTTCGCAAAATACGCGACATGCTGTGCATAATGTGCAAGGTAAAGATCAGTAATGTAATTGATATAAACGACCATGCCTATCATTTTATTGGTTGTAGATGGTATGGTTTGAGCTATGTAACTATAACTGACTGACATCAATAACCGGATATAGCCGTGTTGCTATAAGTTGAGGACAAGAAGACTAAATACAACAGAAAATAGGTAATGTCATACCATTAACATTTATTATTTAAAAGAGACACGGCGTGGCATATGCATGCAAAATCCTGACTGTAAAATTAGTACCTTGCAATCTCATCCGACGTGCTGTGATTCATGTATCTGTTCTTCTGCATATTGTTGCAACTGTACGAACGAAGTTAAGGTTACCTGTTGATCATGATCCAAATTAGAACTCACTGTCTGCTAACGTATATTAAGCTGCGGGAATATGGTAAAGAAACCAGGCTACTCTTATCATCCCATCTTTCGCGTAGACCACAGCCTCTTACCTTGCTGCATTGCAGCAAAAGATTTCGTCAATGCATTATTAGTCAAAATCTGAGGTTAAAACCCTTTTCCCATTTCCAAATTATAGCTCGATAATCGTGCAGATGTAAGCGTAGTTGGAAACAAAGATTTTGCCGAAATACACCCTGGCCATTTGAAAAAAAAGTATGATTTCCGTGCAGTGTAGATGAGTTAAAAAAAAATATAGAAGGCCACTGTCAAAGAATTAATAAGCATGAATTTGACCAAGTATCGGGTTAATAGTATACTGCAGCCATATGGCGTCGTGCATGTTCTACCATAGAACCCGTAGGCTGTCACTGTAGCAATTTTAATTTACCACTATTACAAATTGCATACATGTCAAGTTAATTGAATAATGTACCCTTTTTTGTGCTTTGGGCATCTTACAAATATAGTGTTGAGCGCTTATCGTATGCTGTTGCTAACTGCTTACAGCTTCACAAGCAGGTGATATTTTTTGGCTCAGAATCTCTTAACATATGTGCAGTATTTCTCTTTCACTAAATATGGAGTGTCAGCATATTCTCTGAGCAAAGGATTTTCGATGTTGAATTGAGTCAATGTACACGCAGGTGAAATGTTTGTCGGTGTTGGTCTAACTATATGTGTTACATTAATCAGCCTATGTTTTTGCACAATACTCCACCATGCAAAATTCAGCAAAAGTTAATCTCAATTTACCGCTTAATGTAATTATTGAAATAGAGACACAACCGACAGTGTTGCTATTTGCACCACTACAACGCCTTTCAGTCTAGCGCTAGAGGCCGCATGTGTAGTATATACCACTCCGCTATATAAATGCATACTCACGTAGTGTGACGTAATATCAGGGGCTACGAAAATCGCTGCTGTATATATAAAGAGAGAGAAGTTTGGGAGTTTAAAATAAAATATATCTTGACGCACAGGGTAGATTTTGAATAGTACTTTCTGACATCATTTATCCATTGTCCCCGAAACATGATCATGATATTGATCTATTTGAAGCTATATACAAACACAAGCATCAGTTGACCTTGAAGTTGATTATCTAGAATACCACAATAAAGATATCTCATTGATTTGATTTGACATTAATCAGAGAACGACCCCACGTAAGTATGCAAAACCAGTTCACAAGCTTGTGTGGCCTTTTCGTCTTTTAGGAACACAGTTTTCGTGTAAATTTGATATTGGATTGTCCGAGTAAAAGTTCACGGAAATAGCTTATACGAAGCACAAATTGGATGTGCCATTGATCGGCCGCTTAGTCCTTTATCATTCAATATTGGCCTTTAGTAACGATTCCAAGATAACTTCACGCTAGTTGTTTAGTATCTATATGTTACTGCATTAAACGAATAAATATTTTTGATTTCGTTTTCGGGACAATATTTATGTATGCGTCGCAAATATGCACAATACATCACGAACATCTCTCTGCTTAATTTGTAGTTATTCACAATTTTGCTGAAAGACAATTATCCCTGGCACTGTCCACTTAAGCCAATTTGTTAGTTTGACAGTGCCTGGTGCATACTTATAGTCTGAACTAAATATTCACATCATAGAACTACCATTACTAGAATATTCACTATAACTTTGGAGTGCCACGCTGTAAGCTTCTGGGCGCTTTTGACGCCCATAACTGAACATGCTTACCATAAGTTGTGCACCGTGGCCAGTGAGCGATTGATTGTTGGTTACATGGACTCACTAATTATCAATAACATGGCCTGTTACTGCTTTGGTAATTTTGTTTATGTTGTCTATCCAACACACAACAGGCTACCATTGCAATAAATATTTGCATATAAATGTTGCGCGGGATAAGCACGAGTTGCATTATGCAAGACGCCACCGTCAACAACTGGGATGTTTTCACCATCGGTGATGGACGAAAACGATTATACTAATTGATCAAGGCGCTAGAAGTGTCATCTCCCGCATGGCAAAATTCTACTTTAAACACATAAATGACGCCACGATATATCATTGGATCATATTGTCGCATAGCGATTCATCACAGAAGCCAACGTCTGAGGAAGACATTAGTAATGGTGATTTGGGGGCTTTTACGACACTTTCAGCGGCGAGTTGATATCGTGACGGCAATGGATGAGGATGAATGAGATGCTGGTGCAGAGATGCATCTGCGGTTAAACGTTATCATCTGATGCACGAGGAACCAGTCACGTTTTATTATCTTGAAATCAAACCTAGAACCTTTTTAGGACGGCACGTATAGGTCACACAGATGAAGTGGCGTGGAAATGAATTTGTCAATTTTTTTAAGATTTTCCTGTGCTGCTTTTCCCATTTGTCTCACAAAGACAAAAGGAAATAAACATGTCGCAATCAAGCGTAGCGTGTGACGTAACCATGCTCACAGTTCCCACCTACTATTCTGCCTGCAGTAGTAACCGCATGGCACCTATAAAGGTGAGGATTGCTTCCAATCGCTGCAACTCGTAAGCACAATGTTATTGTGGTAATAAACACCATTAGTCAGCACCACAGACGCATTTTTTATTGTGCATGCCACCTGAGGTCAAATTAAACAGCGATGTCATGGTGGTAGGAATCGGTGGAAATTACATTATTGTTTTAATTCACGAATATGAAAGCAACTGTTGCAATGCCCCGGGGCCTAATCGATTGGTAGAATAATGCGTACTGGCTTATCAATCGCCAAACAATATCTCAAATGCCTTTGTCATCATCGAAAAAATGCCAAGCTTTTCATAGGATACTGCCGTATAAGCAATATACACCGGCCACGAACAAATAATCCACCTAAATGCATTCCATGTATTAAATTAAAGATTAAGCCTGGTTAGGATTATTAGGCCATTCTCCTATAGTATTGTAACATTTTCATGATGGAGCAAATGGTCAAAATTTGGCTAATTTTTTCACGTGTTTTGGCAACTCACTTGTGATAAGTTATGTCCCATGAGACACTGCAAACTGTTCGATGCGGGTTATCGTTCAGTATTTTAGAAATGACCCGTAAAATGGGCAAAGCTAAGAATGAAGATCAGCAATTACATACTAACAATGAGTCAACTTGCAAATAATCATTTTGGTGTTCACGGCAATGGTTGACCTATCTAGTAATTTTGTGTGTGTTTAATATTGATAGGTCTGTAAACAAATAATATAAAGCTCTCAAAACCAAAAACAAGCATAGCCACGTCCTCACAGCTAGATGCAGTTAGACGCGTATTGATGCAAGTTTAACAGCACGAACCGAAAACCAAGAGTTATGATTGATGGTATGCGTAACAATATTATCAAACCATGATATTAATCAACTAACATCACCGTTATGACCTTTTATATATATATATATATATATATATATATATATATATATATATATATATATATATATATATATATATATATATATATATATATATATATATATATATTTGAAATATATATATTTTGCATATATATATCTATATATATATATCTAATTTGCATATATATATAAGCATATATATATAATATATAAAAATATATATATATATAATATATATCTATATATATCATATATATTTAAATATATATATATATATATAAAAGGTCATAACGGTGATGTTAGTAGGCCATTACGTTGCATGGTTTTCTTATAACGTATTCAAAGTCCTGTCACTGGCATTCTGCTGTATATGCAAATTAACGTGCTGAAGTGGGCTATTATATTATGTGAGGAGAAAGAAGTTGGCCCAAAATAAAAGAATGCTCTACCAGAAATACTGACCGCATTAATTACTGTCGATGTCAATTATCATGTGACTAAAGCATTTATCATACCGAAGAGCTTATAACTACACTAAGAGGTCTCGCTTTCGCCTCGCCCGAGACAATATGTGATCACACCATCAGAGATCTGCGTGGTGCTTTGGAATACCGTATCTTAAAACCACATGTAATGCTCAGTTTAATTTAAGAGCGCGGAAGCATTGACCTGTCAGAACACCCCATATGTGTAACAGTCTATTAAAAACGTACGACCTTCTCTTAAGCTTACGAGAAATGTGACAGTGCAAACAATAAAAGATTAATCATTCTTGGTTTGATTGATCCATAGACACTGATTATTCAGGCGCAACATTTAGCAGGACATTGTATCACCAACAATCAACAGTGCTGTATATGTGAAAAGTAGCAAGACAGTTTTATAAACAATTTTTGGATAGAATCGGGTCAGGCATTATAGTGGTAAAACATTTGATGAAAGCGTTCTTTTCTTTTCGGCATGTTATTGCCAGCTCACGACAGTCATTGCAACATTACCTAACGCGATATACTGTCAAATCTAATTCCGGTATTGATACTCACATCTAGCTCATAATTCTTTAACTGTGTGATTCTGAATAATTTATCAATATAGAGTTTTTTAAAACATAATATCCAACCGTTCGCCCACATCGCCGATCCTGTTAAACCATATTGTTGCAAACGCATTAGCAAAGTTGCTCATCTTATCTACATATAGAATAGATAAGGCATACTTAACTTGCAAATGCTAATTATTGATGCAGTCTATGTTGCGGTTTTGGGCTTAAACGCCACCAAGACTCATTAAGCAGACATACTGTAGATACAAAATTTATGTCACAGAGTCCCGTTTCACGCTGCTAATACGCTTTGTATTTTATGTCACTGAAACATATTGGAGCATAGCGCTCATTCAAAAGTTTGCAGAAACAATCAACAGCTTTGATGCTAGCCATCTGAAAAATTGTCACGTCTGCTTTGTTCAGGCCGGAAGACGATTTTTATATATAAGCACTACGCCTTTTCATCATGGTAATACAATGTTTTAGGTCAGAAGCATTGAATCATGCTTACAGCTGTTTGGCAATGCAAATATCCTTTTGAATGGCCAACGTTTTTTGCTAGTACTGTGGCAAAGATGATTTTGTTGCATAAGCAATTTGTCTGTGGTTGGGTTGGAAAAGCGGTACATGATTTATAGCAAAAGCGTGCACTTCAGCATTTAATGCAGGGATTAAAACTTTGTGCAGCGTATATCACAATGCTCAATAATGTCTTTGCAAACAAACAAAAACTATCGTGATGTATCGTTTATACACCATATGTTATCAAATGTGCTTAAACGATGATGTCATTATTCAAAGGACATAGGACCCACAAATGCAGACGCGCATATGGTTTGAGTCACTGTAGTTGCATTCAAGATACAATAACCTAGAATGTCAAGTCTTGATTTTTGTCATCAGAAACTAATGCTGCAAACCAGAATTATTAATGACTGCTTCTTAGCTTTTTTGGTGCACAGGTTCATCACACCGAACGGATATATAAGCGTTGGTAATATAATTAGGAAGCAAAAGGAAATATATCATTTGTGTTCGGTTCCAATAACCTCTAATATGTAGCATCCTAACGCAATATGGCAGTTACGATAAAATATTAGCATTCCTTTTTTGGCAACGCAGAGATAATGACACCAAACGGAGAACAGTAAAATTTACCTGCTTTATATTGCCTGCGGCTGCCACATTAATATCTTCGCATGTGTTAAAGTCGTTATGTGATAGAGAGCGTACGCCATAGGAGCTACCTATAAATAGGCTATATGAGGGTGAGTGCGAGACAAGTGTTGCATAAACCACTCACTTACAAAATATATAGAGGATCACGGTACGAGTTGCTCTGCATTGACTTGATGTATCATTCACTCATATAAGCAATTCACCACATTGTCGTAATTTTCTCTATATGACGAACTAGCAACAGACCAACTATAAAGCAGATATTGATAAGGTTTCTTTGTTATGTCTACATATGCACGTATTTGATCTTTAAGACAATTCGGACAAAGGAGGTTTTTCTTGTAATATAACACTGCATTGTAATTGGTCGACAACATTCGCTTTGTTGAAGCTGTAATCAAGTCTGTATAGTGTTAATACACATTTGTTGACTTACAGGTCATGCGAACGTATGATGAATAAAGTGTTAATCCCTTCTCACATGGGCCTCATTCACTATAGTGATGATCAAAACAGATCTTAGATCAAGCCGTCAAACAACAGCTAGGAATGTTACAAACTGTAAACTAATAACAATTATCCAATTATTCTCAACAACAATAATCCTATTACAGAGAACACAAACATCAGACGAAGTAGATGAATATTTTGCATCAGTACTCTATAACGATGTAGAGGTACGCACTGGATGTGCTATATAATCTAACAATGAGGACAAGGAAACGCTGCATACATAACCCTTTACTCAAGGCGAGAAAAGCACTTATACTAGCCAGGCATCCAGCTAGTCATAGTCACAGCACTGCTTCAATTTCTTCTATTAAAACAATCCCCCAAAATGGGAGAGGTTTTTGATGATTGCAAAGGTTTCCTCCTATAATACAAAGACAAATTGGAGAGGGGTTAACTGCGAGCTACAAATCCCGCCACATGTTTGTGAGCTTCAACTTACCAACTGCGATTACTCTTGTTAAGATAGATTTCCCTTTAAAAGGCGTCTTCGTGGGAATCTCATGCAAGTTATTGCTAATTTTAAGTTATGAGTTGTTTATTTAGCTGCGCTCTTCCAATAACTCAAGACTTGGTCGAACCGGAAGCAGGCTAAATGTATAGATGTGTACCTTTCTACATCCAGCTGCAACCCTGTGGCAACCGAAGGTTTATATTTCAACCGGATCATACTGCTCAATTCTTTATACATATGAGGTTTTCGACTTAACACACACCAAGGCACCTATTGTGCATCTACTGAGCTCACGAAAACGATTTATCTGGTGGTCTCTGTCAGGAATATCATCTTTAGAGGTCAGCTCAAGTAACACGTCAGAGTCCAATTGTGCCTGAACATTTATGCACTGGCAATATCTTACATGCGGAAGTAGGTGATTTTATGTAATCTTAAATTCAAACCTTCATCTATTTTTGTCATCTTATCTGATATTTTACTTCTCATGCTTATGGATGGTGGTAATTTATTAAAAACTATTATCATGCGAAGAGCCAAACCAGTTTTGAGCTGTTAGACGAAACTTTAACTGACATGTGTTTTACCGAGCTGAGATTATTCATGATTATTAGGATATATATAATAACTGTTATGTTGCATTCCGGCAAGCACGTCCACTCAAACGTGCAGTCTTACTCCTATGACGTTACTGGACTACAGTTATGTGAACAATAACTGCAGTGGATGGATATTCTTGATAAATCTCTGACAACAGCCGTTGAATGAAGGGACAGTGTGATTGTATATTTTGCAGCATCTATATGTAGACATAATTCTTCGTCTTAAATGTATTGCAACTTAAATTTTAATTTGACGTGTTGTGTCGTCTTTTGGACCAAACTATGATTTTCATCGAATGCATCAAAAGCTTATAGCGACACTGACATTAAGCCATATAACTTGACTCTCCAATAAAGGTAGAAGTTTTCTGGCAGAGCAAAATATCGCTTAAGTAAAAGCACGCCATTGCATATTTGATGAATAATGTCGTCACTCACAAAAGTTTCCTCTAAAATGTGTAATCAGCGATACTGTTTTGATGGCTGAAGAGGAGGAGAATGGTTGACAAAGAAATCGCGCCGATGGCATTACATGTCGAGTGCTTTCGTACGTTCTGGATAAGCACACACACTTTCTTTAAATGGGACGGGTCATGCTGTTGTTAAACGGAATCCATTCTCTAAAAGAAATCTATGCCTTAAACACACACTACAAAAGGACCCTGATCAATATTGCACTTCGGAATTCAAAGCTTAAAATCATCTATACACTCTCTGACTGCAACCTCTCGCCTGTTGGTAAGCTGAGATATTGACATATAGCTCGTAATATATGGCTGGTAAGCGTCCCGACTGTGTTTGACAATCATCGATTTCAGTACTCTCATCCATTAATTCCTGCTACATTATTGTGTGTAAAGGAGCAGGTGGAAAGACAATTGTGACAAATCCGCTGATACTGATGGGCTGCAGAGGAGGATGTCCGGTATATAAGGTGCTTATACTGCAAAAATAATCACAAGAGCACTATATAAAGCATAAGCATTCCAATGAGTTCACTTAAGTCTACTACCTAGCGAAAAACTTCTATGAATTACAACTAATTGTTAGAGTTATAAAAGCTTAAATACCTGCCAATGGAACAGGTGATGGTGCAGACAATCGAGACATATAGCTTATATATTTAGCCACTAAAGTCGGGTTATACGATTCTTTTAAACACAATATAATCGCCGTGCAATTTTCAAAATTGCCAAATAAAATAGAAGGTGCTGTAGCAAAGCGCTCTGGGCTCTGATGTACAGTATATTAGCCTCTTCATTGGCGTTGCTGAACAACACAAGACAGAGCTCAACAAAACGTCTTCGAAACGGCAATATTGAAGTTTGAACTGATTTAAATAACTATCATACATTATGCAACATTAATGATTGCCTACGCAGAACAAATAGATAGGTATCAACATTTCGGTTGGTATCATATATTTCAAGCGATATCTGTACGGTACGGATTTTGTTTTAGATTGTATCACAATTAAGAAATACATTTGGCGAGACAAACCCATGGATTGTATTTTGTAGAAAAGGGCAGTTAGAAACTAAATATCTACTGGGGTTAATAGCTTCCTTTTAGTTTTTGACGCAAAGTCAAGCCCTTAGTCCTCCCATATAACGTGTCATTCGAAATACTACCATGCCATGGAAGAACCCAAAAAATTGTTAAATTTGAAGCCACCATTTAATGTTACTAGTTGTTTGTGAAGGTGTGCGTGTGACGTCATCGGAGTACTGTTATTTGATACTTAATGTTTATGCGATCGTTATAGATCAACAATTGAGTGTGATTTACCAGTTGAGCTTTCATTGCAAATGATCTTTAAGATCTTTGTTCACATGATATCTATATTTTGTTATATATACTATGCCTGGTGCGTGCCATTAACACCACAAAGACTGTGCATTCCATAAAGGTACAAGTTGTTTGAATGCAATCGCAATAGCTTGATAATAAAATTTGTTTACATTTACCACCATTAGGTACTGACCTGCAATTACAGAATTGAATTTCTACCTCGGACACCAATAAGGGGTCCTGGTAAATGCATCCACGTAGTGTTACTTTTGTTGTGATTCAATATCTTCACCAATGTCTAAAAGTTTACAGCGATCATATTTTGCCCTGCAGAACCATTACTTGTCGTTGACTAAAACTATATTTACTATCGATGCCTATGTAAATATTGCGTGCTTGTCATAGACGTTAGATGATGCTTGCTTTGATGATGTTCACTTGATTTTTATTTGCTTTCCTTTTTTATGAAGAGAGATCTAGTTGTGCCTTTTTGCAATAATTTCACCTCAACGCACATCTTTCAGTATTTATGCGTGACAGATTCATGCAGTTGGTTATCCGTGGGGATCAATATGATGCGCTTGAAATATGTTGGCTGGTTAACCATGTCGATAATAATACTTCGATCTAGGTATCCCACAAAAACCTGGGTCCGGTTTCACCAACCGACACAAGTCTTTTGTCTAAATACGCTGAACCGTTGCTTAGCGATATTCACAAAAAAACTTACGTTTAAGTTCTGACTCAAAGCTAAGACACCCTTGATAGTGATTTATGTTCTAAATAAGGACTTGAATATGGCCGACACAGTTAACAGTAACATGCCGCCCCTATTTTGTTGTGATTTCAGGAGTTATCATTTGATTATTGCTTATAATAATATTAGATGACAGATAAATCGTCAAAGTTTTTCATTTACAGTATTTATTTCTGCAATGTTTATGCAATTGGTTGAAAGAGACTACAATCTGTCAACGAAGTGGGATATTTCGCTTGAGACCCCTTTGGGACCTGCTGACATGTCCTTGGTTTGATAATGCTTACATGACATTGATGTCGCATGCAAAGTATAGCGTCTGCTAATTATCACAGGAAAATAGTTAGTCATTCATTCAAAAGATGGCGATACTGTTTTGTATAAAAAAACTTCGCCCTTTACAAAGATAAAATCTGATTATTTATCACCCGGTCATCATAATGTACCATGACCGAGGCAATATGTCGCACAGAAATGTAAATATTATAGCGGAAACGTGATTTGGTTTAAATGTTGCGTTGCCACATAATAAAAATCCTTCAGTCTTTATTGCGTTTACATTGGCTCAAAGATAGCGGGAAAGCCCATTTGCTAGCAGGGGGTCTTTACACGAATCTCGTCTTTAAGGTCGTGGAATATGCACTCTGTAGGCGTCTGTGGGCAGCACATCCACCCCAGCATGATCAATACCCTCGGGGTTTAACAACATCCCACTTAATTAAGATTAAGCCCCTTTTCGCTCTTAAAATACACATTATTACTTCAAGGTTCAGTGTGTCGTTCAATTAGACTGATGATGTCGGTTGTTGTTATAATTGTGATGACGGATTCTATGAAAGGCTTCGGTCGCTGTAGCTGCCCTTTGGCTATAAGAAAATATCAGAATAATGTGGTTCAGGCAGGTCTTATTATAGACTTCAATTAGTCTGTTTTGTTCTTATTCTATTTTCTAAGCACAGTTTTAGGGAAATATTTGATTAATAACGTGCAAATGTAATCTATCACGAATGACAAGCTGTGCAAAAAGTCTCGAAACTTATGCGCCCTTACTGTCTGAAAATATATATATATATATATATATATATATATATATACTGTAGATATATATATATATATATATATATATATATATATATATACGATATATATATATTGTATATATATATATTCGTTTTGTGCGCGATCACATAGTCAGTGTAGACAAATATATATACATTATATAATACTTTTGTGTGCTATAATATCATTTTTGTTTAAGGAATATACGTTTATAATTACCAAATAGGAATCACCGAGGACAGACTCTCACAAAAAAAATGTTTTATAGTTTGTAGTTATCATATAGACAGGTAGCCTCATTTCTTAATTGGTATCGACAAATGCACGTTTTATTTTGCGCGATCACATTGTCATTGTAGCCAAATCTTTAAACGGCTTTGCTTCGCCGAGACATTAGTGATAATACTTTTGTGTGCTAATGAAAACAGGGATGAGGACATTGTAAAAGTAGATTTTTCCGATTTCATAAATATACGTTTCATTATACACAAATATGTTAATTTGCCGAGGACACGACTCTCACAAAAAAAATTCGATGTCTTACAAATTACTTCTAGAGATGTGGTTTCAGGCGTTACTGATATTGGCTATAAATGCTACATTTGTAGCGCTTTTCATGGAACAGTAATCTAGCGTTACAAACTCACTTGTCAAAAGCATGGGCCCTGTTAATGGTTCATTAAGACAGACCACAGTGCTAGAATGTTTTTTACTTTTGTGACGACCTTTTGAGAAAAATGCAGATATAAAGCTTGGCATTGCCAGCCAAATAAATGCAACGGGCTTTGCTTCGCGAGACGCTACATAGTGATTTGTAGATTGGTATGTGGTTACCTAATAAAAACAGCTCCGATGAGGACATTGTAAAAGTAGATACCTCCGATTTCATAATGCGACATCAACATAATCACTGAAATATGTTACTTTTGATCCCATTACGCAAACCGTATGGCAATTCGATGTCTTACAAATTACTTCTAGAGATGTGGTTTCAGGCGTTACTGATACGGCGGCTATGAACACACATACGCACGCACGCACAGAAACACACACACACACACACACACACACACACACACACACACACACACACATCTACACACACACACACACATCTCACTTGTCAAAAGCATGGGCCCTGTTAATGGTATAATAATCATTAAGACAGATATTACACAGTGCTAGGCCAGAGACCTTTTTTAATAGCTGGGGAAACAAATGTGACGACCTTTTGAGACCAAGCTTAATTGCAAGCCTTACGAAACGTCATCTTGCTATATCCTAATTCTTACTTTTTCGCTGTATTATATATATATATATATATATATATATATATATATATATATATATATATATATATATATATATATATATATATATATATATATATATATATATATATATATATATATATATATATATATATATATATATATATATACCATATTGTTTTAAGTAGAATGTGTCCTTTGCACTACCACTAGTGTTATAAGCACTGCCTTTGTGATTCAAATTGTCCTAGTGGATTGTCGTTATTCTGGGATATCGAGAAAGGCACCTGTAAATCTATGACAAAGAAGCCAAACTACACGGGGATATACTCATCATTAAGAGGATCGCACATATGATACCGTCTAGTTGGCGTTAAGCTCTTTGAATAAACGCTACCGAAGTACAGCTGTGTTTCATCTGTTGTCATCAGTGATACATGCTGTGACGCCTCATTAGGTGACTCTCCCATCAAGCGGGATTTCACCAGCGTTATTCAAATATAATACTAATCGTAAGACATTATCGTATTCCTGTTTGTATTCGTCCAATATCATCAAACAAGTGAGCACAATTTTGGTCCTGGAGCAGACGCATATTCGCATTCCCATGACTGACAGGCTTCAATAACAATACCTCTTCATACATAATATATTGATGGTCCAACGTATTGATGTTGCATGGGTAATGCAGGTTTTTCGGTCCCGGTCAAGGGTCGACATCGTCTCCTATATACCAATGCAATCGCTTCAAGTTTCAAGCACTAATGGTACACGTCTGCCGAATTTTAACATAGTAGTCCGTTTATCTTTATTATATTGGCACATTGAATATCTCATCGGTTTTTTTTGACAACCTTTTGATGTCTATTTAGATGTTAGTGAATTTAAACTAAAGGACAACGACCATGTCCTACAATTTTATGTCCATGTCTTATCAAGACAAGACCAATTTATGATGCGCATCGAATGCATGTCGCAAGAACATGCGATGAGCCCGATGGACATCGACTCCGAAGCATTTTTCACCAGCTTTTCTTTCATCTGCACCCTTGCATTAACATATTGAAATGACGAGAATCAGCTATAATCACCATCCCCAATAGTGGTATTAGAAACTTCACATTTGCTCTGAGCTCTAGCAGTCTAGAAGTTCAGTTAAAGATGCTGCATTTTACTAAAGTGTTATGTGACACCACACATGTGACACAACACACATGTCGACCAATCACAGTTCATTTAGGGTTAAATGACGCATATTAGATGGACCTTTCCAAATATTCATACGTGATGACCGTGGCTTCTGACCTCCACCAAAGGGTTTTTCATTATTATAATTAACGACTACAACTGAAAGCAACCTAAGACTATGCTACAGTCCACCTGACCATCCCCCTCCCGCTGTCAATGGGCGCTGTCGTCCGACGTATCACCATGTGTATATATATATATATATATATATATATATATATATATATATATATAGATATATATATATATATATATATATATATATATATATATATATAGATATATATATATATATATATATATATATATATATATATATATATATATATATATATCTATATATATATATATATATATATATATATATATATATATATATATATATATATATATATATATATATATATATATATATATAAGCTTTATATCACCCAGTCGACCAAAATATTTCGCATATAGAGCCGCCGCCGACCTACCTACCCCCGCAACCTGCCCACCAAGTAATTCCACTATCTTGCCCAATTACGGACCTCTGACTCTGGCTCGTTGATCACTTCTGCGAAACATCGCATCGTAACATGTTTTTCCCTGCGTCTTGACTGACTTTCAACATCTTCATAATTGCCCCAAATACGATTGCAAGCTTACTCTTAAGCCAGTTGTCGATCACACGGCCGGCGACCGTGACACATCAGCTACATACTACAACATGGTCCATGCGTCTGACGAATGTAGCCACCATATCTTAGCTATCCTAGCAATAGGTCTCCGAATATCGCATGATTCCCAGGGAATTTTCAAACATTTCACTGGATAGAAGAATGTGATAAATTACTTTCCAATAACGTCAACGCAAGAGAAAAATCCGACCTATAGAGTGGACACACGCCTTCAGTTAACAGCCATATCGTATTTTACCTCCAAGGCTAGAACACCGTCACTGGGGTAGCACAGGGTCAAATCTCGTTAGAGCATTCGGGATATTCATTATGCAATGAAACATTTATTGGTGGATGTACCATAGCGTGGGCGGACGTCTCGTCTTGTGACTTTAATATAACCTGCTAGAAATTCGGCCAGCCGCGTGTATGACCGTGTGCCAGCACAAACGGGGAGTGGGAGCGGGCTGCACATATATAAAGAGGAACAATGCCTCATGCAGGCAGACTGTTGGCTGCCTAGGGAGAGCAGCAACTAGGGTTACAGTCGCGCTAGACACCCCTCTTTCTCGCAAACGAAGAGTTTTGGATGTTGTGATACATAGGCACAAATGAATATAGTGTCATCAAATACTTATATTGATGGATATGGCAGCTATTTTACAAAGCCTCGCAGTAATGGTGATAACGACTGGCGGAATTCAAGGAACCTTGCATACATCCACGCCTCACCACATGATGCACAACACAGCTCAGCAGGAGGGCGGCTCGCCAGATCAACATCACGCGAACAGGTAAACCATTCAGCAATCGTCCTCTTAATATCTAAAGAAAACACAAATTCAGTTAGCGGGTTAAAAATCCTCTATGATTTAGCTTCTTTGGCAATGCCCTAATGTTGCGGATCCGATATGCCTTATCGTCTTTTGTACAACCTTACATTGAAGTTCTCTATAATTTAAATAGAGAGTGTTAGAGATCGTCACATACAATCATGCTCTTTCAAGGTTCCACTTCCCTGGATATGTTATTAAACCTGTTTTCAGAGAATATTATAACCTAGCTATTATCGCTTATAACCAATAGTCATCAGATAGCTTGCTTCTTGCTCCCTACTTTAGCCCATGACGACCTGGCAGCCTCCAATCACCGCTGGGCATAAATCATATGCGAGCTGAATGCTTCAATATCACGAAGGTAACGCAGGTGAAAGCGTCCCCGGTTAGTGTGATGCAGATACGGCAGATGAGACCATAATATTCGATGTAAACATAGTCAGGCGCTTATTTGGATGTCATTAAATCGTGTCGTATCACCTATCGATTTATTTGATAATACCTAGGCGAACAGGTGTGATGTTATGACGTGATAACAATCATCATCTGTAGGGGGGTGGGATTGTAGCATTTATGTAGCGTAGATTTAGCGCGTGGAAGTACATTTGTGCAAAGTGAATTGTCTACAGCTTTTCTTTCGCAATATCATAGTCAAAATTAATTCAGGCAACGAAGCACATATATCGCTGACGTAGGAGCTATCAAAGATGAGCTAATTGCATTTTTAAGAAATGGGGAGGAGGTATATTGTGAACTCTGGATGAGCATGTAGAAAGAATTAACGACATATAAGTTGGGGGGATATAATAGATATTTTGTTGATTATATTACTCGTCTCGTGTGTATTATCGTGATGTGCAGGGGTGATCATACAGTTTTAATGCAGGCAGATTTATTTTGAGAGCGGATGCGACGTTATTTGGTCTTGCATCGGTTATATACAAGGCTGGTTCATCATAACGATTCCCAAGAATAATGCAGCCTTTCTATCGGTCAACATTGTGTAACAAAACACGCTATTGCAAATCCCTCGAAGCAGCTGAAATATCCCCGTACAGTCGGCAGTTAATGTGAATAAGTAGTTTTAGCACAGGTCTTGGGGTCGGTGGTCCATCTGATGAAACGCTATGAGCCCCTTTCCTCACATGTCAGACGCTGATACGTCGCATGGTAAATCACCACCAGATGGCTCCACGTCCTGTTGCTTGTTACTGACAGACGGTGCTTGCATGAGTTTGATGATTCGGAAAGCCTAGGGGCAGGTGGTAGATTCCGAATGCCTTCGACCTCATTTGAATGAATACATACCACTGTCATTCCGAATGGCTTATATTTACCTAAACTGCAGTCAGTCGCTACTATTCAATCCTAATAACCTGAGATAAATATCCTGAGACAATATCATTTTTAGATGCATTTATACGATTATATGCTTAATATTAACGTACTCAGAATTACCATTCTGATGAGTGGTCCAGCATATACTCCAATATAATCTACTCCAGTTAATCTTTGAAAACTTAGCTTTGCACAGTGACGAATTTCATCAACGAAATAAAAACACCTACCACCCTTCGTAAATATCGTTTCTTTTAGATAGTATATGACAATTCCATTTCCTGTTTTATCTACATCTGTTAATTTCTGCTGCCAATGCTTGTTTTAACATATACTAGTCTATTACATACCTTAGCTGGAAGACATTTTTGCATAAATTAATAATATTAGTATGCTCCCTGAGTAGCCGCCGTATCATTTGTATGTGATGCATCGCACCCAGTAATTGATAAAGTTGTCTGAAACTGTTTGTATCGACTTTTGTTTCTACGAGTTAACCAGTAAAGACAGCATATATGTATGTCAACAGCACAATGTCAGAGGAGAAGCGGCTGATCAACGAACTGATGAGAAACTACGAGGTAGTTGGGCGTTCCGGACGCCCTGTACGGAACGTATCAACGCCAGTCACCGTTTACTTTAGTCTGGGTCTGATTCAAATGGACCTGAATGAGAAGGCCAAGATCCTGACCATGAGTATGTGGACACGCTATGTGAGTGATTACGCTAATTAACGTTAAGTCCCGGCTCTCGCTACTCAAGTGATTAATTATGGTTTTTATGCACATTGTGACTGCGTGCATTACTTAACACTCATACATCAAAATTGAATGTCTCATCTTCGCTTTGACTACGTGTTTAGCTGTATTGGTTAGAGTTGGATGACCTGCGATCGTACGCGTAACAATTGGGGAGGAGTATTCATTAGGTGACGGCCATCATATGCTAAAATAACTGCATCGATTGTTTCAAGCAATGGCGAGACGAATATATGACATGGGATCCAAGTGAGTATAATGGCGTCACATCCATCCGACTGGATCCCTTGCTACTCTGGATCCCAGATATAACACTTTACAATGCGTGAGTACTGATGACGTGCGCAGCTTTAGTTCGCATATTGTACTCAATTAATTCCACATGACATAGCAGGGTAGTCAAATTGGAGCCGCTCACAGCTGCTATGTGGTGTGGTCATCTTTGCGTTAAACAGAGCCGACGCTGAGGAGAACAACAGGCATGCCCTTGCTGTCATATCATCAGATGGCACGATCACGTGGTATCCACACACCATCTTTCGTAGCTCGTGTTCCGTCAACGTTGCCAATTTCCCTTTTGATTCTCAACAGTGCCATATGTGGTTTGGGTCGTGGACACATACATCGAAGGAAATCAATCTATTAAACGGTTTTGACGGCGGCATCGATTTCTCTACGTTCAAATCAGACTACAAGGAGTCGTGTGCTTGGATGATTCTAAACGTTACAGCTAAACGGAAAATTATTCCTTCGCAGGACAGTGATCCTAATTTCGTTGTGCTAACTTTTGACTTATACTTGGAAAGGAAAGTCGTTTTCTCCTCGTACATTCTCACGCTGCCTTGCATATTCTTTGCCTTTTTGACGTTAGTAGTCTTCTGGCTCCCTCCCGACAGACCGGACAGAACTGGCCTAGGTAATGACCGACTTTTTAGTTCAATGACACAAATAGAATATGATCATTTCCTGACATGCGCTGTATATATTGTATATATATATATATATATATATATATATATATATATATATATATATATATATATATATATATATATATATATATATATATATATATATATATATATATATATATATATATATATATATATATATATATATATATATTTTTATGTATTCGCATTCGTTTTTTGTCCTTCCCATGTCACTCTGTATGTTCCAGCAATGAGCACATTTTCTAGCTTTATGCTTCTGCTCTTAATTCTGGTAGAAACAGCGCCCCCTACAGCCAGCACCGTACCCATTCTCGGTAATTTTGCATAGCATTCAAGTTTAACTTTAAATGTAAACCGTTGTAATTTTTGTTCTAACATAAGCAGTACATTCAGTTACGATTTGCTGTTCCAGGAGTCTACTATTGCTATAATATGGTCATAATCATGCTCTCGATATTTCTGTCGTCTCTGGTCGTCAACATTTCACGTGGTGATACCAAACATCTTCCCCGATGGATCGCAAGTATCCTATCCAAGGTACTTTCTTCATCCCTCACCATCGATTCATTATGAATTGTGTAATGGTGATTAGTACGTTTGCAACGCAGTCTGTTCATATTGCATTTTTCAGATGTCTACCTGTGGTGACGCAATTGTCATTGCTTGCTGTCGGAAGTCTAGCATGAATATAAACCAAACTGGCAGCAACAGTGAGAGGATGACTATGCTGAACCCCAGCACGCTCTCTCCGGATCAGCTTAATGGCCACCTGTGTGACACTAAGCTCTCTGTAACTATCACAGATAGCGGCAACAGCAGAGGGAACGTCTTCTCGAATGATATAGACACCACCATGGGAATCCACAAACAGCTGGCAGAGATTCGCGCCTCTATAGCCCGCTTAGAGTACATTACAACCGAGAACAACCGTAAACAGGCCGTGGTCGCAAAGATTCGCAGTGAATGGAAGGCTCTTGCTACATTTCTAGATCGGATCTTCTTCGTTCTCTACATGGTTCTCATTATCCTGTCTCTTGCATTGCTGTTTCCTAAGCCCCACAACTTGTTGTTCAATCGTGGATCGACCTGATTGTAATTCGATATTGTTAACCAACCACTTAAACAAACTGATACATATGAAGCCTTCATTGGTCAGAAAACATATTGTTTATCCATTAATTGCTTCAGAACTGTGTTTCATTCCGAAACCTTGGGAAAATGAGCCGTTGTAAGCATACCTTTTGTCTACATATGAATAATCTAACTTCTGTGGATTTAATTTAATGCATATATTTAGTTTCAGAGCCCTGTTATATCAAATAGCTTATAGCTACGCTAAGAGGGCTCGTTCGCGTCTACGGCCGTGGAAACATGCGAACACGCCGCTTGTGAGCAGCGTGAGGCATTGTCAAAGTGTTTCGTAAAAAAACAGATGGAAATTTCTGAATAATTCGGGAGCGCGGCCGCATCGACCAATCAAACGACTCAATATCTTTATCAGAAGCCGAGTTCCGAGACGTTGACCAACAGTTCTGTGTGCTTTTGTTGATTGTACGATGGCGTCACCCGATAAAGTGCATGTGTTTCGCTCATTTGCATAATCAACGCAGAGCTAGTCGGTATTACCCTCTTACCGCAGCAACTTGCTCTTTGGTTATATGCTGAACATAGAATGCGAGGACGTCAAACCTAATATGTGAAAGTTGACATTGTTGAGCAGGTTAGCATATACGTTATGATTTGTGTAGTCTCTGATGTACAATGTAAATATTAGACCAACTGTGTTTCTAACTCGATCTGTTGGAGAGATAGGTTTGACAAAATGACAGCATGTGCGTCAATATTGTGCAATTCTGAATATTGTATTAGTGCCTTTACAATAAAAAGTTAATCAAACAGTTGATTTAGTCGTGCAAACTTTGAGACGTTGCATTTATCAATGCAGATAAAATACTACAATGAACATGGTACATGGTGAATACTGTAAATAAGTTGTCAGTATTGTTAGAAATAAATAACTTTTCTACGTGCCAATGTACGCTTTAAGTAGCCTATGCCGACAACGTCAAAGCAATGTTCATACTTTACGCACCTACTTATCTTATCCCATCACTGAATAAAGAGGTGCAACTATAATAAAGTAGGTGTAGCGACGGAAGCATTTGCGAAGCGTGCATCTACGAATCTGGTGTTTACATAAGTCTGCCGGAGGAAAAGATGTAAAATTGGGACAATCACCTTCGTGCAGTTGACGCGTAACTGTGTCCCATACAACGGACAAATGAAAGAGATGACATTAGAATAAGCTGCCTAATGATATAATTAATCATACTCAATCATAGATATATCCAATCATAGAGTAGTCATCTAATAATTCAGACATCATTTGTATAAGTTTAACTACATCGAAAGTGTCAATCGCGACTTGATTGGCACAAAACCAGTCATGTTGCAATGATTATTGATTTTTAATGATTGTTCCACAGTTGGTGACAGCAATCTGTATCAACTTATTGCGAATTACGGTCGTGTGTCATTGTAACAGAAAAGAAGACAAACTTTCTGCAGCTCCAAAAATGATCGTTTATTTGTGTTGCTAGTTCAATCCGCAATGCAGGAACTCGCCCCATGGGATATTATTCAACAGTAGGCGTTCCCTGCAATCAGTATGTATTGTTTTTTCACAAAAATGAATGACACGCGACAGCAATATTTCCCCATCTTCAATAACAGAAAGCGACTTCTTCTTCCCACCTACTGTATAAATCTTTTTTTTTTTGATAGGAAGGGATTTACGCATTTGACCTTTTTTTCGGGAACATCTGCTACCATATAACGATTCTGTATGGAGTAACCGCGGACGATATTGATGGTTTTAGAATCACTGAACTGGACACATAGTATATGGTTGATAAGCAATAAGTCCTCATGAGACTGCGAACGAGCTGACCAATGTCCATAGTCACATTGTAGTCGACAATGATCTGCCATTTCACGTATGTCCCGTAACCTCCAAGAAGATAACGCAATCCCCCGGAGCCATAAAACCCTGTTGGAGCTCATTTATATGTCATTGCAATGAGTAATGAGCATTTTACAGGGCCTATTGGACTGCATAAACATCACAGGATAATTATTTACGCCAGGTCTAAATTACAGTTGTCAGTCTACCGATACCCTAAAAAATACGCATTATAACGCAATCTGTTCCCTGAGTAGCTCGTTACAACCAACAGCCCAATAATTGTGGGGCGGGCTTACACAAAGGTAGAGCCGATGTTGCAATATGCCATCTTTGACTGTATCATCACTTGCCAACCTCAGATATCTAGTAAACCATTCGACGCTATGGATATTGTGAAGAACGAAGAAGTCCGAAATAATATGACTTAACAATTGTCATTTTATACCAAATTTAACTCCAAATTACTATAAGACTTTGCATTGAATTGGCAGAGCGTATGTCACTGATGTTTGCATCACAGTTGAACAAACACTTCGCTGCATAAAACCAATGATTAGCTTTACCTTCTTGTTTTCAAAGCAGTCACTAACATTTGCTGACTGATTCACCGGCTGTCATTCGCCATTTAAATGTTAGGATTGGGTTGCACGGATGGAGTGTCTTGATGGCAGTATGTTAGGTGACATGCATATGGAAAAGTCGGTTATGAATGCTAATGACATTCCTCTTGGTTCAAAAATTTGAATATGGCATTTTTGCTCATATCATGAATTTTGTTAAACTGCTTAGACACACATGTGATGAATATCAGAATTAGACTAAATCAATGTAATTAAATGATTGTTTGCCTTTAAAGTTAAGTACCTCAAATGTCCGACCATAATCTATATGTTGCCTTACGATTTTATGAGCACTAAGTCTTATTGGAATTGTTAGCGTCATTAGCGTCTCGTCGGCATAGTATCAATGTCATGTAAAATATATATGGTATGAAACTATACGAGTGTACAAATGGCCACAAATATTCTAATTAACCAAATAATAATATCGCGATTATTTCGTCAACCTACCATAGCTGTTTGTAGATTGTTAAACAATCGGCGAAAAGGTCGGTAAGCGTCGATCCGCAAAAATAACTTGATGCGGGTTCATGTTTTTAGGCAGAATTTACGGTCTTAGTGATTTCAACACTGATGAGTCACGTACTCACGTGATCAATGGCAATATCAATTTGTGACTCCTTTAGGTAATGAACGAATAACGTTGATGCAAAACTATAGTATACTTTAAATGAATTCAGCTAAAGTTATGATTCCGTTCCAGTTGTACTTACAGACAAGTAACAGACTGACATGGCAATGCGAACCTATTATTCCAAACCACTACGCCAAATACTCCCATAGTCTAAAGTAGGCAAATGATACATTTATGGTTTTCATAAATTTAACTGGACACACATATGTGTTCACAGTAAGATAACTTGATGAATATATATAAATATATGCAAATATATAAATATATATACATATATATATATATATATATATATATATATATATATATATATATATATATATATATATATATATATACATAATATATATATATATATATTATATATATGATATGTATATATATATATATATATATATATCTATATATATATATATATATATATATATATATATATATATATATATATATACATATTTGTTGAATAGCAGTGTTTTATCGTGTCACACAGTTATATGTGTAAATACATATTTACAGAGAGACCATGAATGGATTTATAAAACCCCATACGTATTATATATTATATATTTTCATAGTGTACTATTGTACTGCAAACGTCTTCATGGTTAAGCTTTTTGTGACCCTTAACGTTGATTACCGTTTGTAACCGGTAACACCATCATTACGCCATGATGTAAGGAGCAGAGCTTTCTTTGTAAAATAAAGGCTTCTAGAATGACTTTCACGGCATGTTAAGAATTAGGTCCACTTTCAACCAATTTCGTGCGGGAGCTCATTGCAGATAACGCACTAAACCAAGGTAAACAACGCTGAACCTTAAAGTCTGATATTATTAATACCTGGATCTCTTTTGTGTGGTTAGATAACTCAGAACAAAACACAAGTTTGTGACCTGGTAAGATACTCAAACAGTTCATCGAACAAGATACTAAAATAAATGTGTGAAAACAAGGTTGTATTTTGGTCGTCGAACATCGTGTTCGTGTAAAGTGTCTTTATGCATGGCTATTTTTATAATATGATCTTTAAATGTTCTCTTGATACTCTGTGAAAAGCTTTGCCGTTCATGCAAAAAAGAGGCTTGAGTTCGATCGAATCGAATCTGTCAGAATTACAGAAAGACAAACAGGTATTTAGCAGAAACGTACCCTTCATGCTATATCTTACTTGACTGAGGGGATTGCATGACACATTCAGTTTTGACCAACTAGCCCCTGACGTATATTTTCATGTACGGTTCCAGGTGCTGGAAGAGGCAAGGGTGATAATCTGTAGAATATAATAATAATAATAGTAATAATAATAATTAAGTAGGTACCTCTACATTGTGTCATATATAAGACATGCTAGCAAAAGAATGTAGATCTAATGATGTATGAATCCTCACAATTAATACAGCGTGTAAGTGCACAGAAAAACATATTGACATAGTAGTACCTGTAAACACTCATATCTAACAATGGTAATGACAAAGATTGATATTGCATGTGCAAAATATCATTTAACATTTGGTGTGGTTAATTCAACCGCAAAATAATACAATCTTGGGAATACTATAACAATTATTCAACAATGTGTTTTCTCAAAATTATTTTGAAAGCATAATACGACATATGGTTTAATAATATAGCAGATACCATTCCACAATTTCACGCCTTAATACATAATACTGTTGATAGCTATTTGCGATTTACATTTGGGTACATATAGTAGAAATTGTTGCCTAGTTATAATATTGTGGGTATCAGGCTTTCTTTTAAACATTTTGTACAATGGTTTTGGCAACTTACCTGAATTGTACTTGAACAAAATTAAGAGTACACAATAATCATACACATCCAATATTGGCATAATATCTAGCATCTTAAAAATTGGGCTAGAACTGGTACTTCTAGGAGACCCTGTCATTATTCAGCAGCATAATATTTGCCACTTTAGAACTGAGTCAGTATATTTATTGGCAGCATTTCCCCATACTTCAATACAATAAGAAATGTACGGATAGATAAATGAATAATATATCGTTTTTCAACTTAAACACTTTTCTTGCTTTACATAAGATTCCTACATTTTTAGCAGTTTTCAATTTAACATGGTGGATATGTTGTGACAAATTTAATTTTTGATCAAGACGTTCTCCAAAAAAAGTAATTCAGTTTTTATTCGTCAATATCTAGTTGTTTACATGCAACATTTCTCTTGGGGTGATAATATGCGAACAGGTTATAAAATAACATCATGTGATTTTTGTACATTCAAAGATAGTTTGTTCGTGCTGAGCCACGTTACAAATTGATCAAGCTCTTGATTCATTTTTCGAATCATGTTATCAATACCGTTACCTTCAATAAACATATTGGTATCATCAGCACAAAGAGTCGAAACCAAAACAGTTGAGATGTGCACAATGTGTCATTAATATATAGTAAAAACAGTGTGGGCCCTAAAATGGATCCTTGAGGGACACCACATTTAATACTGCTACATTTCACTTTACGACACATACTGAGTCCTATCTGTCAGATAATCTTTAAACCATTCAAGTGCAATACCTCGAACACCATAACAGTAGAGTTTTCTCAACAAAATATCGTGATTAATGGTATCGAACGCTTTGCTGAAATCTACAAATACTCCAAGTACACATTAATCATCTTCATATGAATCAATAATCCTATTCACTATATATGTTAAAGCCATGTTTGCACCATGATTTTCTCTAAACCCAAACTGACATTCACAAAATATATTCTGCTTATTAACAAAATCAGTAAGTCTATTATACATTAATCGTTCCATAATCTTCGATATGACTGGCAGTACAGACAAGGTCAATAGTTATTAATACATGAATCATCCCCACTCTTGAAAATTGGCACGACTCTAGCTAACTTAAGTTCCTTGGGAACAACTCCATGATTAAACAAAAGGTTTAAAATATGCACTAATGGTGTCAAAAAAGCACCAACTGTCGATTTAATAACCTTTGTGGGTAAGTCATCCCATCCAGGGCTGCTGTTTTTTAACGACAGAAAAATGCTACTGACTTCATTTTCACTTGTATCATTGAGCACAATTGAATTAATGCATGATTTCTTCACAAATGACCAAGGGCCGATATTTGTAGCAGGAATATTTTTAGCCAAGCTTGGTCCAATGCAAACAAAAAAGTTATTAAAATTGTTTGAAATGATTTTCTTATTTGATATTAGGTCTCCATTAATATTAAATTGTTCGGGACACTTAGTGACCTTCTTCTTGTTTTTACCTTCCTTAATCAATGTCCATGATTTCCTCAAGTTGTTCTTGTTTATAGATAACATGCTATCATCATGATCTCTTTCATACTTTTTAATCATACTTTATATGCTTTATAATACATTTTATTGCTTAAAGTGGGACACTTTAAACTTTTAATTTACAGTTTATTTTTTACTCGTATAGTTGTTTTTAACCCTGCCGTTAGCCACGGCTTTCGGTTTTTATAAACAGAGATTGCATTCTTTAAAGGAAAATGGTATTAAAGTGATCTATAACGATTTTATAGAAATCAGTATATGCTTTGTGTGTGTTATCGTTACGCAAGATATTACTCCAATCTACCTACAGGATGTTTGGAACTGCTGAATATTACATGCATTCTAAAACCTCTGCTTTTTGTTGATGGCCTCAGTCTGACAGGATACTTCTGAATCAATATAGAAAATAGGAAAATGGTCGCGACGCTCTCTTCTGTGTGATATCCTAATTTATGAATATTTTTTGCCTCCACAGTAGCTTTTTTTCTTTGAAGATATTATTGCGGACTATGTATGTTGAGAATTTCACAAGTATAGACCTCGGCGATTTCCCTTCATGTTCCTTCCTAACTCTATATGAGCGGTCAATCGCCGCACACGGTAGGTCAACCTTCATGTCGTCTTTAATTAATCTGTCCACGATTTCTGGAACGTGTTCATGCTCTTAACTGGCTTCAAGCAGTGCATTTGCTTGTTGTGTATTGCTGATTAAACAAATGTTCATAATTCTGAAAAGGCGATTGTAATGTCAACATGTTTAACGCGAAAGTTGCAGGGCATTGCAAATTCTGTATTATTTCATGGCCAATGATTTAAATGCAAAGTACGCAATTCAGCCCATTCTAAATTATCCGCCCTTTTGTATGTAGCCTCTGCATCGGTTATTGTTAGCACATATGGTTATTGAATCGCATATATGAATCGGCTTTTGCAGCGTTATCTTTATTGCGAGCCTTTCATGAAACGAAGAGGGTTATAGCTGCTTACCATCATTAGTTTCATTTAACTTCAATACTTAACAGGCAAGTTTTCCAGATACGGTCGCCACGTGCGCAAAACTGTCAGCTTACACGCAATTGGCCAATCACAGTCTATTGTATCAAACTACAAGCAGCGATGCGATTCAACTGTAATATGAGGAAAAAATCCAATGCTTTACAAAAGCGAGTCAGACAGTTAGATAAGATGATAATGTGAGTGTCGCTTATAACAATGACCCAGTTACAAGATATTTGACTGAAACGTTGATATGGTAGTTACAGAAAAATGAATTTATTAAGTTATTGGATTATTAAGTTAAGTTGATATGGTAGTTGAAGAAAAGGAAAATGATTGGAAATGATCGGCAAGTTATATATATATATTTATATATATATATAAATATATATATATATATATATAGATATATAGATATATATAGAGAGAGATATATATATATATAGAGATCTCTATAGAGGGATGTCTATCTATATCTATATCTACCCTATCTCTTTTCTATAAATCTTTCTATATATCCATCTATATATACCCATATATGTATATATCTCTGTCCCTCCATCTATATATCTCTATATCTCTTTATCTCTCTCTAAATATGAATAAATCCTATGTAAATATCCCTCTCTATAGATCTAGATATATCTCTATCATCTCTATCTCTATACAACATATATATGTATATACATATATTTATATATATAAAATGTATAAATATACATATATATATACATATATATATATACATATATCTATATATGTTTTTGTATATCTATATTATATATATATATATATATTTATATATATATATATATGGATATGGATATATATATCATACTAAATATATATATATGTATATATATATATACATATATATACATATGCATATTTTCTTTATATATATATATCTCTATATATCTATCTATATCTATCTCTCTCTCTCTATCCTCTCTCTCTATCTATATCTCTCTCTATCTATATATATATATCTATATATATATATATATATATATATATATATATATCGTTTGAATTGCATTCGTAACACATCTGGGACAGTGTCCTGAAAACATTTACACTTCGTGATGATTCTGCCTATCGTCACTGTCAAAGCGATGTTAATCCATTTCAAAGCTGACAGATTTCTGTCGAGATGCAACATAATGCTCTTGTGTCCATGCACTTATCCCGGCCGACGTTCATCCTGCAAAAAATCAACTCAAGCATAACCACAAATCCTTTTTGCAAATGATATGTTCATCCAACACATACTGTGCCAAACGTGATGCATTGAATGAAAAAAGGTACTCGTGATTAGTCAACAATGATGAGTTCTTCGGTATTCCCATGTATCTTGAATGTATCGGATGTTTTTTTTCTGTTATAGACATGTGTGGTATGCGAACTGATTGTGCGACAACTAGCAGTCATCATACAGGATATAACTACGCGCCATTGCTATTTCTAGACCATTGTCTATTCTCTTCCTTGTACCAGTATACATTTGACACGGCAAAAGATAGCAAGCGCAAAATGAATTTGTACTACATATCACATACAATACAGTCATTAAAGATTTTACTGCACATTAGTACACTTTTACGATGTTTTCATCATGTCTAGGTTACCAAAAAACATTATTACATCCGCCAATACTAGCAGCATCACCGACGGCGTCTGTGATCTGTTGACCAGTATGTCAAGCAACATTCTCTCCTCAAGCCTTTCTAGAAACTCGTTGGATTATGTACAAATGATGATATATGATACTGTCCTCTTGGTTTTAAAACATAACTGCATCAGCATGAATTGGAAAAAAATCTGTTCTCAATAATTTAATACATATAAATGTGTTATTAGATGTTGATTTGGCACAACGTCTGTGTATCAGTAAATGACATATTAAGCATGTAAGATTACATAGCAAGCTTCTCAACTCAGCACATGCGTCATGTAACATGATTAAGACGGGTATTATTTATAACATAATATTTGCCGTATCTCCGCTAGCAAAAGTGTTAAGTACATAGTGGAATAATAGGTTTCTTGCGAGTGTTATTGTATTTACCAAACAGCTAGCTATTCGTAGCATTAATCACTTATCAATAATGGATAAAGCTTCCTATTGGAACCCAGGCCCACCAACTGCATTGCGTGTTGGTTCCATTCGCGTCACTATTTTCAAAGATAACATTATTTCAATGTAATGGTATGTATCATACCTATATATTTAACAGCTTATTTAAATCGTGTGGCCTAATCTCAAAACAAAATACCAAATAATTACATATTTGCATGGCACGCTCACTTAGAACCACTTATTGCAATTGGGAAATATAGAATCAGATTGGACGGTAACGGAACCCTATTGTTCCTAAATGTACATAAAGGATTAACCGAGTGATGCTGACGTGTTGCTAAGATCAATGCAGATGGCATAAAATTATACTTTGGAGTATTGAATAGTTTTAAAGCATAATGGGCCGAGGCTTTTTGAGCTGCATACAGGCAAATGCGTCAGAAAAAATGACATTCAGATTTCGTACTTTATCAATCTTTCAAACCGAGAAAGAATTCAGTGCTGTATAGGTCTCGGAATGATAGATGATCGTTCACAGTGAGTTCAAACGAAGTCAATCTGTATGTGACACTCGGTAAACCCGCACTAGAATATGCAAATCAGGCGTAATGTAGACATATATAGGATTACTGTATTAGATATATTATATCCTGTTTTCTCTGACCACACTTGTAAGAGCTTCAAGAGGGCACGGCGTAATCTAAGATGCTCAAACTGTAGAAATGGAAATGTGTAACTCGGGTAAGGGTATATCTATGCATTACACGAGTTTGCGATGCTCATTTCTGCTATTGACATATACATTTGTAGACCAGAACAGAAAAAATATAGATATTTAGTGTGGCAAATAATTACATACCAGTTAACATAAAAAGTTGCCCAATTGTTTTCCAAACGTTATGAGGTTACAGTGTCAACTATCAGTTTCTAGATCATACTCACTGCCTTGAATGTTTTTACTTTTGACAACTAATGGATCGACCCGATAGCTGGTGCTTAAAAACGATACAATATTAACCTACCATTGGAATTGAATTGACGTTTGGTATTATATAGGTTCTATATATGGATTATTGATGTTTGCAGCAGTGTAAGGCCCTAAATAAAGTGCTCACACATCGATAAGCACTGCCACATTGACAACATCATAATGAAGCTATTATTCGAACAATATCAGTAGACCACACCAAAGCGCTACAAGCTTAGTACCAAAGGCTTTCACTGCAAAGCACCATAACAGATCGGTGTTGCTGTCCGGATCCATCTTGGCGAACAAACTTGCAGATCATTATTTTTATCAAATTCAGTTGCGTAAAGCGCTTATAGATGAACTGAAAATATCTATATTATCACCCTTGCATATATGCAGTTATACTGATAATGGGATGCCTGATGGTCATGTCTATAAATATGTGCAGTAATCACCTTAAGCAGTGTGTGATAATCTGTGTCAGCCCTTCTCCCCTTGAGAACATAAGCTAGTAAGACCCCCACAATGCATATGCATAGATTGTTCACCAAAATAGGAAGCATGTTACGTGTCAAAGAATAATTAGTTTCTTCAGCACCGTGATTATTTAGAAGATATACTACATGTTATTGCGCGTTGGTCAGAGCTAATACTGAGCCTCTCCTTTGGACCGGTTGACATTACGTCGGTCTACCTATCTGAATATAAATCAGTGCAATAGTGGATTCCGTCGCTCATTAAGTATTGTGATTAATTCGTTTTTAAGGGTATATGTCGGTAGAAATATTTTTAGCGTTTAGCTTGACTTGCAGATAACCATTTACATATTCTTGCATCAACGATGTCCACTTATTCTCTTGTGCAATTGACTTTATTGTATTAGCCTACATTCTTTCGGATAACTTTATAAACAACATATGCTAACGAAATCAGATTCTGTGCCTGAGACATTATCAACGGGGCTGACAATTGCAGACCAACTAATATCTATAATACAACGTACGGTTTAAGCATCTTTTTTATGTTTATCAATTTAATACACAATGAATCGTGACTTATATGCAAGCGGGAAATTTCATTTATTTTAAGGTTGAACCTGTACAAATGATCCCACTTAGTTTACTGACCATAAAAGATAAGAGAATGTCATCTACGATTTACTTTGATACGAGTCACGTACTTAAAACGTCATTGGGCTGAAACAGTTCGGAATTATGTAAAGGTATCTATAGAAAAATAACTTTTCTATGTTAGCCATGGCAGCTTGAAACTCTGAGCGCATCAGTTAATCAACATTAATAGTCATATATCTAATAGACCGTTTGACATCAGGCTTTGAATAAGAAACAGCGACAGCAGATCAAAGATTATACTAACTATAATTCTTACATCAATACCCTTATTCACAAAATATATATTTAAGCAATATTTTGAATATGAACTGAACAACCGAAAGATAATATGTGGGGCAGTGTGAATAATGCTTGCCAACACGGTAACTTCTACAATTAAAGTTTGATAAGCCTTTTTGTTTATTAGCAACCGTGCCCTGCTCATTGTTCGCCACTGTCACTACTTCCTGTACTATCCACGTCCCTTTAATTAATGTCTACTGTGATGTCTGTGCAATAATGCATACGAGGAAGCAACACAGAAAATTTTGCTTCACTCATGAATATTTCTACTTTCAGTCATCGAAAGTCAAGCAACTTCAACATGCCAGTGACCAGTGATTCTTACCAATGGGCTCGATTTCAAATGTGAATCATATTACGTAGACAGGTGAGACTTAAATAGGTATGTGCATCCGGGTAAAGGTATACTGTAACGAGATCTAATTTTTATGTTATATGCTAGCATTCACTTTTGTTCTTGCTAAGTACAACGTGAGTGGAATATTTCTTTTCCCAAATTTTACGCTGATGTGGTCAAGTTGTGGTCTTTACTAATGGGTAAACTTATATAGGCTAGAGCTCAACATGCGTTCGCGATATTCATATGTCGCTTCAAATTTGTAAAAATGCGAAACCGTAATGTCAACAAGTGTATCATGTCAGCAGTAATTGTCCAGATAGATTCATAGGGAGCAAAGCAAGTGGGTTTCGACGTCATAATTATTAACGGGATCACACTGACTGGAGTATTGCTGAGAATCGCAAGTAATCAACAAGGGTAACACAGTGCGCTAATTCACCATATACATTAAACCCAACCAATATTTCATCGATTGAATAGGGTAAAAGCATTATCCGACAAATAAAGGTTATCTGATTGACGACAATGAGCAATGAGCGCAAGTACATAAAGTATCACATCATAAAGTCTTCATTGGTGTTCTATCAGAAGTGTTAACAGGTTAACATAAACCATCATAAACCGATAAGTTTATGTTTCTGCTTCCGCGCTTGCCATAACAAGGCGTGCAATCTAACAAAATATGTGTTTGATGTACTTACTCAATATACTGACAGTGTTTTACCCCTAGGCGATCGAGAATTGCACTGCATATAGTCAGGTTAATTTGAACTACAATGGCCATGTCGTTATGATGTTGCGAATTCGACGTTTGGAATGTCGCACTTGGAGCCTTATAAAACAAATTCATCCTTGGTTCAGCAAAGCCAAGTGTAGCTAATGTTGATGCCCGTATACAACTTTACGAAAAGCGTTTTGGTCCATCAAAAAGAAGGTGAAAGCCATATGTTTATCGTTGAAAAATGAAAAGAGCACAGGTGGAAGAAAGTATTTAGCCAATACTGGAAATACCAAACACCAACATTCAGACGATAGCAAGCGATTTGTATAATATTGCTAAGTTGATGTACTGGATGCAATCGAAGATAGTCATGGCTTATACCTTGAATTATAACTAGTTCTCGAAGTAACCTTATGCGCACAAACCCTTATGTAGAATACAGGAAGAAGGGCTAAACATAATGCTAATCACAGCGATCATAGTGTTAGCTGTGTTCTTTGGCAGTATCATTATGTCTAGTTGTATCAATGCGGAAATCCATAGCAAAGGACGATAGAGCAATAAATTACATCGTTTATGATATTGGCGAACGGTATAACTAATTGTTAGTACTCGTGGATAAACTCAACTTATAGGTGTCCGATATGGCAAGGGACAAGTTGAGAGAAAATTCGGGGAGAAACGGCTCAGTGAGGAATCGATAGAACTGCGCATGTCTATTATGACAATATTTGTTTGAATAGATTATCCACATCCGAACTGTAGGTTAAGCTGTCACTCGATATTAAATTTCTGGTAACCTGGATTATAGAGAGGACTAGGTAAACTAAAGCTTGCTAAAAGAGGCTGTTTTCTAGCCTTATTGATTGACATTGCTAGTTTTCTGGATGTAGTTTGGGAGTGGAAAGGGCAGTATAGGATAGCCTCCACAGCATGTTGAGTAAGTTGAAAACTCAACTGTATTGGTGAACATGCTCAAAAAAAGCTATACCTCTGGTATGTTTTCACAAATGTTGAATTAATTTCCTATCAATACACCATTTAAAAGCCAACATATTATAATGAACTGCCTTAAAAAAAAAACAATGTGCTGCTAATCTGTGATTATTTAGAAAAACATTCGGGTTCTACACTGTTTTATTTATAGAGCATATATTTTGATAAAGCAAAATACAAAACCACATTAAGTTGTTTGCAGATGTTGTTATATTGCAGCAACAGATACAGGCATTATTACAGTGTAAGTGCCAGCAGATTTGGAGAACGGGTCCTGTGTTAAAAATTATGTTTGAAGGTTTTTTCACAAAGGATCCTAGCAGTGGCCGCCATAACAAGCTTATTTTGTCCTGTAACATTCACAAATATCTAATTTATATCAAAACATTCAAGTATTGATTTAACCAAAAGAAACTGAAAACATTCCTCTAAACTAAATATCAAGAGGTCAGCTGTGTAATAAAAAGCATAATGTGTGCTATAGATTATAATATGTCCCACATCTGTTTACATCATGAAAATACTGTCTGTGTTAGTGAGACAGCAAGCACTGGACACAAGCCAAATTAGATCTACAATTTACATGTATACACAATGCCTTTTGATCCAGCGATGCAGTCATTGAATGGATGATCACTAAAGTTGCTTCAAAAAACGTCCTATTTTTCCAATGCCCAAGGCTGGAAAATTAACCTACAGCTTCAATATAGACTAAATACATGAAATGTACAGATAATCAAATACATGCAGACTGTAAAAGATGATTTGTGTTTGTTGATTATCCAGTGGCTATGTACCCTTACGATTTCCCTTGTGGCAGGTGGGAAGTCATGACTCCTTCTTGTACACCTGTTTATTTCTGTCTCCACCCTGAAGCAAAAATAGGATGAAATATTGACATAATATGAATAATGGATATGTTGACATGAGAGGTGGGAAGGAAATACCAATGAATGGATAGGATATATCATCCACGCACAGATTATCTGGTCAGTAATTGATAGTCATGCATAAAAGGACAAACAAGTTCATGGTGACTGACCAGATATTTAGACAATGGTAATGATGAATTTTCTGTAAGTAAATAATAACAGCAAACAATCCATCACATACTGATATATGACTGGAATTGCTGTCTGTACTCCAGTAAATCGGCAATATTTCAATGCTCCTATTCAAATGGAGCAAAGTACTCATATACCACACTAAAATGTTTCAAAATAGCAAAATACCACATTTCAGTGGAATGGAGTAGCCTCATGTTTTATTGTGCCAAGAAAGGTTAATAGATAACAGTGACCTGATTTAGCAGCGCCTTATAGTATGAATGAAAATGTAAATGAAAAATATTATCCTAGGGAAAGTCGCCACCATCCGATTGACTGGACCATTCCATTCCAGCCTCTCGTCTGTGTAAAATCCAGGCCATAGTGGTGTGTTCAAAAGAATGGTGCAGCCATACATCATATTTCAATGTAGTGGAGTAGCTGCACACCGTATTACAATGGACTTGAGTAGCCATACACCATTTCTCAATATATTGTAGTAGTTGCAAACCATATGTAAATGAACTGGAGTAATCAGGGTTCATATTTAAATGTAGTGGAGTAGTCATACACCATATTTCAATGTACTGGAGTAGTCATACACCTTATTTCAATGCGCTGGAGTAGTCATACACCTTATTTCAATGCGCTGGAGTAGCCTTACACCATATATCAATGGACAGGAGTAGCCCTGCATCATATATCAATGGACTGGACCAGCTGTGCCAATATTTCAATGGACTGGATCAACCATACACCATATTTCAATCAACTTAAGTAGACGTACACCATATTTCAATGCTATGTTGTAGCCATACACCATATTTCAATGGTCTGGAGTAGTCAGGGTTCATAATTAAATGTACAGGAGCTGTACATCAACTTTCAATCAACTGGAGCAACAATACACCATATTTTAATAGACAAGAGTAGCCTTACACCATATTTTAATGGTCTGGAGTAGCCATTTACATATCAACAGACTGGATTAGCCATGTATGGCTGGAGTAGCTATACACCTTGTTTCAATGGACTGGATTAGCCATACACCATATTTCAATGCACTGGAGTAGCCATACACCATGATTCAGTGGATAAGAGTAGCCATACACCATATTTCAACGGACGAGTAACCATAATCATATTTCATTGGGTTGAAGAAGCAATACACCATTTTTCTCTGGACTTTAGTAGCTGTACATTTCAATTCACTGGAGTAGCCATGCATCATATTTCAATAGACTGGAGCATCCATATACCACATTTCAATAGACTTAAGACGCCGCACACCATATTTCAATGTCATGGTGTAGCCATTCACCATATTTCAATGGTCTGGAGTGGTCATGGTTCATAATATGATGAACTTGAGTGGCTGTACACCATGTTTCAATCGAATGGAGGATCTGTACACCATATTTAAATGGTCTGGACTAGCCATACACCATGTATCAATAGCCTGGAGTAGTCAGGGTTAACATTTACATGGACTTGAGCAGCCATACATCATATTATAATGGACCGTAGTAGCCGTATGATTCACAATCAATTTTGGATGCATGCGCTGTGTTTATATATATCATGTGGGCATGATACTCATTTCATGTAGAAATCAATCATTTATTAAGTATCTGAATAAAAGTGATGATCATTTTAAAAATATTTTCTAAACAATGTAAGCATACGATACTTGCCAAATCATAATTCAAACTGAATATTTAGCGAACGTTATCATGGATGTGCTACAGGGAGAGGAAGTCGAACACTGCTCAGTAGCACTTTTATGTGGCTTAGTTTGAAAATGAGCACAAAACCCATGCTGCAGCGTAGGAGAAACCAATTTACTAGTATAGATTGGTGATTGGATATAATTCAAGGACCGCTAGACTCAATATCCTCGTTTGAAGCGACAACAATCATACCAAGTGATTGGTGTTATAGCTGTTGACTGATTTGAGGTGCTCGCTGTTCGTTTCAGGCTGTAGGAATTGAAACTATAGCTCATGGCCAATTTCGGAATCATCTGAGCCACGTGCTATATCAAGCTTTTCAAAATACCTGCACTCACAAAAAAACACATGTCATAGGCCAGTACGCCGTTAGACGATAATTATGTTATTGTACTGTATATTGATCATCGCCATATTACAGGTGTGATATTTGACTTCACCTGTGCGACTGAATCTCATTGTTACTATGTGCCTTCCTATTAGATTTGCATGGGTAATGATAGGTTGTGCGACAGTTGGGTACATCAATATATTATGGCTGTTTTCTGTGTGTATTTGTACGTAGTGGTTGACTGCCTCCTCTTGCGGACCTAAGGCTAGTGGTACAATCCCTAGCTATAACAATCTGACTGGTTACGCGAGACTCAGATGACCACGTAGAGTGGCGGTCCAACATCTGCCCTTGGTATCTACCATTCCATTCAATCCTCTTGCATCGAGCCCGTAAATAGATTGCGGCACCTATAATTGATTGGATTCTGCGATATATGCTCGAGATTGCAGAGTAATATGAAAAGCAGTTGTCTTTGTGATCATACATAGCGAAAACGAATTGTAGTATATATACTAATAAAAGACCGAACTTGATCGCTTTGTCTCTCTACTGACACCATGGCATCATTGCTCTCGTAAATATTGTGACAGTCCAATTCTACAGATGAACGCCACCTAGCTAAAACAATATATCTATACCAGCTGGGGTAATTTTGATAAAGTAAGCAGAAACCAACCGCAACATCTGAAGGGCCATAATTTGGAAAAGCAAGCCGCAAAAGGGCAGAGTATCATCTGAATAACTTGGATTATCAATGATTTGGAATAGTAACATCAACTACGTGGCAACAGCGACAGCATAAGTTTTGCGCAGAAGGACAAGTGATTGCACTAATCTGCTGCGGCAACGCATGGAATTCTACAGCGAACATTGTAATTCACATTTTGCGGGTCGATTTTGAAATGTTTAAGTAAAATACAACTCCTTTAAGTAATATTTAGCGCAAGCACCATGAACAACAAGTCTATTCTATACCAGCAAAGAGTCGACAGTTGTAATCCATAGTTGATGGCAAAGGAGACATCAGGTTCAATGGATTAAGTTCTTGAAACTTTTTCGATGGTATCATTGATAGATAGTTAAACAGTTTGTTTCCTTCACCAAAAACAACCACATTCTTAGTGCAACGTTGCACAGCCAGGGAATAAAAAGTCACAGATTTGTGTCACTATGCATATATTGGAACAGGCGCCATCCCTCTCAGGATATACCAGTGACCCAATGAATTGGTTAACCTTGGGGCGTTTCTGCGACCCGAAAACGAATATGACAATTTACAAGTCATGTAATGGCGTTTCGAAAATTGCCCGTCCTACATTCATATATATACTTTTATATATATACAAATATATATTTGTAAATAAAAATATTTATATATAGATATAAAAATATTTGTACATATATATATATATATATTTATACTTATATATAGGTATATTCATGTACATTAATTTATCTACACCTATATATATATTTAAATATATGTATTTACAACAATGTATATACATATATACATTTTATATATATTAATAGTTTTATATAGACATATTTATAAATATTGTTTTATATATATATTATCATACATATAGATATAATATACATTATATATATATATATATATATATATATATTTACATGTTTGTTTATATACATCTATTATGTAATTACATCTTAATATATCAATTTATATATATAGATATATATATATTCTATATATTCATCTATATATATGCCACCATATAGCGTAATATATAAATATTATCTATATATATAGTATGGGGTATATATATATGATATATATATAGCAGAAATATATAACATATATATATATATATAGGGCCATATATATATATATAAGCATATATATATATAATATATATATATATATTTATACATAAACATATCAATGCATTATACGGTCCATACTTTTATTTTTCTCTGAGCCAAGCGTTGACATCTATATTTTTAAATACACCACAACAAGATTTTAATTATTTCGAGATCATTAGAGTTATTGGTAGATCTCTTGACAGTATGTGAGATTGTACATTAGCTATAAGAATATGCATGTATATTTATCGTCGGGGGACAAATAAGTTGTTCTATTTCTTCAATATCTAAATCTATTAATATACATGGATACATAGATATATTCATATATGTATATATATGCATATACATGTTAATAAATATATATTTGCATAGATATATGCATTAATATTTACAAGCATGTACATGATAATTTATATATGTACATATTTTAATGAATACATATATATTTGTATATGCATAAATATATATGTGCATAAATATATATTTTGAGTTTATATTTATGCATATAAATATATTTATATATACATAAATGTGTATATAGTCATATACATATATAAAGTTATTTATATATACATGCATACATATATATTTAACCGGAAGTACTTTAGTTCCATTAGCATTGCAGCAAAGTTTATTTAAAATTATATCCTGGTCGATTAATAATGTATGACATAATATTCCTCCTGAGTTAAGCTTTTTATACCATGTGCTAACTGGATATCAATTTTATGACGATGCCATCTTTAACACAAACAACGCTGCTGATAGTAAGATTAACATACTAACAGTTGCGCATGGAGCGATTTCATGACAAGGCAATAACTACATAGTTTACCATTGTGTATTACATACTAAAACCGTCATTTGGTGACATTTGAAGCATTCTTGCTTAAGTAGACTGCTGCTGTACCTAAGTTTTAATTCAATTATCTAAGCTTTTGCACACCTGAGAATTATACACCTGCACCAGGACAGTAAAAGGAAGATTTTGGAATGAAATTCTCACACTCTTGCGTTACACGTTTTCATTCTTAAAATGTTTTCTTTTTTGCAGACCGTTCCAACAAGTACTTTCCCTCGATGCTCTGGCCTTACGTTATTTCGATGCTCGTGGACATTATTCACAAAATATTTAATGTGACTGCTTCATTACGAGCTCTCGTCTCCGCACTAATTGTCACTTCTCTGACTTATGCCACATTTATGTCATACGCCTAGTGAACTGCCTATTACTTATGTAGTGTGTAATTGTCTGTTCGTCGGCGCTCGTAAACACTTAACGGTTCATAATTTAGACTTCATATCTTATAAATCACTCAAGATGGTATGCACATTGTGCTAATAAAGTCACATTTGGTTCAATAGTTAAAACAAAATTTGGCTACATTGCATATCAATAAACTTAACTTTTCTTATGCAAATTGCTCTGGTGGTTGTTTGTGTGTCCATTATATGCTAGTACTTGAAAAGGTGGATATCCTTTGCTAGCCTTTTTACTATTATTTAATTATCATGAACGTTTGTTTTTAAAATGGCTTTGATTTCAGCCATTCCCCTCTCAATATCTACAGTTCATGGTGTCAAGTGAAAACGATATGAAACTAGTGGACAGTACATCACATTCAACAAGGAAGTTATATGACGAATGTGATAGATAAGGAAGATTAAGATTCCTCACAGCCCCCTCATGTGCCACCGGAATGAGAAACGCACCTTTCAGGGATGTGAACAACATTTAGTATGATTGGCCAAGTTGCAAAGCAGTCACTGTCCCAAATGTTACAAGCAAGGTTGTCACACCTGCCAACCAGTGGGTCGACAGACAAAGCAGTTAACCACAGCACCGTCGTTAGGCTCACACTGTAATGCCTGTATAGTTTAGCTGTGATGTTATATTGATAAGATACATGGTTTTCTCCTAGTAAACATTTGAATCGGTGACATAATATGTCAACAACATTAAGGCACGGTATCTGTGCAATCATTGTGTACGCAAAATGCGCGTTTCCGTGTAAAGTATGATCCAATTTTAAGAAGCAATTTATCTATGAGTGTTAATATTTTAGCTCTATTGGTATGGGTCATCGTAGCTTTAGAAGGGGCATTGCCTTTCAAATGAATAATGGTACTTGCGGCATGACCATGTATGGTCTCCATTGGAGTGTTATTTAAACAAAACAAAGATGATATATGAAATCGTCAACACACAATAGCAAATACATTGTCGAGCGGTATGCCAAATCTGCCCTCTTTCGAATCGTGAGGATATACCAACATCTAAATAAACTCTGTGGACAACGTGCCTCAGTAGGTTATGATTTGCATCGGTTAATTCCGACTGTCATGCCTACATGTTACCGGAGACAGGCACCTGCCAACCTCGCAACAGATTTTTATTGAGCAATGGAATTGTCCATGAACTGGTACTAATTAGGAAGCGTCACGATCCGACGAGTGCATATCTATAAGTAACCTCTGGCTGTCACTACGGATATTATCACCTTTGTAACGTGCTTGTGGCTGACATGGATTGGCGTGGCGTTCACCAGTGAATTAAAGGTTTTCATTGAAGGAATGATAGCATGTTTTACATAAAAAAAGAGTATGTACACGTATGATCATTCACTACAATGGATGATCAGACAATGCATTTGGCGTTTGATTTAAGCAGACAAAATGTCTTTTCTAACAATAATGAATTATGAGACTATTTGAAGGTGTGCACGTGTGATGGTGGAGAGCTGTTTTGTCACATGGTGCTTTAGTAGCTTATCATTTATCTGAGCTTACCTTAATAGTTTGAAAACACGGATAGCCGAAACACAGATATGTGGAAGGAATACCTACTGCTTCTAGTATCGTGTGTCCACAAACAACCCAGTCCGTACCCCCTGAAATGGTGTGCAACCGTTTACAGCGCACGCTTAAGTAAACAACGTCATGACGCACATTCATTCTCGTATACTGAATATTCAATCCTGCAATCTTCTCGATGAATGGTGCAATTGGAAAATGTACACTGAACATTTTCTATATAAAAACGCTATTTATTTCTACATTGTCATAAACGGTTCGGCCTTTTCATAAAAAGATTCAGCTAATATTAAACAAAAACTGTCTACGCTACCCGTTGTCGTATTCACTTGGACTGGTATTTACAGCCATTTTGAAACCAAACCATCAATGGGGAAGTTTCTGTGCTAAAAAGCGCAGATCAAGGTGGTCTCGCCTCAGTTAAAGCAAATATGATTCAGAAAATCGCTGATTATTTGTTTTCGCGATACCCAAAAAGGATTGCGTTTCATGCAGTGAGTGTACAGCCAATTTGATAGTCGTTGAAATGGTTTTTGCTGGCGCAATTTATAAGTGGATAGCTGGATATCATCGCCGCTATAGGTTGTGAGTGTATTAGCTGTGCAGATCGGTACTGCCGTGTAAAATTACAGTGTGAGCGGTTACTTATGGCTCACTGACCACTGTCAATCTTGTGTCAAGACAGAGCTCTAGAGGCTTCAGCCATTGTACTTCCTTTAACGTGGCATTTAAATATTGTACTCAATTGCCTACCTGTCTGACGCACACAACGCATTTCCCTCTAGGGCAGGGGTAGGGTGTGTTCGTCTGTCATTGATTTGGCAGCAAATAGCTTCGTTAAGAGTGGACATTCACCGTGTAAGCCCGTTTAAAATATTTTCAAAGTTAATCACCAAAACGCAGAGCACTGCCCATTATTCCAGATTTGGACCAAACTAACAAAATGCCAAGATAAGATCATTACAAGATTCGGAACAAACATCTATCAGCCATATTAGTAGCTTGACGAGACTGGTCAAAGTGATTGTAATATTACCCATTTCTTGCATTTATTGCTGAGTCGACTGCTACAAACGACTACAAAAGCTAGAACGCACAAAGAAGCTTGAGTTGTAATCAATTAGGTAACCATATTGTATTGATATCTCTTGACAACATTGTTTAGTACGAGTCATGCCTCAGACGAACTTCATCCGTAAGTATGATTTTTATTTTAGCTTTAACCGCAACAAATGGATTGGACAAGAATTCGAGGAATGCACCTGAGAGGCAAAACATATCTAGAATCGCTGTTGTTGATAAGCGATGACTGATCAAGGATTAGGTATTTCTTAGAATTTGCATGTTTGACGGCAGAAAAAATGCATTATTCATGACCAAAGTGCCATTAGCTCAAAGAGCCATATTAACTTTAGCACATTTGTGGTAAACATGAAACACTACTATTGTTGATATTCTCAGGGTTTTGCGCATTAATCATTTTGTATCAAACAGTGGTTACTGTTGTTTTTCCCTCCATGTTACCTGTAGTTTCTAGTGAGTCACTCGTACCGTGCCCTCGTGGTTCTTGGTAACATTTGCGCTGTTTATGCAGTGCCTGGCTCACGCATATTCTCAAATAGGTTCTTGTGGCCAACTTTGTCCTTTATACAACGACATCAGCAAAGGCATGGATAATGATGGATAACCTATGGGCAAGTTTATATTTACTCAGCTTATGGTGATATTATGATTGCATTGAATAAGTGGAAAGTTAGACCATTATCTAGCATTAGAATGGACGCGTCACACGTATCAAACACAATAACTAAAAAAGTTAACAGAAAATCACAACCGAGATTTGCCAAGTTTGCCACGCTTCTAATGAACTTCACAAGAAGAATGGCGTATGACGCATCCATTTTCAGACAGAGGCATTTGGGAAAGCCTGCTACCCAATTATAGCATTTGTATACTGTCGTCTACATCCAACTGATGTGCCAGAGTGCGTATTCTCAGCCCTTAGTTTTGTCTGCTTAAAGCCATTTCCTTCAAGTGTACGGAATGCTTTATCTGGACATGATTTGCATCGATCAAATCGTCCTGAGTTTTTCATATATGACCTGCAAGCCTCGCATTAGAAGTTTCATGAGAAATAATATTGTCCGCGAGCCAGTACTAATGAGGTTGCGTCACAGCCGGAAGAAAGCATATTCATCAGGATAGGTTGACTGCTGCTACCGCGAATGCTGATCAGATTGTAGGCGTGTGGCTGGCTGTGATTAACGTATCGCTGAGCGGAAGTAATTTCGTCCAATCAAAATTATTACCATAAATAGAATTATAATATACGCAATATACTAAATCAAAAAGACAGCACTTGTCTCAATGGGGATGCATATATACAAAAGTAAAATAAATATTCGATAATATCAATGATATTACATGAGATCATCTCTATACCTTAGTAAAACCTACCTATAGGACAGATCTAAGAAGACACAGGTCTTTCAATAGAGATATTTTACAATTTATCAGTGAAGAAATGATCGGCCGCCCATCGGCTACCCATTGGCCTACCATAACGATACAGTGTTGGATGGCCATCTTCGTTCATCCTTTTAAGTTGTATGTAAACTAGAGCTTCGTTTTCGTAACGAGTAGATGCTGCAATGTCACTTGGGGTATCATCCCGCTGCTATGGTCTTGGTACGGTCTGATGATGCCAAACAGTTTCGTTACCACGTTCCCGAGATTAATGAGAGCAATCTGCTTGGAAGCGTTTGTTGGGAAAGCTACGTAAGCGGAGAAGGTAACACATTGCCAGCCACAATCATCTCACCAAAGTTTTGCTATCGGCTCCAAAGCACTGACTAGTAACTGCAGGCAAATGGACACCATTTCCTAAGCATATCGAGGCCTTAGTGCCACAGGTAAGACCTGTCTGTGGCGTTCTATTAGCGTTATAGGTCTATGTAGTGATCGCACCAGTTGAATGGCGATCCTTAACACAGCAAGTGTATCGCATATGGTGGTTAACAAGAGGAAACCTGTATATTACGTCTTGAACGCAAGTTTCTGTGTGATGTGCATTAGCATCTAAATGCCGAGATATGCATTTAATGGACATCCCGCTTTCAAACTACCCTGTCAAGTAATAATTCAACGAACGTCAAGAGGTATAATCAAGGGTACTAAATATCCAACCTCATACTGGAAATATTATTCACGCAAAACTACCAAAACTTATCGGTATGCGCATTGTTGCGAAACCTCATGCAGACAATGCAAAACGGTAAATGTGGCACTCTTATTGGTTATCGATTAGCTTGTGGTGTATTGTCGTGATGTGAATTGAAATTGCGTTTTGTTTAATTGGTATTGGTCGTGATAGTACTGAATAATCTTGTTTTAATTGCATAGATTTAGATTTAAAATCATGTCCTGGCTACATTTGGTTCCCAATAAAAGTTTTTTTTTAATAATGCTACCGCACTTTTAGTACAAATTTATACCTATTACGAATTTTGTACATGTAATAGGGATGATGTATGCGAACTGATTAGCATAGATGGTTTGTCTAGTTCGCTGTGCAAGAGCAGTGTAAACAGAATTATGCTACGGCGGATATATAATATTATTATAGATGACTACTTGTGAATGGAAAAAACGCATGCGACATGATCGCACCATCCGCAGACATAACCACATGTAATGTTGATGATTGTTTAATGTGTGATAATTACTAGCTCACTTGAACCATAGCAGCGATATATCGAACAGCCAATTAAATTGGCTATGGACGTTTGGCTGCCAGTGCAATGAAAACATTAGTTAAACGCAACCAATTTGTTATGAAAACGTAAAAACTCTATCGTGTAACAACCGCTGTGAATGTACGTAAACTTCGGCGTAGGAACCACATTTTTGTACCCGTAAAGCAGTATATTGTAACAAGCGTCTCATCAAGCTTCGTATGTTCTATGTAGCATTAGGATTACACTTAACGCATTTCTGTGCATATTATCCATATCAGCTTCTTTCTCCTGTGTTGGGGATTAGGTATTGATGCTGGGCCTCGTTCTAGGGTGGACTTAGTTGGTGATAATGATTCCTTTGTAGGTGAAAATGATATTAAAGATAAGAGTCACAGTCTTAGTGAATCGTTTTAGTTCCATTGAGTTGATAAAATGAATAATTACGTTTTATGAGTAAACGTCATTGCCAATTATAACGGAAGTTACCACTGTCAATCATGCCATACGCTTAGTTAGTGTCATTCGGAGGCAATGTGGAAACCATCACATTATGACGAAGCTATACAACCTCCGAGCCAATCATTTTGCTGTATTTAGCAATTAGCCAGTTAGGGGAATATTTTGAAAAGTTGCCAGCGGAATTTTGATGACCAGACTCTGCATGGCTGACGCTCATTGATTACCAATATCCCAACAGTAGCCTTGCTTAACGTCCGCCCCCTGAATGGTCTGCTTCTGATGTACCATGTTGATGCTGTCACGACCAAAACGTTCTATTCGTGCTCTACTAAAACAGTTCCAGTAATCTATTTATCTGCAAATGCAAAATATCTGGACACATTATAACGAAACCCCGAGGAATGGTATGAAGCAAATACTCGAAAATACCGCCTATGCTTTTGGTCAATGACCGTGCTGACAATTACGCCCACAACAATAATATAATCTCCGATGATCAATGTCAGGGATAGTTTAACCCGATTTTAAAAGACCATGAACCGATTGCTATCTTTCCTACAGGCCGACATGTCGATTGCATATTACAGACCCGAGGTATTCATAAATGAGGCGCTATCATGCAAAATGTCACGCGTTTTATACCTCTATCCGCTCCTCCCATTTCAATCACCTTTCAAGACTCTCGAATATAAATTTGTACATGTTCATATGCATAGAGTTATATATAAACGCATACATATATAAATTCACATATAAATATCTATATATTTACATACATACACACACACACACACACACATATATATATATATATATATATATATATATATATATATATATATATATATATATATATGCATGCATATATATGTTCATATATACATAAATATATAAATATTCATTTATAGATACATATATATATATACATGAATATATATATATATATATATATATATATATATATATATATATATATATATATATATATATATATATATATATATATATATATATATATATAGAGAGAGAGAGAGAGAGAGAGAGAGAGAGAGAGAGAGAGAGAGAGAGAGATATCCACATATAAATATATGTATATGAACAAATAAATATTTATGTTCATACATCCATATGTACAAATATTTACAGTCATATTGTATGAGGAGAGGGAAGAAGTGGCCGCTGACACGAAGGTCATTCGTGGATCTGGGAAGCTGGGGTTTATAATTAATATCAGCTGTAGGGGGTTACTCCATCAACTGATGACTCAGAGGGTACGTTATGATGACGGGTAGGTTTATAATCAATTTGGCACTCAACACCTATCCCATTTGGAGCTAAGCGAGGGCTTGTGATTGGAAAGAGTTAAGGACCTGAACGGGACTGATGAATGGAAGGTCCACTTCTAAAAAGCTTGAATGACATCTTAGGAAGGAAAGTTAGAGGTCCTAATTTGTGTGATACAAAAGGTCCACTGCTGGTAAAACCTGAAACAGCAAACGAAGTGCCGTTTATTTAATGATGCGTACGTTTGAACCTCGTTTCACTTCTGTGGGTCAAACCATTGTTACATAATTACCATGAAACGATATTGATATATTTGAATAAACTTTACAATCCTTGCTTAGGGACTTCATGATAATTATAACCGTTCGTTGGTATTCACCGGGCTTTCCAATGTTCGCAATGCGTTAGGGTAGTAATCTCCTTAGAGCTGTCTTCCAATTCAGTTGCCATCCAATATCACAAACAATATCACAGCGTGCACAACGAATTGACAGCAGCAGTGACATGCACGTCCCTGATAATTTAGTGCACAGGACCTATAACTCTTAACTTCGTGACATCATATCCATCTCCTGTTTTCATACACCAAATAACACTACCAATCTAATTTCATGACTAGAGGAAATGAGTGCGTTTCGGACATGTACTCGCCTGACCCTTACCTTTCCGGCAGAGGAAGCCCTGAGGGAGGCTAAAGACAAGCAGTGATAAACAGCTAATTTGGATCATGGCATCACCATTACCAGTTAGCTATCTGACATATGATGGGGACATGATCTGTTCATAAAAACCTGCTGAATGACGACAATATGGGTATATATCCTAGACCAATTACATATCAGTTGTACAAGCAGAACGTTTATTACAGCTTGATATTACAAACTGTACGGTCATTGCAGATTCCCCGCATGGAAATAAACATCTTCATGCACATGTTTGATGTTCGAAAAATTGCATGCGTTTCCTATAGATTGATAAACTTGGGTATTCAACATTGCATGCACTTCAAAATACCAAGTGAGAGCAATATAATTAACTGCCTGCCATACATCGCATTTATTAGCAGCTGCATTCTACTTAGTATGATGTAGTTCTCATGAATCGCAAATGTGAGCGGCACATGAATCGTTGTCTAGGTCTAATGAATGTATCCAGTTACGTTTAGCACTTACGTCATTTGGGATGTCACTCATATAGTCTTATACTTATGTGGATTAACCAATTATCATTATATATTTTGATATTGTCCGAACTAAACAGACCAGAACACTAGTCTCCAAACAGATACTGTCTAAATTCTTTTGTGCATACATCGCCCGTCTGATTTTAGTGATGACACCCATGTATTTACGCTGCATTTGGATTTGGAATCATGCGCTTTATGACAAAGTAACGGACGGCTAAATACTCATTTAGAGGATGGAATACGTCGGATTTTAAGGAGTTATCCTTAAGTCCCATTGCTGTGATCATCCATGAAATGAGAAGCAATATATTAGTGGCTAAAGTATAGTAAAGATCGTATAAGACAAAAACGATCCTGAAGACAAACGAAGGTACGTTTATGGATGAAGTGACGACCCGGGGTCAAAATGGTTTATCATTATCAGTTCTCATTGTGCTGTTCTTAACGGCTAAACTATGACCATTTTATTACACATTCAATTGCTTGTGAAATTGTTTGCATCACAGCATAATTTATTCGCTCATTAGTATTGTGTAATGAAGTGAATCCTTCCTATTTTATCATTAAACACTCACTAAAATGTTTTTGCTATTTGGTGGACCAGATGGCTTAATTTCAAATTCCAGAGTAGAAATTAACACGTCTGGAAATGTTGATTTTCATGTCCTTTTGAACAAATCTGGAAGATAAATTTAATCAATCAAAGAAATCTGTACATGCTTTGCCATATTCACTAGCTTGTTAGTCATTAAAATGACCAACATTATAGTATCTGACAAACAGCATTCGTACACTATGCTGAGATTCATCAATTTGTTCTTGGGAATGAGCTTAAATATTTCATTTTACGCTATCAGTCGGCACCTTTAACATTTCATCCACAACATAATCCATGTAATTTAATTAGCCATGGTCATGACCTTTGACCGTGTTCTGAGTGACCTTCCTAAAACAATTGGTTGTGCTTTTATCCGTTTATAGCCACTAATAATGTAAGCATGTTGTCCGTCGAGAGGACAGTCTTAGGCTTGGTATGACGAGAGACCTGTGGCAAGTACCCTAATGATGCTTGTGTGTATTAGTCCGTCAGTGAGTCAAATACCTATGTATGCCTTTTCATTTCCTCCTTTAATGGGGTAGTATTAAGTCTTCAGTAATATCGGGAAGGGAAACTGGTACACACGGCTACCGTATGTGACACATGCTGTGGGTTGAGAAACGTTAAAATGGTAGAGTACGTCATCAGCATTAAACAAATGGGGTTGTTGATTAGTTACAACGTGGTGTTCATGGTGACACGCTTGTGTTAGATATCGTTGGACAGCGTATGGGGCTATTAACATTATTAATTGCGCAACGACCATACTGTTGATAACTGTGAGTTGACAAAATGATAAACTCCCCTTTCTTACAAGCCGTCTCTGACATAAAAGCACCGTCAAGTTGCTCAGTTTGTTAATTACGACAATGGTTTGTATGGTTCCGTGTCTATCGTAGTCCTTCAGTAGCCTTCCCAACGGTCGTGCCATCGATCCTATTTGTTCATAGCACAGCACGTTACAGGTGATGATACCTGTCGCGTCACAATGAGAACATGTTGTATACCCCAGGCGTGTGGATACACATTTAATGAGAGTACAGGCTGCAAGTGGGTCATTAGTGACGTAGCCAAACTAACAGATAATCTATCCCAGAGAGCTGAGAATATATGCTTAGCTACATATTTGTTAATTGATAAGCCCGACTCATTTACTATCGGTTTAAGCATGAAAGTATAACGCAGAGCCCTGTAACAATAGATGAATTCGGATTGGTTTGGATGGACGGGGAGGGGATGTATTGTGGTAACGATATGCATTTGGACTCCACACATAACCTGCTTGAGCTGGCCAATCACTGTGTGAGGTGCCTTTCATTTTCATAATTTAACACGCCATTTATGCATGATGCGAGTTGGCTTTTTGAAATCTAAGTCAAACGCACGTTCTGTCGGACAGATGAGAACACAGGGGACGTCATTAGTGTTATAATACTATGGGACGGACTCTCTCCAGTACGCGAACAGTTATGCCTTGGCTTATACCTTCACATCAATCCTTTTAAACGTACTTATACATAGTAATAGTGGCGTCTTGTTAATTTGTACGTTTTATTAGTCCTCAAACGACTTAGATTATATTTTTTTTCAATGTAAAACGGAATACCAGCTTTGTCATAAACATCATTATGCTGTTTGATCAATATATCTTCCGTTACCGAATAGCTTAATGAAACTTGTTAAGAACGCAAACAATATGTTTTCACCTTGAATAATAAATTGAAAATGTTATCCAGTACTCCCTACATCAATCAATACATCGTCAACCGTCTCATCCCTTATGAAGCAATACATCGTTTTCAAGCGACGATGACTGTCTTTTCAGCCATTAACACCCTATTCTATGTAACATGTTAGAACCAGGGATATTGACCATATATACTTTGCACTAGGAATTTATTCTAACCTTATGAATTATAATTGGATTTGAATCACCAAGTAGTCGTTCGAGGTAGTCGGAGGCACAGGTCGTAAAAGATGTGTCAGTAAAAAGGCGCCTCATTTGCATCCTACTGATTTACGGTCGTGATACCTGATCCATCAACCTGTCACTTTATCCCGAAACACAACGTCTTTCATGTCTTTAACATATGCATCGGTTTTCTGATAATTACCATCAATAAGATGATATATCAATGACCCAGTAGGTAATGTCTAAGACGCACATATTTTTACTTATATCGGGCTATTATTCATTGGAGCTCATCAAACGTTAACAGTCTAATCCCTTATGAAGCAATACATCGTGCTCAAGCGACGATTACTGTCTGTTCAGCCATTAGCACTCTCATCTATGTAACATGCTACAAACAGGGATATTGACCATACATGTTAAACATTATGAATTTATCTAACCTTATGAATAAGAAATGGATCTGAATCACCTAGTGGTCGTTGCGGAGGCACAGGTCGTAAATGATGTGAGTCATTAAAAAGGCGCCTCATTTGCATTCTACTGATGTACGGTTGTGGTTCCTAATCCATCAACCTGTCACTTTATCCCAGAACGTAACGTCGTTGATGTCTTTTTCATATTATTTCCAAGGTATCAGTTTAGATATTTCAGGCAACGACTCATGTCAACGTCTAAATTTTGCTATATTCGTTGTATATTTGTTATTCATGAAGAGTTCACATTATATTGTTATTATTTAATGTTAATAGGAACTGCTGTGGACTTTAGGGCCATTATTCATTTGTGTTAATAAATAGGAGATTTACCAATAAACGAGTATTTAAAATGCTTAGGAAACAATATCTTGTAAAAAAACTGCACTTATACGTGATTAGCAATCCAGAAACGTGTTCGGCTTCCCTCGCAGACTAGTTATTTGCCGAGTCACGATATATCGTGCTTACAGCCCGTTAAGCTATTAACACCCACATCAATATTACCCGTGCGAACCATAGGTCTTGACGTAGCAACAGTTAACGTGATAAATGGCCGCATAGACACGATGGCAATGATTGGTGCCACAATTATAATAAACTAAGCCAAATGTGTACGCTTCAATGCATTGCAATACATTGCAATTGCCAAGTATCCTTTGACAGTAACAACCGGGGGAAGTATTAGTCATCACTTGCACCATAATTCTCGAGCGACGTTTTGATGAAATATATCTTGAGATATAGTAATTATATATGGGAAAAGATGATATGTTATTCGAGTGCATCCAAGGCCGACAGTAATAAGTTTGTAGGATTAGATTGAAGATAAAAAGAACATATGCATATCGCAAAAGAGGGATCAGGTGGCGGCATTAAGAATGCAATTTCAGATTGACTCATATGGAATCTGCAAAAAAAATATTCAGATTTGTTTGAAGTTGAAGGCCTCATGTTTACACTAAGTACAAGCAATACAAATGACATTTTCCAAGTATTCAAATACTCACTCATAACCCTCGGCTGTTGCTTTCACTTGGCACATATGGCATTCAATCACGACATAAGGCACAGATTAGTATTTAAAGGGCAAAACATCATATTTTTATTGACACTAATTGATTTCTTTATGTGAAATATGTTTAGAACATAATAGGATGGTGGTCATACGTTAGCATTAAGATAATATTTGTAAATGTAATGAAAAATTGCATATTTCAAGACAAGATATCACTGCAGGGATTTTCGTTTTTAATACTAGCAGTCTGGAGAACTCTTGTCTTCCGGTACATTCATATACATAGGTACATAGGTAAGCTGAACCATGAAGAAATAGCGCATTGCATAAACTTGGGACCCTACGGATAGGTGTATGAGCTTAGATAGTAGCAGATATACTCACTGAATTGTATCAAAACCCATCTCGATGTGCTTTAAGTAATGTTCTTAACTGGACTGGATTGCACAACACTTATGACATTGTAACAATTTATTGTTACACCTAACCATGGCTACCAATAACTTTAGTTGACTTTTTGTGTATCGTTTTTGGGGCTTCAGTGGGAACCATAAATATAGTTATATTAATATACTAATCGTGCATTGAAGATAAACATGTTGACTGAGTCACTGCGGTAGGATTTATTATAGAAATATTTACAAACGATGCTGCCATTAGTGGATCTATAGCTACCTTCAGTAATGTCAGCATTGTCTATTCCCATTACCCAGTCATTGTTATCATCAAGGCCTTCGTGTATGCATTATGAAATAAATCAACTTGCCTGCATAATTGCATGCTGATGCTATTAGCAACGGCATTTATATAAGAATCGTGCAATATTACCATTGCCACGAATTGCATTCCCGAGGGCTATGCCACTTTTACACCACTTACCTAAAGACATATATACATTATTCATTGTAATAAGGCAGTATTGTGGTCCACTGCAATATTACAAGAACATTATTGTACCTGACATAATGCTGATATAGATTTAAACACAGCATATTTAATACAGTCGTGGTCGTCGCGTCACTGCCTTCACTGCGACACTTCGGATCATATCCAAATGATTCAATCCAATAAAACCTAATATTAGAATGTGGCGTGCGATTACTCCACCCTTAAAAAGAAAAGCAAAAATATAACACTATCGATTTTTTGTTTCTTCTGATGTAAACGTCATTAGCTTACGGGAACTTACGAGCCTCCATTACCGTACTTTCCGTTTATACACCTCAATTTGTGCCGTTCTTTTCTTATTGATGGCAATGGTCTTTCAAATCATTTGCATTTCCTAACTTAGATTATTAATATGGATTGCATACATATCGCCTACACACAGGAAATGGTGGGAAGTTAATTTCCATTTTATTTAAGAAATTTTGATGGTGGAGTTTATTAGCTTGTGACAACTGCAATAAATATACGCTTATCATCAGTGAACACATTGCATGAATGAAAAAAGACCGATGGCTCCGCTGACAATCCTAGTCTGCCACAACGTTGATTAAATAGCCAAGTAAATGACACTGACCTTCTTGTGCTTTGATGTTGTCAGTTTCTTCTTTCATCGACCAAAATGATTGAATGATGATGGTGATGATGATGTCGATGATGATGACGATGATGATGATGACGGCGATGACGACGACGACGACGACGATGATGATGATGATGATGATGATGATGATGATGATGATGATGATGATGATGATGATGATGATGATGATGATGATGATGATGATGATGATGATGATGATGATGATGATGATGATGATGATGATGATGATGAACAATAACCAATGTGTTAAAACATCTGATGCGATCATGAAATAACATACTAATTAAAAGTATGAAAACTATTTTCTGGGTTTAAATATATCAATTCAAGCAGATCAAACATAATTTGTTTTAAAAAAAATGCATAAGGTTTATTATGATTTACTATGCGGTCTACAGTTGAAAACATAAACCGATATCGGATAGCAGCTGCCATCGTTTACTCTGGTTAAATTAATATGGTTTAGAATACTATCTATAGTAAGCTATCTTTCTTCAATTGACCCCATCAGGCATCAGTCAGCAAAAGCTTATATTGACTCTCCTTAGTTTGGGTTAAACAAGTTTCGACAAAAGTGCTTGTGCGTGTGCTCACCGTGTTGATTTAAAAACACGTGGGGTTACTGCGTTAATTGTATTCTAAATATGTGATGAGAATCGCTGAAGCCTGTAGTGCTGTTATGCATTTCTGTTTATCATAAAATGTTGGAAGAGCATTACCCTTAAGAAGGTATTCCAAATGCTAATGAACGATTCCTTAGTATAACATAACACCTTTAAGAGATCATCAGTCTTCATAGCTCTCCTGGAGAGTGTTTGTCGGCTGTGATGCATCCTCCACAGGCGAGTACATGGGCCCTGTCACTATTTATCGTAGTTATGCGACGAATGCAACCATAAGCACTTCTTTTTCCCTAGTAAGCTAATCTATTTGAAAGAATACCATGATTAATCGTGTCAAATGATTTACTAAAATCAATTAATATTCCAGGTTTGTGTCGCTCATTAGCTATGATAGATGTGAATAGATGTGATAGAACTAAATACATTAATGCTAAATTAGTGTCGTGATTTTCATGACAACCGGTGTCGATACAATAAATGGTATTTGTTTAGAAGTGTGTAGTTTTTCAATACAATAAGTGTTGATAATGGGTAACTTCCTTTATTAAAACGTGCGATCCTAAATTCAAATGGGACAACGCCTGTCTACAGAGAGATTTAGACAGTGGACCACTGGCTTAAATGTATATATATATATATATATCCCGATGTACGTTTAATAATAGAATCTAGAAATATCGTCCCATCCATGGATGACAGTGTTTTAACCAATGATAATGTTAGTAACCTCGCATTAATTTTTATTTTTATGAGGATAATATACACGTTTAGACTATTAGTGAAGGACCGAAATACATTCGCTGAATGTTTTTACAAGATTCAGCCTAATATTCAAGTAAAACTGGTTCATTTTGTTAACTATGAAAATTAGATCAATGATAATTTAACCATCAATAATGAATTTAACTTTGCTTATTTTTGTTTAGGGTTGTTTTTGATGAGTTTCAACGTCTTCCGCTCACATCGTTTCATAAGTGTCCGAGGTGTAGGTTTATAATGTTTATATACAGATTGGTCGATGAACATCGGGTTTCTTAGGCTTGGTTCATACAACTTATTTTTCATTTTGCTGGACTTCCTGTGTCTTTGGGCAAGCAATTTAAATCTTTCGTAGTATAATCTGTTTTCACAGGTTGCAGTGGGAAACCAGAATTATAAAGGTCCTTCAAATTGTGTGTTAGACTTAGAAAGGTGCTTTTAAATATTGGTAAACCACAAAATTTGCATGGAATTAGCACAAATGTACCCACTAAGGGTATTTAATGCCATTAAAAACTTTCTTCGTTCTTTTCAACCCTGTACCTTGCTTGACATGACTAAGATAATGATTTCTGACATTCCCGTCTCAACAGCAAGACGCCCACTTTTTGGACACTAGGTGTTTCCGTGCCACGTATCCGTTTCACTGGCCACCCACCCTCGTAACAGCTTAGCCTACTTGTGCTCGTACTATTTGACTCGCGACATAAGTATAAACATATACAAGCACTTACCGGGCATGCTTAATGTGTTGATAAAAAAAGTTAATGAGTAATGCAGAATCACTCCACGCAGGACTTATACTTATAAATTGTTGCCCATGTTCTCTGACATGTTCTTACTTTCGACACAATATATCTGATATTCCTAAAAACATAAACACATTACAAAGCATAACAAAGCATAAAATAGTTTTTTTATAAATACTTTAAAGCAGGAAGTGACTGGCGACGAGTAGTACTTCCGTTTCCACTCTATTAAACGATGGATACCGCTACACACTAAGAGCTACGGTGTTAGTAAAGCTCAAACGTCCTGTAAAATAAGATTTAATTTAAAATGTCGCCAGTTGTCAAATGAAGCAATAGCAACTTCATCCTGTCACAAAAATACAAACGACTGGTCTGTTTGCAGTCAGTGCGCTATCTTTCACTCTGTTCTACGCGTGCCTAGTCACTACTTCCGGTCGTTAAGGAGTGTTTTTGCACGTTGTTGGGGGTTACATTTGCATTGAATAACAAAGCTATATTGCAGCACTTTGGTAATTAATGTATTATTGCATTACTCTTTCTAAAATTAACGATATATACTGCCAATAACGCCTTATTCTTGTGCTGATAATCGATAAAAGCCGGTTACCAGTAGCTGATCGGGGATTACCTTTACTAGGTTTTATCGCCGAGCGCATGTTGAATAATTTGTACTCCGACAATTTGCAACATTCCTAGATGGCACTCTGAAATATTTGTTATAGATTATATTGAAGTTAATGAGTTGTGTGTTTTAGATGGTTACTGCATTGTAAGTGCAGTGTGATAATGGAATATATATATATATATATGCATGTATATATATATATATATATATATATATATATATATATATATATATATATATATATATATATATATATATATATATATATATATATATATATATATATATATATATATATATATATATATATATAGGAAATAGAACAGTCATTCGTTTCCTTTTACTGTAACTACCATATCAGCTGTTTATTCACATACCGTGTGATCGTGTCATTTTTATTAGCAACGCTCTGTCTCTGTTGGTCGCTGTATCTATGCTAGAAACATAACCTTATCACTTTATCTAACCAACTGCCTTGCCTATTAAATCATTGGACTTTTTCTTTATATTCAAAGTGGAATCGCATCATAGCTTGTAGTTTGATACGATGGGCTGTGGTTGGAAAACTGTGTATAAGCTGACAGTTTTGAGCACGTGACGACCGTTTCTGGCCGTGTTAGAAAATGTCGTTGGTGGACTAGAAAACCACTTTGTGGTACAGTTTCTTTGAATAATGGACCAGCATTAACTTTTCGACTCATGACAAATATGCATTCATATAATGCAAATGTCATACAAATTATTTTAATAGACTATGACACAGATACACAAGTGAATAACATCGAATCCCCACGTCACGGTGTACTTACCGCTGAGAAAATATAGTCAACACAAGATGTAAATGCAAACTCGCTAAAGCTTGTAAGCGACTATTGAAGCACGATTAGAGCTAGGGAGTTACACTAAATTGCCATATTATACCTTCACTGAATTATACAAAGAGATCAGACGAGATTAAACCGGTTTTATTGCTAATAAGAGCTTTCCTCGTATGCAACCTTCCATTTATTTAAGTACTGCTTTTCATCACGTGGACGTGTACGCCAATCGAAATGTAGAATCACTCTACATATTCCTCTACGTATTGTCCAATTGTGAATCTGTTACGTTTGTACTTAAATCGTTACTACTGACAAAGAGCTGTTGACAAATGAGCCTGAATGAATCATTTATCAATCATCTGGTTCTTTGTTGTACAGGTCCTTTTGTTTAAGCGCTTTTGTGAGATAAAAGGCGGGAGATGTTATTCCGACTGCAGATTACTTGTAGGCTGAAACAGCTCTAACAGTCACGTGCTCCCATTTGAATCTACTAGCTGGTTCAGTGGAGCTGAGGGACACAAAGTGTTTGATTATTACAGTCGGGCACAAATATTTACATATATGAACACTTGCTGACATTCAATCCGCGTCGTCTGGGTGGTCATTGATATTGTACCATACACATTGTTCTATGTATATACCACTCCATCCGCATACAGCGAGCCATCAGCAGCTATATCGCTTACTGTCTATAAGTGAATAACAAACCAACGATGCTTCTATTCACTATGCAGTGTTATTCCATTTTTAAAATTCTCAGACATATCTGATTGTGCATGACATGACCCATGGGTATCTTGTACTATCATTGCGGTCATTTGCCAAACATGTTCAGCTACATGTCGCAGTGTCAAGACGCCGGGTGTTAAGGGTTCACACGAGTAAAGGGTTTGATGGCTGGTTTTAATAGGCAGTAAATGTCTGGGACATTCAACGTCTATACATACGGAAGCACTAATAATGCAGAACCCGCTACTGTGTGTTGGTATTTTCTGCAACAGATTAAGATGAATGCACACAATCAGCGCACACGATTCGAGGAAACACAGATTAGGAACGGCAATTTGTACCAGATTGCCTTAGCATACACTACAACTGGCTTTGAAAGGTCACTGCTAGACTGCAAGAGGCAAATATCATTACAATCATAACATTATTGCACCAGCTGAGGCGCTTGACGACGCGGGTATGCCGGGGACGCCCTACAAGCAATGAGAGCAGCGATCATATTGGCTCCTCGTAGTCACAGAATGGCGTCTGTACGATCTACGTGTGTATTACCCTATACATTGTCGAATGGTGCCTAATATGCACGTGTATACCATTAGTTAATTAATAAGCATTTATTGATGACCATCATTTGGCACCATTATTATTACCAGTCTACTTTGCCGATATTGTAATGGACTGAATTCTACATCGTCAGGAGATGGGATTCATTCGATTTGATTCATTAAAGACGATATGTCTACAGAGTAACTTTTCTATAACTAGCCACAAGCAGTATCAGGTTATTAGTTACTGAACTCTTGACACTCCCCCTTTTGAACAGAACAGTAGTCAGTAGTGCTCCTATTGCAATATGCCAGCTTTAATGGTCGTTGTAGAAGGAAGAACACACCACCAGCTGAGGAAATTGGATTGGGAATGTCATCCATATCTTGTCTTGATTGAATTACATGTTGTTGATGAAAAACTAATGGTGATTTGATTTTTCAGAATCAAATGATGAATTTCAGCGGCGCATTGACAAATTGCACGTCTGCTAGAAATCTGCAAAGGGGTGATGCAAAGGCGCATCTTCATAAGTGCAAGTGAAGATTACTGAGTATGGTATAAATTATCTTCTGTGTCTAAGCATCAAAATGACCGAGGCAATTAAGATAAGATTGACGGGTGAACTGGAAAGCCAACATGTAGTGTGGTGGGGTTGAATAATGACGTTGGATATTTGCGCAGACAATTGCCCTGCCAAAACAAAGCACGAAAATATTTTCAATTCAATCTCGCAGTAACCAAGCGATTGCTGATGCAAAAGTCTACAATATGATACCCTCTCTTAAATGTACAAATAGAATATATGAGATTTTTTCCGGGGGTGGGGATCAAAAGTATCACGTGTTTGACCATTGGATATACTAAAATAAAAAAAAACCTAGCTTTGTTAACTTTAATTTAACGGATGTTTATTTCAGAAGCATACCATTTGATGATGATTGCGACCCAGGATGGTGCAAACTTGGAAAAATGATCTATTTATTCTGTATTATGCTATGTTGATTTGGAAGACGTTCATCATACAAGCGCAAAGGAAAATATCGAAATATAATTCCTTAACGTTCATTTATAGTTAGTTATATTTATTCTTGACAAAATGAGTGCAGCGTCTGCAATTTTTGTGTCTTAAAAGCAGCATTTTGCCACCAGAAATTCTTTTAAATTTCATCTGTATAACATATTCGTGACACATATCACATATTGTAAACTTTGCTGTTAAGCAATTGGCTCTTGAAGTCATGTAAATCATGCGATATTAAGTTACCGAGATAATTTTGCTTTTTGACCTATCAAAGCACGACGCAGGGTTTACATTTTGCCTCGTTTTTCATTGGAAACGAAGTTGCAAACTGTTTTCTTGAAGCTTAATTGTATACGTGCTACAATTATTCTACGCAAACCATGGGTTGCAGGAATCAGACTGACAAATCTCATTAGCATACCTCGAAACGCCCGTACATTTGCTCAATTGAGCAACTCTGAAACGACTGATGAAGGCTCTTCCTCGCAATATCAATATTTATATTGAATGGGAATGGTTATGATATCCCACTCGCAAAAGTGTTCGCAAAAGTACATTCCTTGCATAAAAAGAACGAAGAATATCAGTGAAAAACGGCCCACAGAAACCACAACCTTTGTAGTCTATTGATAAAATGGCTGACTTATTGGCCGTTCTCAGAATCGTTCAATGTCATTTGAATTGATTGCTATTTTGACCTATTTGTATCCGTGTAACCCAGCACCCCCAGAGAATTCTAGCAACTTCCCTCAAAGGTTATTTATATTGTGAGGGATGTTTCTGCTAATTTCGGTTAATGTTCAGCGTGGATAAGAGCGCATGTGATGCATCTTCGTAGTTTTATCGGGTGTCGCCGTGTGATTTATGTAAAATGGCGGGTTCCTAGGCGCCATGACAAACCTTCTTACATTAAAATACAGCAAAGTAGAAAACCTGACATGTAAATCAGTGAAGCAGCTTGGTTCAACTGCCAGGATGCAATCTCTGCACGATATAGTCACACATATAAGACCGGAGCCAACCTGTTCCAAATTCAACGATATCGTGTTTAACTTGAAGTGTCTTGGTATCTCAAGCCATCACAGTTTCATCATATATTAGCATTGTTGTCCCACTTGTACAATATTTTCAAACCTCATAAATAACCTCCGCTCCATTTCATTCCTTAAGTGAAACTTCTTTAGTGACGCAAATAACATACGTTTTTGTGGTACTCCATAATGCACTAGCTACGGTGTTTATGGTAGGCAACCAGCATTGTGAAGAACCATGTTATATAATTAAGTCTCTGTGATCATCAAAGCAGCGACTGTAGGCAAGACAAATTGTACGGTAGAATGCTTCCTTCACAAACAAGCTCGCTAGGAATATAAATCATAAGCTGCAAAATCGAAGAACAGTATTGACAACAGGTGCATACCAATTTAAGCATTTCTCTTTTCGCAATCAAACGTGTTAGCTCTGCAATCCATCCTGCATTACACGTATTTACAAGTTTTGGGACCTGTGAAATTGCGTCAAAAACATTTGTATCAGAACCTATCCCATTAAGGGGCCGCGTTGAGCGAGACCTGTTTGCTGCGGTATCCATGTAGGCCAAATAATATCTGGACATTGAAAATCCCGCTCTTCAGCAAATTCAATAATCGACTACGCCCAATTGCCATCTTGCAGTCCTAATGGATATGTGCGACACTGACTGCGCTGCTTGACTTCCGTTTTCATGTGTCATTAGTAAATGCTATGATCCTGCAATTCGATGCGCCTTTCTCTGCATATTTTTTCCTGCCATATTGTCTACGTACTTTCTTGATTCAATCCCCAGGCCAATAATTATCACGAATTTTCATCTCGGCAACAACATTAAATCATATGTTCACGCGTTTCCAGAGAAGGAGACCTTTTATATCGTTCTACTTTTATTAGCAGTAATCAGATAAGCACTGCGTTGTTTTGCAAATTCGTTATTAGCAATCAAGGCGGCAAACACACACACACACACACACACACACACACACACACACACACACACACACACACACACACACACACACACACACACACACACACACGGCACACACATGCACATCCAACACTGCATATAGCATTCACTTAGCTAGATATGCATAAATAATGCACTATGCAAGCGCCACAAACAACAAATAAGCAAGACTAACGTCTTTTCCTTCAACAAATCTTACCCTACGCTTGAACAAATATGGGCTCTGTAGCCACATCGCTAATATAAAATATCTGTACCATGCGTGCGAAATAAATGCTATTATTATTATCATTATTAATATAATTAATGCTATTCTAATTCTTTCTTTGATCGGAGAGTTTAAGGTGCATGAACTAACCCACAGTGAAATATGCGATGTACGGTCAGACATGGTAATTACCCCACATTTATTGTATCTGCTTGTGAGAGTGCCTACTTCAACAGTTTCAATGTGGCATGTTATTTGCAGTCTCCAACCTGATCGCAGCAGTCCCAACCCTAAATTACCAGGCGAAAAGGTAGATCCTCATGTTTACTATACATTTTTATTAACGAGTAATGTTGATGACCGCCATACGCATCTCAAGCATAATGACGTCATAAATTGAAGCATGTGACTGGTGTGCTGGACTTTTGTTATGCTGTGAAAAATGAACATAGTTGACACATGGCGCTGTATATTGTGGAGAAGCAGACAAAATAACAGATGTTATACAATGAAACCTGCTGCTGCTGTACCTGGAATAGATTAGAGCTCTTTATTAAATTTCTGATTAAACGTGGGTATGATTCGAAACCGTACTGATATGATAACATATAAATTGGAATTATTGAGAAGTGAAGACGAACATAAAGAAACAACAAATGACGGCTCCTACCTGTTGATTACATTTACTATTGCGAGAGATGAGCGTGAAGATGTGAGGGGCGTGTTGTCACTTAGAATTAAGCCTTGTGAATGATGCCCAATAATAAATTGGAGCACGTACTTTGGCGGCTATGTGATTATGTAACCATTCTGGTCTATACTGATGTGGCATATAAACGGAACCTGCAAGTTCTGAAATGTTGAACACTTCAGATGTTCAGTTGGTGGTTACATTGCAAATGGTTCATTGTTATTGAAGTGTCGTCATCTTTGTTTGGCTGTATCACATCCTGTTATTTCTCATATCAGAGTACTGGCCGTTTTAATGAAAGTCAGTAGATTGCGTAGCAGGCACTTGCAGTATCGTTAATCTTGGGAGCTAGGGACTACAAATCCGAGGCTTTTGTCAATCGTACGAGTAGAATCAACTATTGGTGCAATTCTTACGTCTGGCTGGTATGGACATCGATCTTTATAAACTTGTCTCTATCCAAAAGGCAGATCCAAAAGGCTGTGCTAACCAGACGGTTAATGGCGGAACAGATAGTAAAATGCGCGACACAATAAAGAATTGGGATAAACATAATTTGCCAGTTACCGAGCAGCCGAGAATACATAAACAGTTATGTATTTTCTACTCTAGGTTTAGAAACTGCAGATGATTGTAATTGTTCAATTTATCACACAATTGAAATGACCTAATCTGTGGCCAAAAAACCTTTAAAATCTAGGCTTGCTGCAAGTGAGCGATGATACTTAATGAAAGTTGCACGAGCGGCACGGTCATCCTCGTTCGAAACACAGTTAAACGCGATTGCTTCATTGCGCTTTGTTTCATTTATGCCGCAGTGGTAAGCGCCAGTTGATTGTCGAGCCAACTCTCTTGTATCACTATGAATTCCTCATCGATGTCCACTTAAGTTTGTACTGCAGTTGTGTCTTATGTTACATTATAATAAGTAATAGCCCCTAACTTGCGGTCGGATGTAGCGCTTCCATAACCCCTAAGGTAGCAATTAAGGTTCAAACCGTAATTTGTTATGTGGTATACGGAAGTTTCAGCTTTCTAAATAATAAGCTGACTATGTAAACGAGCTACGGTACAATGAGCGATATTGCAACTTGCTAAATGGGCACATTCCCAATACTCTGTATGGGTTGGTCCACGAGAGACTTGCTCCCAATAAGAAAATCCGCGAATGGACCCTAAAGGATCGTTTCTAAGCAGCAGGCAATATATCTAGAACATGCACAATTTTTTCAAGCCTAAAGCATATAATTCCACATAAATTTCGTTCACTGTATTTCTGTCAAGACTGTACGAGGTGACTTTCTCCAACAACATGCTTTTAAAGTACGAAACTAAATCGCCAAGCATAAATTGTTTACGTCTGCGTAAACGGAACGAGTTAAACAACTATGCAATTTCGGCTGCCTTATAGTCAGTAGTGTCGCTTCGGAAATATATTTAATATCGTGGATGTTTACTGATAACATTTTGCTCGTCACTATTTCATGAACTTACCAGATACCTCATGTCAACGGAGCAAAGAAAAGAAAACAGTTAGAATTCTAGAATTCTACTCGAAGGACTATCGTCTGGAGGGCAATGTTTGTCAACCAATGAAAAAAATTAATTGTTCATCAGCGGCAAATTAACAAGGTTATAATGCATATCACCAAGCAATTACAGTATATGCTAATCATTACCCCTGAGAATAAAGCAAATATTCCGTTCGATTACACTACAGACCTTGAAGAAGCGCGCCTGTTTGAATTATGTTATGATGTATCAGTCAGCTGGATGGATATTACCCGCTTCTGATTGCACAATGCGTTCTGATGTTACACGTTCTGCATGTAATCTGAGATCGCTTTAGGCATTTTAGCAAAACAGGCTGCGGTTGTGCTGACGAGGGTTTATTTTTGATAGCTAAATGCATATAGTATTATTGCAGTTTGGTGCGTTTGCGCAAACGCCGTTAACAGTTCTATCAACATTTTCCGTTGAGGCATCATAGCACATTATCTCTTTCGTCAAATAGTTAATATGAACAGTTAGCATGTACAATATGCGATCCGCAATTGCAGCACGTGATATTTGCATTCCCATATTAATCATATGATGGCTAACCAGTTTAGTATCACGCTTATTAACAGATGAGCCCCTTCCGTGTTCCTGATATGATTAGGCCTTATTTCTCCGGTTGATATTAAATCTCTTTTTGGTCATTAAGTCACACCTTATGTACGAGTAGAGTGTAATATTGGTCACTTGTCTGCTGCAATATCTACGCTACAGTATGACAAGTAATGGAACTTCAAAATATTCCAGTATGCGGACAAATAACTGAAAATTGGCAAATTAAACAACTACTCTATGATCCGTGCCTCATTCAATCCCGAAGGCAGCATTAGGCAGTATTGGTTGTCACTGCTACAACGACATCATATAAAAGAATATTCTTTTATGGAATAGTCCTCTCTTGAAATATTTACTGTCTGAGTGACGTTAGCAATATCATTTTATGCTGTTTTAAGTCGGCATCGGCAATTAATCAGCCTGGAATCTTTTAATCGTATCAACCAAAAGTTACCTGTCCGAGATGAATGGATATGATGAATTAATGAACTGCCTGTCGATATCAGTGATGCCCAAAGTGATTAATGATTGCCGAATCAATTACCGAGACTACTGACGTATCAGCACATCAATAAACTAACTCATGCATGTTAAACAATTGGTTTATTGAAGTCAATCATATACTGAGTCTGGTTTGATAAATATTCGATACATTAGGTGATGCCCTAATATTAAGACCATTAAGTCACATATAAGTGATATCATTTTTTAACATTTGTTAAACCGTGTGCATGTTGTGGCAACAGGAAGCAATGATAACCAGTGATTTGTTTTTTAATGGTTTGGTGGCAATATAAAACAACACTGTTAAGATACAAAAGCACCCGCTGCCAGCAACTATAATAAACAGCATAAGACAGATAAAGCGCATATATGGCAAGCAATATCCGTTTGGGAAATCACCGATCTATTTGCAATATTTATGATGAATAAAGCAACACTGGACAAACGTAATAATCAACGGCGACTATCCCTGCATGATCTGCATTCATCATTCAATGACCACCACAAATCCATTCAAAGACTTGTACATTAACCAGTACGATGACAGTTTTAATATCCAGCTCATCGAAAGGGCAATACTATTGACACGGCATCATATTGATGTATGGAACGTTATTGCCATGTTTGCCACTATTTTGCGGTCACAGGTTTTGTCTTGTTAATGCGGTTGTAACCTGCGGGTTGGGTACGTATATCTGAAATGAAAAGGCAGTTCGTGCCGTTGCCTGATATGTCAGACCTGGTGCTGACTCAGCAATTCGGCCCACAATGTGATCTGTGTCAGGCATGAACCATATGGACGATTTAATGACAAGGCTCTGACGAGGGTCGTTATGTTGCTGACATTGGCCTGTACTTCGTGAATAATCTTAATGCAGACTTCCTTTCTTTAGAATGTGGAACTGACTATTACACTTACTCAACTGTCCTTAATGATATCTTCACTCACCCGTTGTATGGGACACGGTTACGCTTCCACGGCATTAAAGTAATTGTCCCAATAGCACATTTTGCTACCGGCGGATTTATGTTAACCATAGAGACACCAGAATCATAGCTGCCCACTTCGCAATCGCTTCCTGCAAGGCGTTTTCCTTTATTATAGTTGCACCTGTATGTTAACTACTTACGTGAGCGGGATATCCAATGATAGGATAAGTTAGGTAATGGCTTAACATATGAACATTGCATTCACATTGTCGGCAAAGGCTACTTTAAACATATATTGACACGAGGAAAGTTTTATTACCTGACAACACTCTCGTATTTACAGTATTCACATGTACCATGTTCATTGTAGATTATCTTATTTAATAATTGCAACGTCTCAAAGTTGCCACGACTAAATTTACTATTTGATTCTATGACTTGTAATTGAACATTCAACATTTATTTGAAACAATAATAGTTTATAATGTAAAGGCACTCGTAAAATTCTCAGTATGGCACAATATTGACGCACATGCTGTCATATTGTCGAACCTTTCTCTCCAACAGATCGAGTTTGAAACACAGTTTGTATAATATTTACATTCCACATAAGAGACGTACAAAAATCATTGCGTATATGCTAACCTGCACAACATTGTAAACTATCACACATAAAGTTTGACCTCCTCGCATTATATGTTCACCATATAACTAAAGAGCAAGTAGCTTCGGTAAGAGGGGCCATACCGATTATCTCAGCCATGAATATGCAAATGAGTGAAACACTTGCACATTTTCAGGTGACGCCACCATGAAATCAATGAAAGCACACAAGACTGTTTATCCGACTTCTTGGGGCTCGGCTTCTGATAAAGATATTGAGTCGTTTGATTTATCGAAGCGGGCACGCTCCCGAATTAATCAGACAATTCCATCTGGTTTTAAGAAACGCTTTGACAAAGCATTACGTGCTTACGGATGGCATGTTAGCATATTTCCACGGCTGTGGGCGCCAATGCGCCCTCTAAGCGTAGCGATAAGATCCTTGATGTGACAGAGCTGTGACACTTAATATATGCATTATATTAAATTTAGATAAGTGATTATTCACAGATAAAAGGTATGCTTGCAACGGCTCATTATCTCGAGGTTTCAGAATGTAACTCAGTTTGGAAGAAATATATGTATAAAATCTGACATATAAAGGCTTCATATGTCTTAACTCAGTTTGTTTAAGTGGTTGGTTAACAAAGTCGTATTGTAATCAGGTAGATCCACTATTGAAAAACATGTTGTGGGGTTTAGGAAACAGCAATGCCAGAGACAGGAAAATGAAGAACCATGTAAAGAACGAAGAAGATTCGATCTAGAAATGTAGCCAGAGCCTTCCATTCACTGCGAATCTTTGCGACCACTGCCTGTTTGCGGTTGTTCTCGGTTGTAATGTACTCTAAGCGGGCTATAGAGGCGCGAATCTCTGCCAGCTGTTTGTCAATTCCCATTGTGGTGCCCATATCATTAGAGAGAAGTTCCCTCTGCTGTTGCTGCTATCTGTGATAGTTACAGAGCGTTTGATGTCACATAGGTGGCCGTTTTGCTTATCCGGAGAAGTGTTGCCGGTGCTCAGCATTGTCATCCCCTCTCTGTCGCTGCCAGTCCGGTTAAAACCCATGCTGGGCTGCTGACGGCAAGCAATGGCCATAGCATCACCACAGGTAGACATCTGAAAATGCAATATGAATAGACTGCTCTGCAAACGTACCAATCACCATTACACAATTCTTAATGAATGGATGGTGATGGACAAAGAAAATACCTTGGACAGGATACGTGCGATCCATCGGTGAAGATGTTTGGTATCACCACGTGAAATGTTGACGACCAGAGACGACAGAAATATGGAGAGCATGATTATGACCATGTTATAGCAATAATAGACACCTGGAACAGCAGTGGAGGTCATATGGTCGTAACTGCATGAGCCGCTTAAATAAGTAAAAAAATTGCAACGGTTTACATGATAAAGTCAAACTTGAATGCTACGCAGAATTACCAAGAATTGGCACGGTGCTGGCTGTAGGTGGCGCAGTTTCTACCAGAATTAAGAGGAGGAGCAAAAAGCTAGAAAATGTGCTCATTGCTAGAACATACAGACTGACATGAGATGGACAAGGAAATAAACGAATGGGAATGCATAAATATATATATATATATATATATATATATATATATATATATATATATATATATATATATATATATATATATATATATATAATATATATATATATATATATATATATATATATATATATATATATATATATATATATATATATATATATATATATATATATATATATATATATGATAACAATAAACCATGCATGTCAGGAAATGATCATATCCTATTTGTGTGACTGCACCAAAAACCGGTCATTACCTAGGCCAGTTCTGTCCGGTCTGTCGGGAGGAAGCCAGAAGACGACTAACGTCAAAAAGGCGAAGAATATGCAAGGCAGTGTGAGTATGTACGAGGAGAAGACGACTTTTCTTTCCAAGTATAAGTCAAAAGTTAGCACAACGAAATTAGGATCACTGCCCTGCGAAGGAATAATTTTCCGTTTAGCAGTAACGTTTAGAATCATCCAAGCACACGACTCTTTGTAGTCTGATTTGAACGTCGAGAAATCGATGCCGTCGTCAAAGCCGTTAAATAGATTGATTTCCTTCGATGTATGTGTCCACGACCCGAACCACATATGGCACTGTTGAGAATCAAAAGGGAAGTTGGCGACGTTGACGGAACACGAGCTACGAAAGATAATGTGTGGAAACCACGTGACCGTGCCATCTGATGATATGACAGCCAGAGCATGCCTGTGGTCTTCCTCCGCGTCGGCCCTGTTTAACGCAAAGATGAACACACCACATAGCAGCTGTGAGCGGCTTCAATCTGACTACCCTGCTATGTCATTTGAAAATAAGTGAGTACAATACGCGATCAAAAGTTGCGCACTTCATCAGTACTCACGCATTGTAAAGTGTTATATCTGGAATCCAGAGTAGTAAGGGATCAAGACGGATGGATGTGACGCCATTATACTCACTTGGATCCCATGTCATATATTCGTCTCGCCATTGCTTGGAACAATAGATGCAGTTATTTTAGCTCATGTTGGCCGTTACCCAATGAATACACAACAACTACATCTCCTCACCGATTGTTATGCGTACGATCGCACGTCTTTCCACGCTCATAAATACAGCTCAACACGCATCAAAGTGTAGATGATACATTTAATTTTGATGTATGAGTGTTAACAAGTAATGCACACGGTCAAAATTTGGATAAACACCCTAATTATTTGCTTGAGTAGCGAGGCCCGAGACTTTACGTTAATTAGTGTAATCACTCACATAGCGTGTCCACATACTCATAGTCAGGATCTTGGCCTTCTCATTCAGGTCCATTTGAATTAGACCTAGACTGAAGTAAACGGTGACTGGCGTTGACACGTTCCTACAGGGCGTCCGGAACGCCCCACTACCTCGTAGTTTCTCATCAGTTCGTTGATCAGCCGCTTCTCCTCTGACATTGTGCTATTGACATACATACATGTTGTCTTTACTCGTGATCTCGTTGAAACAAAAGTCGATACAAACAGCGAATGTCGACGTTTGTGATTATTGGTGCAATGCATCGCGTACAAATGGTTACAGCGGCTCCTAAGAGAGAATACTAATATTATAAATGTATGCACAAACGTCTTCCAACTATGGTATGTTATAAACATTTTATGTTATGTACATGTTAAAACAATCATTGGCTGCATAAATTAAGCATTTATATAAGACAGTGAATGAATTTGGCATATCCTATCCAAAAACACGACTCTGATATTTATTTCGTTGCTGCAATTCGTCTCTATGCGGAACTATGTTTGCCTAGATAATATTGAGTAGCACTATATCAAAGTATATGCTGTGGAACTCATCAGAATGGCAATATTGACGGACTTAATATGATGCATATTATCGCATAAATGCGTCTTTTATGTTAAGTTGCTCTGTCATTGATTTTCAATGCAGTGCATCAATGAAACAATTGACCCTTCAACAACAACTTCAGATTTTACAAGCGTATGTTCCTCGGAAGTGGAAGTGGTCAGGAATTGTCAGGCACGTGTAGAAATAAACTCGAATTATAATATATTAGGCATATTTAAAAATGATATTGTCTCAGGAAATTTATATTGTGTTATTAGGTCTAAAAAGTAACTGCTAACCGCAGGTTAGGTATATATAAGCCATTCTGAGTGACCGTGTCAAGATATCATCCAAATGAGATCAGAGGCATTCGGAATCTACCACCTGCTCCTAGGCTTCCCGAATCATCAAACTCATGCAAGCACCGTGTGTCAGGAACAAGCAACAGGACGTGGAACCATCTGGTGGTGATTTACCATGCGATGTAGCAGCGTCTAACACGTGATGAAATGGGTTGATCCATAGCACAGCTTCGGATGGACCGCCAATCACTAGACCTGTTCTGAAACTACTTATCCACATTAACTGCCGACTGTATGGAAACATTTCAGCTGCTCCGAGGGATTTGCAATAGCGTGCTTTGTTACTCAATGATTATTGATAGAAAAACAACGTTAAACATTTTTCTGGGGAATCGTTATGATGAGCCAGCCTTGTAAATAACCGATGCACGACAAATAACGTCGCAGGTGCTTTTGCACATCTCAAAATATTTTTTCCCGCATAACAAATGTATAATAGCCCCGCATATCACGATAATATACCCGAGACAAGCAACATAATCAACAAAATATTTGTTATATCCTCCCAACTAATATGTCGTTAATTCTTTCTGAATGCTCTTCCCGAGACCGCAATATACCTCCTGTCCATTACCCAGAAATCCAATTAGCTAATCTTTGAGAGCTCCTGCGTCAGCGATATATATGCTTCGTTGCCTGAATCATAACTTTAGATGTGAAAGTACAAAAGTGAAGCTGTCGACATCGCAAAATTTCCTTTTCCTTTACAATATGTACTTCAAAGCGATAGGATAGCTACCTTGTCCGGGAAGCAGACCCTTGAAAGGGCATGGATTGTGCGTGACGATCCCTAACACTCTTTGAAATATTGAGAACTTCAATGTAAGGTTGAACAAAAGACTTCATTGAGAAACACGAGAAAGCATATTGTTTTTACCGGATCATCAAGTATATGTAACGTTAAGCCATTGCCAGACAAGCTTCATCATAGAGCATTTAAAGCTCGCGTACTTAATTTGTTTTTTGAGATATTAGGAGGATGAATACGGAATGGTTTACCTGTTCGCGTGATATTGATCTGTTGAGCCGCCCTCATGCTGAGCTGTGTTGTGCATCATGTGGTGAGGCGTTGAAGTAAGCAAGGTTCCTTGAATTCCGACAGTCGCTGCCACCACTACAGCGAGGCTGAGTAACATAGCTGCCATATCCATCAATATTAGTCTTCGATGACACTATATTCATCTCTGTCTATGTATCACAACATCCGAAACTCCGCGTTTGCGAGTAAGCGGTGGTCTCTAGCGCGACTGTTACCCTAGCTGCTGCTCTCTCATGGCAGCCTACGGTCTGCCTGCACGAAGCATTGTTCCTCTTTATATATGCGCAGCCCGCTCCCCGTATGTGCTGGCTCACGGTAATACACGCAGCTTGCCAAACTTCTAGCATGCTATATTAAAGGCACGAGACGAGACTTCCACCAGCGCCATGGTACATCCACAAATACATATGCCAACGAATAGTGAATATCTCGAATGTTCTGACGAGATCCAACACAGTGCAAACCCGGTGACGGTGTTCTAGCCTTGAAGGTAAAACACGACCTAGAAAGATATGGCTGTTAATTGATTGCACGTGTCCACACTATAGGTCTGATTCGTCGCTTGCGACGGTGCATAGGAAAGTTATTTATCACATTCGTGCGATATTCGAAGACTAATTGTTAAGGTTAGCAACAATATAGTAGCTACATTCGTCAGAAGCATGGACCACGCTGTAGCCAGATGCTGCGGTGCCACCGTCGCCGGCCATGTGATCGACTATGAGAGCTTGTAATCGTATTAGGGACAGTTATGTAGAGCTTGAAAGTCTGTTAAGAAGCCGGGAAATACATGTCAGGATGCGATGTATCGCAAAAGTGATCAACAAGTCAGATCGGCCGAATAATATCTGTTCATTATTGAAGTGCATTATAGGGTAGGGTAGTAGATTTACTGGGTTGGCGGGTTGCGGTGGTATGTTGGTTTGGCGGTGGCTTTATACGCGACATTTTTGGTCGACTGGATGATATAAAGCTTATATATAAACACATGGCGATGCGTCGGACTACAGCGCACATTGACAGCGGAAGTTGGTAGGGGGGTGGTGGTCAAGTGGGCTTTAGCATAGTCTTGAGCTCGCTATTAAATGAAGTCGTTAATTATAATAATGAAAAAAACCTTTAGTGAAAGTCAGAAGCCACGGTCATCACGTGGTATGGCTTTTTGAAAGGTCCATCTTATATTCGTCAATTAACCCCTAATGTACTTTGATTGGTCGACACGTGTGTGGTGTCACATATGTGGTGTCAAATGATCCTTAAGTAAAGATCCGCATCTGCAACTAAACATCTTGGCTGCGAAAGCTCAGGGCGAATGTGAAGCATTTACTACCACCATTGGGGATAGTAATTATAGCTGATTCTCGTCATTTCATGTTCGTATTCCGTTCATAGAAAAGCACAGGGATTGCATCCCATCTTTTAAATGATCGTCCTGACACTCATTGAACCCATTCTAAATAGTCTTCCATAGCTTGTCAGAACAAAAATTGAATATTTTATATGCTAATTTAAGAAAGATTAACGATCTTTTGTGTTTTTATTTGGCAGAAGTGTACGCTATGTTTTAGCAGGTTTCATAGCTTAACTACAAGTGTTTACTTTGGCTCACCTGGGCAATAATTGACAAAAAAAGGGCAAATCCATCCTTCAACTTACATTGATCCCTCCAGTGCTCCACTGCATGCATGGGTAATATCGCCCCTGCTAGCGCCCATCTGTTACGTCCGATCCACGGCAATTATGTCAGTCAGACATCGAACTGATCCGATTCGCCAAATATTCTGAACCCGCCTTTATACGATCCCATATCACGCAATGTTTTGATATGCAGTTGATCCATTACCAGCATGACTTTCAACATTTATGTAACATGTAGTGGGTGAATGAATGGATAACATAGAAGCATCCTTGAAGTGTGCCAATGTCCGTTCTAATTCGACTGTGTATTTTTCTACATTAAACGACTCTGCATTCACAATGTTTGTTGTGGGTGTCTCATCTGATTGAGATACAGTGAAACAAAATATATGTCACTGAGCACTTAATTGCATGATGTGTGATCTTGCAAGTTTTAGGGACACGATGTGCACTCTGAGAAATATTTGATGAGAGGGGAATGTTCTTTTATACTGCAAGTTGTGTTTTACGATAGTTCTAAAGCATGTTAGCATATTTGGGCCTAGCCCATATTTGTAAAGCCCTTATGTGAAGTTGTGAGTCGATCAATGTTTTCCAATAGCGTATTTGGTGGATAATTGTATATTGAGTAGATATAATACTTCATTATCGTATTAAAACCAAGAACAAAGCACTGGAAACTCGTCGGTCGATGAAGACTCACATTCATTGCTGTCCGAAGAATTTATATTTCAAACTGAACTATATCTTAATGGGCAAACAGTTTCGGGTGTCGGACACAATAAGCGATGCAATAATAAGCGAGTGATTATTTTTGAAACCCTGTATTTGTCAATTCAGCGCGATGGACAAAATGCCATCAGCGTACAGAACTGTTACATGAAATTTCTGCCCGTCCCTGAGAGTAATGGGGGATTCATTACTCTACAATTAGTCAGCAGGGATAATTTATAGCACAACTGTCGTGGAAGAAGTCTATGTGTAGCATTATGTATAAGCCTGTGTACGTGCATTGACAAAATGTAAGATTGGTTCCGATAAACGATCACAGTGTGAGAGACCACAAGCGGAAGTCAAGTGTTAAGGTAGTTACAACTGAATAGAGCAAGTGGCATAAGTATGTACCGATCAATTCAGCTACGATTGCGAGAACATAGACGCATTACTACCAACAGACAATGTGTTTAACTGGTAAATATCACACCGCCACTGGAGTGCAAAATTTACAACGTATCTATAAACTTTTCGTTCATATACACCTCTTTTCTGAATGACTCATCGATGGCAAGCCGTTTCCATTTACGCCTCTCGATAATGTAAGGCAGATCGTACAAGATGGTCATCATTTTTGTGATACCACTTCTCATCCTTCACTTCAATTGATGTAAATTGTGTCTCTATGTTGGGTCTTTTTAATGCGACGACATGCCACAAACAAGCGCATTGCCTAACATGGCACATTATTTGGCTTGGCAGCTTCTCAACAATTTGTGATATTTATCAATGCGGTGGACACCGCATTTAGTCAAAACATTTTGCAGACAACCTGTTATGCATTAAAAAAGTAAACATCTGCCCACCCGGGGGTGCTCATGTGCAATCCCTCATTAATAGGTACAGATTAATAGGTCCGTTTCGAGCTTGGAGGCATGCCAGTAAAATATGGTTGCGGTTACGATGGCAATAAAGTCATAAAATTGGGAGTGTATTCCAAAGTCTAGGTATAACTGTCGGAAAATTAGCTGTATGTTGTGCTTGCGGGCCATTATTAATTCATAATATGACTGTTTAGGGGTTTCATCTGACTCACCCGACACGCAGGAGTCATTCATATCAGACGCCCATTTGTCTCAGAACTCAACTCATTCATTTCAATTGAATATTAGTGCGTTCATTTGACTTCTTGACTGTCTGTGCAACATGTAGCCTGATAATAGGCTAATAAGATATTATCGTGCCGAATATGGATGAAAAATGGCCGACAGAGGACACAGTTATTATTTAAGTACTAGAAAAGTGTTTAGAAAAATATGGTGAAAATTTTCTGAGAGAGATTTCATCGAGGGCTGTCGGATATCCGATGTGATTAGCTTGCGTCACTGTTCTCCGTTTAGATTTCCTCTATCGTCACATTTCTAATGCTGCAAACTCTGTTGCAATGGTAACCATATTACTGTCACTGTAATGTAATTTATTCATATGCATTACAAATAGCTGTCTGTGCAAAAACTAACAAGAAAATAAACATAAGCTAGGAAATCAACGTTAAACTAATTAAAATAATATTACAGTTTCAGTATGCTGTATCATATAGTTGACACTTAAAGTTACGCGGGACAATCAACGCCCTCTCCGACAGATGGCGTGATCACATTATTTTTGGGCGGATGCCTGAGTGAGCGTATTTAGCGTAGATATAAACTCTTTGATTCGCCTGCCCATCGGCAGAAATACAATTTCCTTGATTTAACGTAAAGGAAGGAAGAACTATCACATTATCTGCGATTCACACGTTTTATTTGACTCTCTAGAGATTTCAAGACACATCTATCGACGTCTCAGAGTTAAACATCATTGCAGCTAACACACATCACATGTGAATGCGTATAACCCCCCCCCCAAATACCACTAATGCTAATGCTAATGCATGTGCATTCAGCTTTTTGCGAGATTAATTTCTTGATCCCATTGTGATATTATCTAAATTACCCGTAGTTTCCGTCATTCATTTAAACACAGTACTTACTGGCAAACTTAAATGAATAAAATATAATCCTGCAGGCGCAAAGGAGCCCTCTCTCTGTACGCTACTAAAACCGGTGTTCTATTGAGAGCATGTCAACTATATTCGCTTCCATGGCTAATGGCACCTGGATGTTCCATCTCAAACCTCTGCCACGCAGCTGTACGGTGCGTACTTGCTTGATAGTCAACACCTGTTTGAAACCGAGACTAACAAATATCAGTGGCATTTTACATGTCTGTGTATCAGAAGAGGAAAACATCGCTGCTAGTTTGGATTCCGTGCAAATGTGATGTGAATGGTTATTCATTAGGAAGTGGCAAAAGACGTGCAAACGCTCTAGCGAGTTCCATTTGCGTTAAGAATATAAAGTTTGCTTCACATCCAGACTGTGACGTTGTTGCTTTAAGCAAGAACAAGTTTGATATATTGACGGCCGACTATCGATTGCATCCAGAAAATATCCTATCGAAGGGGTTTAAGGGAACTACAAATGATATTATATGCGACACCAGCTTGTACATTCGATAATAGGGACATCTTTGGCATCTTCCATAGTCAATAAAAAAACTTACAATAAAACCAATATACAAGAGAAAGTTAACAATATTTCTGCAGGTATTTTGTACTATTTCCCATTACCGTGTACATGGATGAAATGTGTGCTTCATTTACAAAGTTGATGAACGGTTGCCTATCTGCATATCTTTTAGTTCTAAGCAAACTCGATATGGGCTGATGTGAAATAAGATGTAGTAAATAGCAGCAGTTCAACCTTCAAACTACTGAATGTTTACAACCTAAGGAGACCTGTCAACTGTGGTTCGAATTCAGTGAAGATGTCATGTTTCAAAATGTTAATTACGAATTAGATGGATCGCTATGCAAGACACCTATGTCCGTTCTGTAGCCGCGTGTTTTATAAGATTATTGCGTATGATTAAGATTATTGCATTTTTCCTATTCGAAACAAAGCTCGTAAAAGCATTTAAAACTAATGCACCGAGAAAAAGTTTTCTCGAATATAATGTTCGAATTTGTAACAAGTGATACGTGCTATGTATCTATTTCCATATGGATGTCCTGTCAATATCTCACATAATATAATAAAATTGCCAATTTATCGGTGCCATAATTATGGACCAGTTCATTGAGAAGTTTATTTCTAACAAATGCATGCACAGCAGTAGAATATCAGGTATGTTCTCTAGCGAAACCCAAAATTAAAAACCAATAAAAGGGGAACAAAAACATCAAAGCACATAATAGGTGTCAGAAAAGCTCGATTATGGATGACACATTCTAGTATTTGGAACAAGAACCGGTAGAAGATTGCTGCCTTATGCAGCGGTGGTTTTTTTAGTCACAAGTTATCAATCCGTGGAACGAATATTAGAATGGACCACTTCCGTCATGTCCTGAGGCCATGAAGGACATAATCTGGGGTATATGTAACTTCAAGGTAAATTGCCCATTAGAATATAATTACGTAGTCGTACTTGTCAGTGAATATGTCTGTCCAAATAATCGATAGGTCAATTGTAGAGATTTTGATGCAGCAACCAGTGCATCGCTGTACTGCATGGACCTTAAACGGCCAGACGCTGCCAAAATGTCAAATATGTAAACGGAAGCGAGCTATGAAAGCGCAGACGTCGGACAAAAATCCGTCTAAAAGTTACAAAATGGTTGGTCATGTGCGAGTGTCTGTGACCAGAGGTTAAATAAACCATCTTTCTTACATAAGATGCATCCTTTAAATCATGACATCCTATTATTATTGGTTGACGGAGGACGAAAGTATAATTATTGTATTCTTGTGTATGCTATATGCTGCTTTCAGGGACCTAAAAGTGCCTTCATATTTCGCTTTGGACAATTTATGCAAAACCTGCCTCACGGACAGTATCATATAGCCTCATCATGGGTAATGCCTGCGATGTAGCCTGTCCCTCCGATAACATCGTTAACACATACGTTGACACTCATGAGCTAGCTATCGAAAAAATTAGAAAGGCTAATTACACGCTTCGGCCTCTGGCGTTGTTATGGGTGCCATAAAACGTACAGCACATGGAAACTAATAAAGCCAAAGTACACTCCAGTGTTTTAGCGTTATTAAGTTGTATAAGTAACAGATATGGCGATGTCATATGCTTAGCGATTCATGTCGGCCGTGTTGTTATCCACGGGTATCGCCAGTCTTCTTGTGGCTATTGCCTGCTTGATGTCTTTTCACTATTCAATCTTAAATGCAATATTTTAGATTGTGATATAACATAACGGCATATTTGTAAGTTTATGGTGTATAAACAGGGCATTAGGATGTATATCACGAGGTAAATATTGCGTAATAAAAAATTTCATAAGACCTTGCAGAAGTGATACCGATTCGTCTTCTATGATGTCATACAAAAGTTAACGCACATTTTGTTTCCTGAAGGGTACGATATTTTACTCATAGTTGAACAAATTTATACAATGTCCTTTATTTGGTACATATTCTAATGTGGTTATAAATATGCTTGTATATTATATATATACATAGCTAAGGTCTCTTTGTGATGAATTTGCACGTACGAGAAAACTCCTACCGATGGACCATAACAAATTAAAGATGGTAATCTTAATGTGGTAGTGTTAACACAGGCAACTAGTAGAAATATATACCTGAGGATTGAACTTGTGCCGACAAAGATATTACCAAAATGCTTTTCACAGAAAATGCAGAACAGCCGGAAAACACTTGCTGGTCAGCTTTAGCGTCCACTAAATTGACAAACATAAACAATCTCATTAGATTGTATCGTCACTGCGATAGTTTACTCACAACACTTTGTGCTTGTCATGATAATTCAAACATTAGTATTTCAGTTTATAAGTTTCATATAAACAACCATTAAATTAAGTGGTTGTCTTATTCAAATATTTTGCAAACAATGCACATGATATATATATATATACACACTATACACGGTAAACCACAACAGCCTACTACTAAAATAGGCGAGCTGTAGTTCTATCCAAATGCAATGTTCTACGGACGAAATTTCGCTAAAAGAGGGCAAGCGATTAATAATGTCACATGACCAAGTTACCAATTTCTACGACAGGCTAACAGTTTGAAACAATCAAAAATATGATCTGCTCATTTTTGCAAATGCCAAAACGTACATCGCGATGTACGTAACTGAGTGATGCAAGCTCGCAATACGGTAATGATATACTGTGATATTATGTTTTACAACATAATGGTCTCGGTTTAATTTAGTAATGTCGCGATAAACAACATCACAAATGTTGAAGCGCCATACATCGTAGACAAAATGGTCAATAATTATTCTAATCGAGGTGATTCCAACATACACTAAAATCAAAGGAGATATGTGAGCAAATTGAATGTGATTTATTTGTTGCCTGCTTTCTGTTTAAGCGCAATCCTACATTTTGTTGCATTGAATGTTGGTTTGCTGTTGTATATACATAGCAGTAACAGTAAGACCGGATATTGGTGAAAATGGACTATAAATTCTGAAGCCAAAAAACCTGATGCTGCGTCGTAGACATCATTATACAGGATCACTTCTGTTTTCGGCGGGATGTTTTCTTTCATATATCCACGTATGCTATAATGGGCGTGTCTAGCTTGTGAATGCTCCGTGTGGCACAGGGAGGGATCGTGATTTTAGGCGACCCATAACATGTGAATGAATGCTTTATCAGATTGCGCTACTATTTGGTTGATTTATCGCACTCGATCATTGAATGGTATATTTGTATACCTGCGGTGATAGACAAGCACCAAAGTGCCTAATATTAGCATGGTCTTAGTCTCGCTCAGTCTTTGATGGTGGAGGAGTATTAGCAGTATGCTTACTCATTGCTCCATATTAAATTGCTGTCAGTGTACTGTCCTTATTGTAGTAAATGGGATCCCAAATAACAAACTGTGGATAGTGCATTAGTTTTCTTCACTTGAAATGATAACACAATTGCCCCTTCCATCACTTACGCTTGACGTATATCATTAGAATAAATGTTTGGGACCTAAATACAATTCAGCGGACGGGAAACGTATGTACTGACTACAACTCGATGTTAAAACAACCACGTTACCATTTCAGGCATCAAATATCAAATACGCTGTTTTGCTGTTATATCTAACGGCGCCAATTATCCATGACGGTGAAATCAGGTAAACAGTCAAGCAGAAAGTAGCCTTATGGGCATGTCTATTCATAATGATTTGAATATTGTAGCCGAAACTTTAACACACAAACTCAAGAGGGCATCAAGTATTAACAAACATATGCCTGCCAACTTGATCACTGAAAGCAATGCCATACCTCTCTATGTCCAATACAAAACAAAATCTGCGTTCGACATCCAGCCCTCCGCGCATAAATTGTTTTGGTTTCTTCCAATGCACATGTATTGGAAATTGCACAGGATGCTGCATTAACAAGCGATAAAAGGTAAAAATATTCCCAATCTTATGGCCAAAGTGTTGCGTCGGCAGCTTTCTTAACATATGGTTAGCATATTTGGGTTGTCAAACTTATGCTTTAGATGAATGATATTCAGCATTATTGCCTCATTTTGAACGATCAATGCAGTTAGCACGTTAATCGTAGTTAACAGCATTCTCTTCGATTCCAGGATGTCCACTTTGCTAGGAAGAACTGCAAATTCGGGATAGTACAGCACAACCTCGGTTGTATGGGAAGTCAAATAAGACCACTGCAAAAAGAAATAAGTCTACGTGGGCAGTGTCGATGCATTAACCTTTATTTAACCATACATGAGTGTATAAAAAAAACCTGAAATAGCATAAAACGCGGCTATTTGTAGTTGCTTTTAACAGCAAGATGAAGTTAGATGAAGGTGACTGTGCGCCTTGTATTCGCTTCAGCTCTCTCCGTGTACACTACAACTTCAATAAATCAAACAAAACACAGTTTTTTTAGAGTACTGTTTACTCGGGTAGCTTGCTTCAAGAAACAACCACCTCAGCGATCGTTGATCAGACAGCCATACAATGGTACCACAGCATTACACATTGTGCAATCCATTCAGATCTCTAAATTATAGCAATCCGGTAAATGGATGCATCATCACGTTTATCAGAACAGCGTGCCTGATGCATCATGTAATGGCATTTTTAAAATACCAGGTCTAAAGATAGTGTCATCTTGGATGTCCTTACACTGTAACGCGCATACTTCCCCAGTAGTTGGTGAATCTCGTGCCCCCATATAGTCACATCTGATTGATTTGATGAATGGAATTAAAGCTAATGCCTAATAGACCTAACGAAATCGTTTTGGATGGCTCATCAATGTCAAAATGAACGGTATGGAACATACCGTATTCAGCAGTTTATTAGACTGTGAGCCGGTGTGTTATATGCTCGTCTAATAGCACCGGGTTAGATGGGATGGTCGGGTAGCTTATAAGCTGTTGAGTCGATACTGTAGAGGCTCATTTATCATCTATAAACATAGCAAACGAGACATAGTTACATGCGATTGCGGTCGCCATATTATGGTCGCAGTTTTGTGCCCAATACAAATCTCGCTATAGCGTCGCAACAAATGTTTGAGATAAGATCCTGAGGGGTCTCATTGATATCTACTGTACAAACCCCTGCACAAGCAAGGCTTACAATCGGCTGATTAATCGGACTCTACATAATTCAATTGTGGTGTCTTCACGTAAATTATTTAGCCATTGTCATTCCACTGACAATTGTGACGCTGTGTCAGAGCTTCTAAGCCACCGCTATACTCCTATAGAATTGCGAATATGTAAGCGCTATTTGGCAACTTAGCTTCAATCATTACAGGGTATTTCCGGAGTGCTTAGCAATCCATTATGGAATGGATAAAATTCATGAATAAAAGTCGCCTTCTATAATTATAACCACTATTAACCTTATAAAGTATATAAACACAGATAAACATATTATATCCTGCTGATATATCAAAAGATAATGCTGCCGCTTCTATTCCTTGTCTACTCTGCCAATATCAATCAGCTCTGAGCATTTGACAAAAAAGGACCACGCAATATCGAAAGCCAATATGGCCTAATTTGTTAATGTGCTTAAATTACCTTTCGATATAAGATGAACTTATCTTTGAACTCGATGAAACGGTATGCAGCCTATTGAGTGGCAACTGATCGATTCTGTAAGTGAGTAATGAGCATTAACAGTATATATAGAGACATATAAATAATGCATATGTATATCTAAAGGATGCTCCGTACACGAAGTTGGCACCCGAAATCGGTATCATACCTTACAGAACACTACTAAATGGTAGTTCGTATGTGTTTTATCATCATCTCCAAACTGTAAAACGTTTGCTTGGCCACGATCGTTTCGGGGAAATTTGAGATCTAACTCATAATCAATATCAGAGACTAAACAAATGTTAATATGAACAAAAGGAATCTACAGTTACAATCTACAGACACTCCATCTACGCGATGTTCGTCTTAGAGCGCCGTTGCCGTATTGCTGACAATGGGTGTTTTACATTAGCATTCTTGCAATAAACTAACCTATGGAATTCGTGGTTGATAACAGCCCTATAGGGTAAGAAAGTGTCGAAGAGGATCAATCGTATAAACAGGTTTGAAACGCGGCTTAATAACATCAGCACGAGAAGCAAATGACATCCCAACCGAAACAGAATATTACCCATCAGGTTTTTCGTAGCATCTGCATGAATTATTCTCCAATATATTTGCAATATATTAACCGTTTATGCAATAACATTACCGTGGTTGCAAGTAATAGGTATTTTATCGAGGAAATGTTACAACAATTGTCAGTGCACCATTAACACTTGGTAATCTAGCTTCAGCAATATAGATTCATATCATCGCTCGTCAATCTATCAGGTTGACCATGACGAGGCTGGGTGTGATTTGTTCCCGCCCCTTGTTTATTTCGGCTTTATGTTCACATTGTTTAATGGAATGTGGAGTTCACATGGCGTTGAGATTTATTGTGTAAGCCCTACATATGCTTGGACATGCTTTTAACCCCAAAACACCCCAAACAATATCCACAGATAATGCCCGCAGCTTCAATTTTACACTCCTAGGGTAGTTTGTGCCTGTCAGAGTTGTTTAATCTCGGTAGTAGTAATTCGTGACTTCTTCCTCTTGGCAAATAAACGGTTTACATATATCGTAGGTACCATTATTAAATTGGTCACCCTGCATAGTGTTCAGTTTGGTTTTGTATTGTACATGGTTGGAATTATTTTATGAACAAGATTTTGTACATGGTTGGAATTATCACAGCAAAGGATACCATGTAAAGGATTCAGAAAAGAAGCCCACGCATAATTTTCTAACTTTGCATTTCCTGTATGCATTGATTGAGGGATTGCATACAAAGTGCTCTACAAATACATGAGAGGGTGTATTGTTCAATATTGTAACACCAGGGTGGCTTTAAACCTCAATTTGCTAATGCAATACTAGTCATTGAGAGCATGATTGTTTATTATGGTTGCATGCCACATTGGGTTCACCAATATTAATTGCCATTAGATGGTCGTAATTGTATGGCGAGGAAGAGTGAGAGGATGACAAACAGGTCACATCCTTAAGCACTCATGTTACTCTTTGATTGTCCCAACTGTTGTAATCGCTCTACTTTCTGTATTTCATCAGACACTGCAACAATTCCATGAATGGCAGCCACAGGTTTAGGAATATTGTGTATGTTTTCATTTTATAATACGTAGACTTATTGCCCCATATTGCAACACCAGGAAAGCTTTAAACCTCAATTTACTAATGTAGCACCAGCATGATTGATTTTTCTCGTTGTATGCCACAATAGGTTCATCAATAATTGTTATAATTAGATAGTCGTAATCGTATGGGATGAAGAGTGATATGATGACAAACAGGTCACATCCGTAAGCACTGCACTCATGGTACTATTTGATGGTGTTTATCGCTCCCATTGCATAATGTCATCAGACGCTGCAACAAAACAATGCATGGCAACAACAGGTTTAGGAATAATGTGGATGTTTTCATTTTATCATACATAGATTAATTGCCCCATATTGACTAGACACAAACATAAGTTTTCTGGTTCACAACGTTCATTAATCAATTGCATGGCCGCAATTTCGTTACGTAGTGATATTAACCAGTTATACATTTTGTCACTTTGAAGAAAGGTGAGAATTCGACGTAGAATAGAAGCACACAAATAGTGAAACAATAAATTCTGGGCTATAACAAAAACTTTCACATATTGCACCTAAATGCATTAGCAGACGAATTTACAGTAATTCATTTTAACGATTCTTGATTATATGCCACGAGAGAAGATGCAAATTTGCTTTTAGTACGTGTGTAGTCGTGGGGCGCTATAAAACCATATGGTAAATTATTCGTTTTGAGCATATTGCTGTGACATTCCACCATTGCGGAAAAGTTCCCTTATGATGTAGTTAGGATCTTCATTGTGATTTAAATTGTTTCTAAAATATGTACTCATTAACTGTATTAAAACACTGGGTTTGTCTGAATGTGGAAAAGAAAAGACATTTCATGCCATATAGTTTTATCCATGTTTAGTGTATCCACAAATCTTAAAGATCAAATATATAGCGTGAAGACTGTAGGACGAAGAAATATATGAATGCAATTCCGATTTCCGGTGTCAAGATGTCCTTTTTACACATACGAATAACATTGATTGATTATAATTATTTCGAGATGGTTCCTGCTTTGCTTGATATCTTCGCATGCCAAGGTCTATGTGTCGGTGCCCTATGCTGATGTTGATAGTACCTATTGTTACGTCCATGCAAGTGCCAGTACCTCTTGTGATAGCTTAACTCGTGATCCATCGACGAACAGTAACAAATGCCATACTTCCGTTAACCGTAGTAATTAGAAATCTTGAATACAGTTGTTGAGGGAATGATAAGTGCGTTTAATGACCGGGTGCGTCTTTAAGTGATTGAAAATGTCATAGCAACATGGCTGCTTAAGGGTGGACCATTAACGCCACTCATGCGGAGGCTCCATGAACATTGACAGGAAGGTGTACACGATACAACACGTATGCGTCAACGCGTTTCTATAAAGCGATCATGGTGCTTTTGATGACTATCAAATCTTATTCACACTTAGATAAGTTTTCAATGATTGCGACAAATGTATATTTGGATGCAACCAACATGCACTAGCATTACTGGTGATACTAGGATCAAATGTCTGGACCATTTATTAGAGTATTTCTTTTGATGCCTTTCTTATGAGTACGCCTATATATGTACGTTGCAATAGCAGTTAGACGGGATATTTGTACTGTTAGTACTCTGATTCAAAACCAAGTGTTGCCTTGGTGCTCGCATGCTAATACTGCCTATCAGACGCAGCACACATGTTATTCTCCCGCCAGTAGTGATTAAAGCAGTCACAAAAGCGTCATTGGCCAGTTACAATCAAAGCCTATCAAGCATTTTAGTGGCATTAACATCCTTATACCTTGCTAAAGTCCGGATTATTGTGGAAGGGTATTCAGTATTAATCCCATATAATAAAGTATACGGTGAAGCTTGCAAGCACAACATGCATAAGAGTATATCAAGTCCAGATGTAAAACAAATCCTGCTTATATATTCTAACTAATACTTACAAAGCAGCCTTTATGTTTCATTTATATATCGAATAGGGCCTGCAGAAACAATGTCTGTATGGACATTTTCTTATGCGTTCATGTCCATTTGTAAAAATGAGATAAATACTCTTATGCCAACAAAGTGAATATGCATATGTTATGAAGATGATAATAACGCTTGAAAAGCGCTCCTTAAGAACCATCACCTTTTTGGCACAAACCAAATGATTCGTATATAAGGCGGAAGTTTTAAAACTTGCTGCAGCTCAAACAGGCCCGAGTAACTTAAAGAAACATTCATAATAATGTTAACTCGGTGGAACATTACTGCATGTGATTGCATTTATAGTTTCTCTGTATACTGAAATAAGTCACTCATCACATTTTTCCATGACCACATCTCTTTACACCTGCTTTTGGAATCGAATAGCAGGCGTAGACACATTGAATAAGATTGATGTCTGCAGCGACTAGATCTTAAAAATAACCGAAGGTCCCAATTACAATAAAGAGTGTCCTTCTTGATCTATGCATTTGAGAAGTTGAAAGTTGCTTTTGGATTTGCAAATCCTCGTGCCGCGTAAATCTGCCTTACTGAAAATAATCAGAGGGTAAGATTGAATTGCAGGCATCTGACTACGCCGAAAATCACCCATTACACATATTTCATATGTTTGAGATGTTGCGGTTAATGAAGCTTTGATCTCCGTCTATAGTGTTCGCGCTATTAAGTACCATGCAGCTACACTGACATTGTGTTACACAAAACTTGCGTCTTCCTATAAACAGTGGTGTGTTTGATTCTATGACAAAATGAATTACTTCGTAAAAATGGATTTGACAATGCGATAACGTTGTGCCACAGAAAAAGTGAGACAGCGAGGGAGTGAGATAGAGGGAGAGAGAAAAAAGAGAGAGAGAGACCGAAAAATATAAATAAAGAGAGCGAGAAAGAGCGAGAAACATAGAGAGTATGACATTAATCAGCATATATGTTAATCAATTATTGATTATTGCATCTCACGGTTTGTGAAAATAGCTCGGGCGCAGCATAGGATTAGCAACTGGTTCTCGTAGACTGTGTAAGCTGCATTGGTCAAATGCATATTATAACTAATGAGAAACTCTCTCATATTTTGTAATGAGTACTCAGCCAAGGGTTTCACATAACACCACAATGAACATACTGTCTGTCCAGTTTCTGTAAGTTGCAAACATTTAAGGTATCAAGTAGCGATCATTGTTCTTCTGTGCTTCTCTGCCAATCGTCGGCAGTCGCAGCTATGTTGATTAAAATAAGAAAGTAAAGACACTTTCACAACAATCGCCTTATTGTACTCGATAAACGCTAAATTGTTGACTTTTGAGAATCCGTTCGTAAGTATAAAAATGGAATACGGACTTCTAGTTCTAATCATGTCACGAATGGAAGGTTTTGAAGCTTATGCAATGACTGAGTTAATAGAATGCAATTAGTTAAAACCGAAGCAGAACGTATTTTTCTACAACATTTACATGCAATTTGGCAATGGGCTTTTAAATGTACGAAGCAAGTACGACTGGTTCCAGCAATTTATAAGTCAGTTACCATACCTAAAGCATTAGGTTGTACTGTTACCATAACAATTAACGGTTCACTCGTATCTCATCTGACATTGAGAGCATACACGATATTAGCCGAATTAAGCAAATAAACTCGTAGTCAATATTGCTGGGGAACATGCTATGATTTAGAAGATTGTTTTCAAGAGTCGCTTGCTTCTAACCTTATATATTTTATGCCTTTGGCCATAGTTGATTAGCTGTAGAAATGTGCTGCACTAGTACTCACTGTGCAACTTGTAAAGGGCTCTAACCTACACTTAGTGATTCTAATCTAGCTAATTGATGCATTAACACATTCAACCAACAGGCGCGCATTGTCTATGACCTTATCACATCATATATTATCAGCGGAGTCAGAAGATAATGCGAAGTGGGAAATGTATAGAAATATATTTCTTTCCCTAGCAAGTCATCTATTATTGTACCGCTGCATAAAGTCATAGTGCATTCCTGGCTTGCTTCCAAATTTTCAATAAGATTTCACGTTATTAGTCGTTACTATGACAGTAGAGTGTGATAAATAGGTATAATTGACTGCGCTCGTCTACTTTCTTCTTATTACTTCTTGCGTAAAGCATCCTTTCCAGCCGAAACAAAATACCAGCCAATCAGCAGCGTTCTTGTCAAGCGACGAAAATGTCTGGCCGTGTGCCATATCTCGTTCGTTGATAATTGAGACTACTTCGGTAGTTTTGTGAGCGACAGTCAATTGAAGGTGATGCTCCCTCATACAGATGATTTTAAAAATAGAACTAACTAAAAATATATTTTGGTATCAATACGATTCAAACAAGACCCAATGTATATCAATGCTACATAAGGTAATTTACGCGGCCTGCTGGCCGCTGTTTATTCCTCCAGCTCTATGGTTATGGAAGGCACAATAGTATGTGTCAAATCCGCATGTAGTGTTATACTTTCTGATGAGGGTGGACATAGCTAAAGCATAGTTGTACATTTACGAGTATACTTTAGACGTTTTTTTGTATCTATTCGCAGTCATCCTGCAATCAGATCTCAATCATTCTCTTTTTGCTTGCAATGAGCCAAAGACTTATTTTCAATTGTAACCATAATTGAGCCTACGTTCACCAGCACAGAAACTACACTGGGACTAGAAGAAACCGATGGATTGAGTCAGTTATTTTAGTTGTCATGCGATTGGATGGAGACGATGTGATCGCTGTTGACATGACAATGGTTGAATGATTGTTTAGATTCATGCGTGGGCCGGTTGATATGCAAACCTGGCCTGTGATCTTCTCATTATCAAGACTCTTTAATATAAGGCACATTTTAAGCCACTAACACAACACAGGGTTACATGCGAGCAGAAATGTTCCAAACAAAAACACGAGTAAACGACCAATCAGTTTGTCTGGGGAGTAATCGAACGGAATCTTTGGGCCAGACATGGAAGCCACGATACAATTAGGTTTTTGCTGCTTGATGATGTATATTGGGGATATTTCCTATGGATAATGAACATCCATTTGGTTCCATCATCATTATAGGCAGTAAATTAAATCCTTTTATATCGTTCTTAATACTAAGGACATCGGACGAACGTGTTCTCAATGTGTTCATAATTGATCGGATTTTTATAAACATATAAAAAATAAGAATTCGCTCTGTCAACCATTACCGTCTGCTACGTTAAACGAAAAAAGTCTTGCCAAGCTGATATATATGGGCAGATGGTTGCATATTTACGAAACCAAAATCGATGGTACCGCAAAAGGCTAGTTCTGCAGCCCACAAATCGTGTAAAAGCTTAGTTCATTCAGCAATATTTGCCTTATTTTGATTTATTTAACCACTTAGAAACAAAAAGTTGCAATGAGACCCCAAACCTGGTTAATTTGGTCATAACTACCAAAAATAACGCGATATTAATGTCAAAACGTAATTGAACTAGCTGAGAAATCGTTTCAAAATGCATTGCTATTCAAGCTATCTACCCGAACTATTTTGATGAGACGAAAAGTTCTGGAATCAATAAAAACTGACGACACCATTTTTTTGCCTAAGCATTACCAATACCACCCTAGCAATACCACCACATCGCTTTCCTGAAATAATTAGTATCCTACGCCCAGAAAAGTGATATAAGTAAGTCATATATTGCTTCGCAAGCAGTAACTCATTAATAAACACGATCCCTACGATCATCATTCGAACCCCAATTACCCCCATGATATCGCCTCCTAAATTAAACAAAGTCTCAGCATTTTGCATTAAAAAGTAATATGGTGGCCTACGAGCATCAACGAAATTTGTTTGTGTGATCAGACATGAAACGCGACATAACGATTTGTCTCCTGATAATGTAAATTTATTTCACTGGCACAAGACATTTACCCGGCTGTAGACAGGGATTGTCATGAATCAATTGATTTGCCACACAGGCTATATGTGTATGTGGCTGAGGTTTGTAAGACCTACCGACGAGAGACCGGAACATACGTCAATAAATGCATGTTGCATTAGCGCAACCACAAATAGCCACTTTATTTAGGCATTCCTTGGCATGCTCGAATGGCTCCGGTGCAGAGCTGAACACCGCTTGTGATGCAAAAGAATCAATCCTTGATTGTAACTCGCATATCATTATAACCTGAGACATTAAAACGATTTCCATTATTTTAATGAGGAATAGATAGTCTGATGTTTGATTTGAATAATTGCTTACCACGCTTGGATGTACATCAATAATCGGATGCTTTTCGTTGTGACATTATACACAATGTTTTCTCGCACAGAAAATTTGGTTCTCACATCAAAAGTTCCTTAAAAATCTTATTTAAATTATAACATATTGGCTATTTGGGGTTCAGTTTTTATTGTGACATTATACACAATATTTGCTCGCACAGAAAAATTGGTTTCTCACATCAAAAAGTCCCTTAAAAACATTCTATAAATTGAAACATGGTGGCTATTTGGGGTTCAGTTTTTATACTGATAGATGATAACTTGGAAATAACGTGGGTTAACTCTGCTTCAGAACCAACTTTCGCTACCTCTGCACATTCAGCAGTCACCCTTCCGACAATATCAATGCTCATTCATATATGAAAAATTCACTGAATAGAACCGTTTCTATTGCAGCATCAGTATTTGGCACATCAAGTTAAAAATAGTATCGTTGTAGCGCTCACGAACATTTAATGGATTGATTTATTCCTTTTTTACTTGGCATGGATTAGCTATGTACCGCTAAATTAATCACTCTGGCGGTGAAAGTTTTTTGTAAGCCACATAATGGAAAAAGCTGCATACATGCTTCACGTTAAAATTCAAGGGGGTGGATGCTTTATTAAATAGTGAGGTTTTTTGTCTTTACCACAGATGCGGGTTTTTTTACTCATCCACTTTCGTTCCGAAGTAAATTGCAAGAAAAAAGCGAACAAGACGGCAATTTATATGCTGTTAACTGTCGTTGCGTGTTTATATGAACAAGCGGCAATTTAACTTCGCAAAACAATGTTGCAACAACATCACAGCCAACATAAGAGATCACTGTTTGGTTTGCAGCTGTACACGTTTTTTAACCTGTGATTCTTATTAAATCACATGCTTTCGTTCACAACGCAAGCTAGTTTAGCTACTTTTTAAATCACCTCTTCGTTCCGACTATGGCATCCTTTGAGTGGCATCCTTTGAGTGATGTCGCCACATCCTCAGAGAGCTGCCACAACTAGCAATTACGTTTTCTTACAATGAGTAATAATTGTGATGTATAAAACGCTAAGATGATCAACTGGATCATGAGAGATTAATCAAGCTGCCACAACGCTTAATGATATTTAGTCATCAAAGGATCGATCATAATTTACGTTTTGCTTTAATTTTGGTTAACAAATAATAAAGTGTGTTATTTCCGATTATACGATGGCAGTGTAGAATACCGTGATGGGCTGGTTGACACTTTGGTGCACTTCCAATCTGCGTTTATAAGCATTGCCAATGAATGCGTCATACGCATCGTAATTAGGTCAAAATTGTGATTAATCAGAATATGGCGGAACTAAGTTTAGAATTACAGGTGCTTGCTCAACGCGTTTATCGTGCGATAATACAAACAGAAAAGCCTCAATATTTATTCCACATTGAGCCATTTCTCTTCTCACAATTGGCAGTTATTAAACTCTATGCAACCGACAAGGAATCATTTGCACATTTGTGTGGCTTTTTTTCTGTATTGGAACACGGTGCACATACTTTATCACATGGTGATAAGAAGAATTGTTTTGGACATACAATATAACGATAATGGTGTGTTTATAACTCTATATATTGTCATGTTCTGGCGAGGTGGGAACATCTCTACTTGTACGGTGTGCAACTTAACATTGCAATTTATTGATTTTAATTTACGTGTTTTGTTGACGCGTAAATAATAGATATCGACACCAGTTTAAATTGACTGCAGGAATATCAGAAATATTGATGATACTGTGGTGGTCTATGCAATAAAGTACGGACAGATATTCGCTCCCCCATGTGGCCACTTGATGTTCTTGATAACACATCCGCCTTATATTTCTTTTTGTCACTATGTTTTATTAAGTTATAAATCGTTTTATATAATGTTTTTTCATTCTTAATGATTACATGCAAAACCGAGCATGTACAATTTAGATGCCATACAGTAAACCCTCTATAGAACATTGTCATTATAATATTCACATAATAACTGACATCATCAACTTTATTTACATAAATACCATGTACAGGGTTTGGATTGTCATTTGTCACTAAGTTTCTTCATTCTTAATGATTACATGCAAAACCGACCATGTACAATTTAGTTTTAACACGGCAAAGTCATATGCAGTACCAACTTACTATTAATCACCATTTTAATAACTGACGGTTTTACCGTCATTGTTGGACAATATGATATGTTATGTGGCGTTATGAATGTAGTCAAAGCATCTTCATGCACCAATCACGGAATGATTGTTTTCTATAACGATCAAACTATGCTGAAAGGGATTGCTAATAACGCTTCTGCACTCATCAGTATTCAACCTTGGTTATAAAAACAGAGATTTGTGATATTGATAGAGGTTGTTGCATTAATGAATATTATTGACAACGGTTAGGGAGTATATTACATGCCATATGGTTAGCACATCGATGAAATGTACGATTTATTTAAGAGAGAACAATTTGCGTAATATTGAGATGTATATGCTTTACATCATATGATCTCTGCCTAGACACTGCTAAGCGTGCTGCGTTGCAAAACAATACACTACGTATGCAATATACGGCTCTCAATTCACGTGTATTAGTGACTTGTATATAATGGATAACAACACAAGTTTAAATTGACTGAAGGAATATAAGAAATATTGATGAAGAGCTATTGTGGAGCCCCCTGCAATCATGTGCATACCCTGCTAGCACATACAGCGAGATAATCAAAATTTAGGCCTGCAGTTAGACTTAGTACATTCGGTAAATTGTTTTATGCACTTTCTTTGCCTTTTGGGTTTGTCCGCATGTGGTACAAGGCTTACATGAGTAAAACATACATGCTGTAATGTCAAAGAGCCAAGTGCATATCCGATGCCACGATGAAACTTGCATCCAGAAGGAAATAAAACAATGCCGAAAGAGATTTAACGCAAATGCCTCAAGGCTCGGAACCATCGAACAGCGCAAGCAATTTCTAAATGGATTCAACAGTATTATCAAAGGACAATAATTAATTAAGTTAACAGACTCTAACAGGATGTATCGTATTGCATACTTTTTATTAATCATTAGGCATTTTTATTAATTAATGCAATCGTCTGTTCAACAATTCGTGTCCAACTGTATATTCTTTTACACTAATGCATACATTGCAGTATATTTGCCAAGATATTGAATACCCGCTACTTTTCCAATCAGAACCTCTTTCCACTACAAGAAACACACACATTCTAAGCAGGTGTTTGTATTTCAGCCGTGTTACATAGCATATCGACGGTAATTACACATAAATGTGTAGCAAACATAAGTAAGCTGACGCAGGTGATCCATTAATAGTGACTCGACCACCTTATACGGCATTTTAACAATTATTTCCTTGTTTTGTTCAATGTCACGATTGGTGCAAGATTTTGGGAATATGTTGTAAACCACAGTCATGAGAACATGACAATAAAGAGAGCAAACAAGACTGAGTTGGGACGCCAAATGCCTAATGATCATCTAATGCTGTTTTTAGACGTCACCGCACCCCTATATTGATGCATTTCGCCCCAGTTTGAAGAAGCTATCAATTTTCAGCATCTGTGCGCGTGATATATCGTGGTTCTTGATTTTAAAATAAAAATGTTTAAAACAATGTATTCTTGACCCCGCTCTATTATGCACAAAGTGAATATCACAATAATAATATTAAGCTCGAGTCAAAATCACGAAATGTAAAAATGGTCCCGCGTCTCAACATGTCTATGGGAAATAAAGTTGTGTTTCTTACGTATCAATACATGCTGTGAATTAGGTGTCATATACATATGTAAGTACCACATTTGAATTAGTGCATACAACCTTCACTACTTATCGCATTAATCATTGTTTAACTGGTACATAGGACTTATCATTGACGTCACCAATTAAACAAGAGAAATGCGTTGCCATTGATGATACCCGAACGTATCGCATGTTTGCTCAATTATGCTTAAAACTCTACATATGGATTCAAGCCATACAGATGGGATGCGATAGATACTTTCGGACCAGCATATTGACCAGATTAGCAACGACATTATCGTTGTCACCAAGTCATATGGATTCAACTGTGTTGATATTCGGGCAGGCTTTAATTAAGTTTTATTCACTGCAGTTGACACTCGCCAATCACACCAGTTATAAATCGGAAAGTGTCGATGTTGTATATAAATCAATTCCACAAAATGCAGTTAACGCCGAAAGTGTGGACGACGCATAACAGTTTATGTTTAATAATGATGTCTTCTGAGGTCCTATCGACAGTGTATGCAATCTCCCTTGCCTCGGGTATTCCATTCATTCGCATGTTTTCTATCTGCATTTGCACCGATTAGATCCAATACCTGTTGATTTATGCTCCGCAGCGCTAAACTAAGCCACGTGAGAGTTATTCGAAAGTACTGCGTCGGTGAAGCTGCATTCCGCTGATCAATGTGCTATGGCAAAATATTGTTACCAATGAACGAATTGCCTCATATGGTATTGATAGCGGATGTAAACAGGTGTCCTGTCAGCTTGTGTAACAGAATAGAGCTATGTTTATCCATGACATTTAGTCAAATAGTAGTTGCACAGTTGTACTCGACTTCACCGAGGAACAGGTATGTTAAAAATAAAAACATAACTGTGCACACTTAATTGAAATTTCATCTTGTAGCTGCCATTATTATCAGTGACGTTATACCATGTAATTTTAAAACTCAGTGCTCTCAATAAAACAATGCAGCCTTGCATTATTGAATTTGAGATCAGCTTTTGCATAATTGCATGTTTGTCAAACCGAGCAAGTTTATATATATATATATATATATTATATATATATATATATATTATATATATATATATATATATATATATATATATATATACACATATATATATATAAGTATATATATATATATACATAAGTAAGTATATATATCCATATATATATATACATTATATATATATTTATATATATATATATTATATATCAATATATCTATATAAGCATATTTATATATATATATATATGTATATATATATATGTAAGTATATATATATATATATATATATATATATCTTTTAAGTATATACATATATATACATGTGTGTGTAAATGTATGTTTACATATATATATATACGTAACAATTTATATCGATATATATATATATATATATATATATATTTTTATATATGCGGTTGTGATAAAAGGTTTTATATACACATGTATGAGTGTGTGTATATGTAAACATACACATGATCACTTTGTCTCTAGACATAGATATAAATATATATATATTCATATCATATATATATATATATATCATATATATATATATATATATCGGAAATATCATGATATATATCATATATATATATTTATCGATATATATAGTTTTGTATTCACCATGCTTATATGCCATGGATATTAATTTTGAACAAATTATCAGGATGCATTGCGGTTTATGTGAGGGCATTAAAAGTTGTATTGGTTTGTACTTGTTTCAGTGCATACAGACCCCCCCCAAAAATTTTTTGGTGTTAATATTGGATATTCTAAGATTATCTTGAATGATGCGAAATATTTTATTCGGTGAAATCTTGCAAATGGTTTGTTTTGAACTATGATCGCTGATTTCTTTTTCTATTGTGATGGAAAATTAAATACTTAGTTTTATGTTCGTATAAACGGAGTTCATTTACTAAGAGGAAATCATTTAAGTAGTTTATCTCAGCATTTGCTATTTGCTTCCGTTCAATAATCATATGAGTAGGATTTTATCATCAGCATAATAGAGCACTGAAGCTTTACGGAAATATCATGATATCTATATCATTGAAGAATACAATAAATAATAGTCCCAAAGAATTTTCCCGTCTATTCATATAGCAGCCAACTCCAACTTTATATATGGACTGAAAGGTTCTGCCTTATTGAAATGTATGCTTTTTATACCAGGCGAAATGATATCAGCCTGGACATAGTCAAACTTATCATGCCTCAATAATTGCAGAACGGTTCTTTTCACCTCGACCCCTACTTCTTAAGTCAATTAATCTCAACGGGCATCACAACACTAAATGTTCGTTTTTAATTAGTCCATTATACTGATGGATGCGCCTGTGATCGCTATACAAGGGATAATTTTATCGCAAATCATACATAGAAACATGAATAGAAAATGCAATATTGGCAGCTTTCAACAAAATGCCTGGTTTTTATGCTGAAATTCCATACATTAATATTGCGATTGTTAGGCTGACTGCTTTATCACTTCAGCAAAGCTCAAGGAAGTCGCATTTCTAGCGAGACCAAGTTTCTTTTTGAGTGTCATCTTGCCCACATTGGATATGCATCTTTCCAAAGCGCTGGTGATACATGGTCGTAGAAGAAATTATTTCATGAGCACGGTTATAAAAGCTAGCCTACACCTAGCCCGACACGGAACCAGTAACCTGAAATCACTGATTAACCGCAGAGGGAATGAGGCTATTTTCACGACCACTTATTTGCAACAGTCTCATAAGACTGATGAGGGATTCCATGTGTACCAGTAGAAAGCATCCGTAAACACATAATGATATAAAGTATGAAGAGTCGTTCCTTGCATGAATGTACCCTTTCACCACCAGTCTAATGGTAGTAGCACAAATAAACTAAACTATTATTAGGCTGATTGGCCGCCGTCAATGAAACGAAAACGTGTATTAGATATACAGAATGACCATTTATTTAAAACAATTACAGATGATTACAAATGGAGATTACCTGATGAAACTGCTCGTAAAATCATTCTGGGTATCATGGTGAGATATATTTGTCTGCACCGTTTCATATTGTAAGATGAATTTCGTGCATTGTTTGCAGTTCCATAAGATGGACAGTTTTATAACCACCGCTTTTATGAAGGATTAATAAGTTAAGAAAAAATGCGTTTGGTATTGACAATTTGATATAGACAAAAAAATCCCACCAGTCATTTGCAAAAAACATATGTTGCTCAGCGCTTAATGGATTGAGTCTTTCGTTAATCAAATGCACTAAAGACCCTGCATCCCATTATATTAAAATCGGACCCAGCTATAAAATTAATCAAGAGAATGATCTGATCTGCACATTTGTGGCTGCATCATTGGTGGGTTATATTTTACCCCTATGGGTGAACAATGTTTTAATCGCTTTTTTCTTTGGTAACCGTTTGATGATAACAAAGTGATTAAAACCTAAAATCCTAACAGTAAATCTATAATGTATGCAGTGTCGTTGCTCTTGCATTCTTAACAGACAAGCCCAATACTAGGTTTCTGATGTATCCAATACAAAACGTGCCGTATTCAGCCATTGCTGCCTAGTGTTCTATATTGCTTCGGGGATCTAGCCCTGATTAAGTCCATGGACTTGAATATTTCCCCGGTAAATGGCTCTTCACTTTAATGTAGATGATCTTAAATAAAAGGAATTGTTTTGCTGGAATGGTTTAAATGGAATGGTTCCAATTAATGTCTCAATCATCCCCTTATAAACAAGGCAACAAATAAATCCCTACGTGCATATTATCAGCTTCGAAAAAATGCTTATATTATTATCTCGTCTTTTGCATCGCTTGATCAACAACTATAGATATGGCATATTAATTGAAGGATGTTGTTATAAAGCATTTATTGTTTCAAGTGATTCACATGTTTCCACTACCTGATAAATATAAATATCCGATTATCGTGCATATTGTGAGATTTATGAAATGCAATACATGATGCTTCGCAACCTAAAATGTAACAAAATGAATGAAATGTTAAATTGTCATCTTTGATCACGAGGTTTACCACTTGTCTGGTAATCAGTGGGAGCACGTCTTTATGTAAGTATCATCCCACTAAAATGTTTGCAATATTTGTGATAATAGTTCTATATGCATGAAAAACTGTGTAGGCAAGGAAGGTACATGTCACATCCCATGTTATCCATCCATATTTTGTGACTTGTTGTTGTTGACATAATACTTCTTACTAGGAATTTAATTTAAAACTTGGCATTACAGGATCTTGTCCCACATGATAGCAACGTAAACTCCGTGTGCACTAGATAACAAAATGGTTGATTTGACGCGTTTGATCACGAGGTTCGTTTTTGGTCAGTGGGAGTAAAAGATTTTCGACAATTGCACAATTTATCTAAGCTTATCTATTTAGGTTGGATAAAGATGGCATAAAAACCCAAGAAAGGTCATCCCATGTTATCTATCCAAATTTTATGACTTGTTGGAGACATAATACGTCTTACTAGGAATTTAATTTAAAACTTGGCAATCTTCATTATTAACGTAAAACCAGAACATATTCTCTTATTTGTCATCTACAAATTGTTGTTGCTGCTTGGTTCCATAGTCCGCAGTGGCTATTATTGGCATAGTCACCGGTTAATTCGATCCTGAATTCTTTAATACACAAATTACGCCCCTTGTGTCATTACACGACACACACGTATAAAATTGATATGGTTATGGTGAATGAAATTTCTTCATAGCAATTACAACACGTTTGACACCAGGTATATGAGGGCACCCATGACCTTATCCCCTCATGAATTAATTAACGGTAACAGTTCGCGCACAGATATTGTTATACAATGTACACGAGAACCAACATGATTAGCAAGGTCATATAATTCGATCCCAATAATTTATTGCCCTTTTTAGATTTTGAAGACATTATAAAAAAATCGATTGTCTCAGCAGATATACATGCTTATATCTTCTTGGAATCAGTGACGCAAATGTAGCATGCCTTATTGATTACGTTTCAGTTCAATTATGTAATTACAAACGCAAACATGCCTTCTTGCTGCAGCAATAAGACCTTAGGAACATTGAAATTGTCAAGTTTGAAACTTTTATCTCATATCGTAGTTACTATGGAATATTGAATTATTCTCTCAAATATATCACTGTCGTCGATTTGAAAATAACTAAAAAAATATCTGTATGCAGTATCGACTTTACTGTAGGATCTTGTGATATACCCTGTTCCATGACTAGCAGAGGAATGCGTTTCATTACTCTATCAACCATATTGTCCAAAACAAAGTGCCTATTTATGATGAATGCAAGCTTCTGTCACCCAAGTCACAGGACAGAAAAAAACCGGGTTTTTCAACCCATAAGTGATATTGCATTAGGCATTAGTCCGTAAAGCATGCATCACTGTTTGCTGTCGAAATCTGCGTTTAGGTTGTGAGCCGTATGCCCTGAGAATAATGAAGTTAATGGATACATCAAGCCCTTGTTGATGAAGTCAATAATCTTTGACGCAATGATTAGGGTGGATACCTGACGGGATCCCGAGGTTCACAGGCCATTGACTTTGCAGCCTGTGGCCCTAATTGCATTACTTTTGAATGAATAGATACATCAATAAACAGATACATAGCTACCGAAATACTGAACGTTTGCAAGTTTACTCATATAAAGAAGACTGGTTACAGGTTGATAGTTGGTCGAAAATATCAATTCAACATTTAGTGTTGTAAGAAGCCTTTCTCGATTAACTCTTATTAACATTTGCTGATAGAGAACATTCCCTTCAACTATTCGCGCTTTTCAGCAAGCTATCTGTCTTCATTATTCACACAATGTCATCTCTGGGATAAATGTTCTTTACCGTAATGTATTATCCATCCGGTAGCATTGGGGTATCTTTGAAACGATGCAAATAAACTAAAATCTTCATTAAATTGACTTGGTTTTGGCTATGTATTTAATTTTAGTCGTGATTTAATTATGGTAATGCATATGACATGAAAAACTATTGCGACCAATACATGCATTGATAATAAGAAATCTGTGTCTTATGGGATTGTAACAGAGATATGATTCCTGCAAGATTATGAGGTTCAGCTTCATAGAACTAGCACAACTAAGCTACTGTTCAGAAAACGCCGTACATTACCTTTATATTGGATGGAGCAATGACACGCCAATTTCTAATTATAGGCTTTATCGACCTGGTTTATCTGGGTATAATATGAATGTTTGTCGTAGCAGCATAGAAACGCTGTATTAAAATTCTGCATCAGCAAAGGCATTGTAATATTGTAGTGGATATATATTTAAAATACATTGACAGAATGCACAATGAGTCACTCGGTAAATGCTTGAGTAAACAGATGTAATCCTTATACTTCATTCATTGCAATTTTCTTGATCACAATTATCCTCCGTCCCATTTCATCTGTTTTAAGAGATCTCTTATATCAGACAAGCCATTGACGATTATCTTTACGATGCTTCATGGTGACACGCACTTGCTACTGCGACGTACAAGAACGAATTCGGCATTCATTGGACATGAGGAAATCATCCTGATTTGACAAATGTACCTGGTATGAAAACAGCGCGATGCATTCTAACGAATTGTGGAACCGATGAACGAATTTACGAAGGAGGTAACTGAATGTATATGTTAGAGATATGTGCTCGCCGATACAGCGGCCGCGCGTAAGATCAATATTTTCTTTTTCCCATCTATCACGTAGAATATAACATACTGCTCCACGTAAATTACTTGCTGAGTAAGCAATGGATATCTAATACAATGCATGCACACATCCTGGACAAGATTATCCTTGGGCGTTTAAACTTGATCATGTTGCCTCTAGATAGACCAAACAAGTCGGAATGAGCCTTTTCTGTGCTTTTGAGGGCCGGTTAAACAAGATGCGACCACTGAATGGTTCAGTTTCTGGGGATCAACAAGCTTGCAAATCTCCTTACAGCAACACAAGTCATGGCAATCCACAGCACGTTTGGTAAATAGAGTAACTATGATTCAAGTAATTGATTATCATTTTTTTCACGTTATTCCATTCACTTTATTCCATTGGGAGAGCAATTACCAACACTTAAAATGACATCACCGGTAGGATGCAGCGCTGAAAGCAGCAGTTAAGGGATTAACACATGTATTTTGCACTTCATTTGTTTGTTGCATTTTCTCCAATCGGCTTTGAGAGCCTGCCAAAGGACATTATGTTATCTATTTTAACACTACTCCATCATAAGGGTTATTCCATCCAAACTTTACTCAGCGCCATATTGCAAACGATAAATAAAGCTGCTTTTATTGCAAATGGCCTTGCTAAGCAAGAGAGTTCTTTTAGCATCAACAGCACAACAATGTCGACGTAAATGACACCATAGACAGCTATATTAGGGATAAAGTAACAGGTTGATGGATCAGATATCACACCTTGCGTCCTTGATAACATACATCATTTACAACTTGCTTCTCATAAACATAAGTCGTTCGCGGGCTGTGAGACAACAACGCTCATTCCAAGCAATCCAAGTTCAATCTGTTCAGGGGTTACAAAGGTTTTCCCCGGAATACGGAAGTTGGGTGATCATTCTATTCGCATCCCTGTTTCTACCAGGATATATATGCCTACCACTCTCTTTATATGCATATGCAGGTACCTTGAGTTCGAAAAAATAAACATATATATGCATATAGCCCCGTTTGTACAGAAGAATACAAATTCTAGATTAAAACTTCTTAAGACTACTTGAGAACTAGGTGAACACCTAACTTAGAGCCCATGCTTCATTACATTCGTTAAATGACATGTCTAATTTCCGCTAATCCTACGTCGATATAATGTTTTATTGTGCCAAGTATCTTGCTACAGCGTCATTTATGGTTAGATCGCTTTGTGAACCCCTGTGTTAACTTGTATCAGGCAACAAAAAGTTAGCCAATTAACTGTGCGTGTTACCGTATTGAGGATCAGTGCCTCAGCAAGTATAATCTAAAATGAACAAAATGTAATAACCTTCACTGAAACAGCGGTTACCAGCAAGACACATTCTGTTTCAGAATGCATCCAACCAAACACGCATATGGGGTTGTGTTGATTTACATGCAAGGAAAATATATTACAGACTAATGCCAGGATTTATAATCGGATGGAACAACTTTATTGAAATTCGTCCATATTAATGCAATTATTTGGGTTGGAGTGAGCCTATTCCATGTTGTTGACTTAGACTAATTGCATCTCTTGCACCCACGTTGATCTTATGGGTTACATGGATGAGGTCTATAATGGTTGAATAGCTACCAATCGTCCCTTTAGTGTGATATAAAGTTAGAGGGTCAATGTGGTCATCCGTGGATCACAACGGATGTCCCAGGATGGAGATAAAAACGTTAATCACAAATCTGCGTAGTGCAGTGGAACGGAAGCGTTTCATAAGCATCTGACACATTCATTCATAAATATCGCTCTTGTTTAGGGGTTAATCTCACATTGTGCTCCTATGCAAGATGAGATTTTTTACATTGTCTGATTAACATTAATGGGTTAATAGTACTATGTTAATGCCTCCCCCGTTCACAACGGTTTTTAATCACATAATTAACGGGCAATATAATGGTGCATTCACTACTGAAGGGATAACTGGACAACATTGTGCAAAAATGGCGATTTAATTAGCTAGATCAAGCTCGTGTACGCTTCTTAGCATAGCATTGCGATCGCAGACGCATGTGTTCAGAACAAATTCGTTTTTCGTAATTCGTTTAAAGACGATGCATAGAGCAAAGGGTAGTACGGTGTTTAGGCAGATTAAGTATTCTCTCAGATAAGAGAACACAATTACCGAGACAATTTGCAAAGTCCTTAGAGGATTAAATTAGGCAAACATTGATTACGCAGCACCCATCACTATTAAATGGTGTTATTTCAAGAGATTTGCGTGAATGCATGCAGGGCGGCGTAAGTATTCACTTACTGGGGATTTGTCCTCCTAGAGCTACTGAACTCCAATGCGTTCCCCGTGTGCCCGTATTTTGCATGTACACGATTTTTGTAAATGCGACTGCACAACATTTTTAGTACATGATATACTGGCGGGCAAATTGACCGGTTGTTATACACAGTGATTGGCGAATTACAGCAGACTCCGTATTTAGTATCTACATTACACCCTCCTCAATGACTTTTTTGAATAGCAAAATGAATGTTACAATGTTCATTGTTGAACATGTCTTAAAACACTTTGGGCCGTATTCATAAAGGATCTTAGGTCTGAGTGAGCAAAAGCAATTTAAGCTGAGTGCGCACTGAAGTCGTATTCACGAACGCATTTTGCTGCTCGCTTAGCTAAGTTTTATGTGAAGTAACCAAAACAGTTTGTAGCGTTGCTGGTGCGCGGTGTTATTGTGTTTTGATGTTGTTTTGATGAGTATACGTATAAATCTGTCTTATAACATCCACAGAATACGAGAAGTATCTTAGAGCATATAGTTTTGTTGCATATGGAAAACTTAACAAATTTCATTTTCCCGAACCTACCAGTTATGCGCTACACTCAGTTAAACCAACTTCAAAATGTAAAAGCATACTTCTCGTGTAAATTATACATCAACGAATAGAATAAGTTCATTGGTTAGTTTAACGACATCGTAATGAGCCCATTCTGTTTATGTGCTCAAGCAGCTTGGCGGCTCTTTGAACGGATTGTGGACCATTGATTAAAACCGGTCCCTTTGCAGCACCGCAATTATAGTAATATGTACTTTTTAAACGCTACACTACGTCAACTGCATAATTTTGTGTGTTCATCTTTAAGCAAGCAGATGTGATTCGTAAGGATCCGTACTTTAAAAATGTAAGAATCAATATGCTGAGAATCGTATGAAAAATGTCGGCCAATAATAGCAATCTTAAGCTGAAATCTTAAGTATGCAGTGCGGTGGTAGACGTCCATGGCATTGTTTTCCTTCATGTTACTTTAAACACACGCCTTAATGCGTCCTTTGCTCAGAAAATATTCCTATTGATACACATGTGACTTATAACTCAACCCAAATTAAAATGTAGGTTGTATCATTGCCTGAAATGATTCTTTTCATCATGTTAACTGATAGCATTTAAGGTCACCAAAATACAGCGTATGCACCACACACACATCATTACAAGGACCAGTATTGTTTTGATACACCTTTAGATGGATTGCTCGCATATATATTTATCTAAGCAGAGAGTCATAGTCATCTCGTGGTTTGGCAAGGCCCAAGAATGTTTTCAAAAGTAGACGAATTATTTTATTTCACATATATAAATATTTTTACGCTCGAATCGTCGCAAGAAGAGGACGAAGCGATGTTAGGAGAAATTGTGCAAACAATTGAATAGGGGTCAAAACACATTGTTTTTATGGCTTTCCCGGCCTCTATGTCTACATAAGTCCCCCAATCAGTTTTAATTACATCTTATGCCAAAAACCTGTATCATGCCATGAAGGATTCGGAAAAATGCAATTCATTGTACATAATCAACGGCCAAATAATGCCATGCACCAATGTTGAATTATAACTGATATAAAAATGAGAACATTTTATTTTATTATAGCCATAATGCTGTCACAAAGCTTAGTGTGGAGCAAATGAGACAAAAGTGCCGGAACATCAGCAAAAGCGGTAACAATTTCCATTACTGCTTAAATAAGTTGAAAACATTTTACTATATAGGTACTTAGTATACAAAGCATGGGTCAATGGTATTACCTTCCATGATGACACAGCAGACACTTGGAAAATAACACATGCAAATCCAATATGATTTTCAACAAGACAAAAGCTGCGCAAACAACAAAATCCTCCAATAGGCGCGGGGAAATGCACACGCTGGCTGGACAACATAATGCCCTTCATCTGGCAAAATTTGGAAGCGATGTTATTAAAGGCATTGTAGGTTGTATTGAAACGCAATGTGAATACCCAGATATGAAATGCTATATTGCTTTACTTTACATGATGGTACTGTGTCGTGCAACAAATACGTGATTTCAAAGTATAATGAATATGAAAAACAAATATTTGATCTATTTCATCTATAATAGATATCCAAATGCATCTTTAACGTCGAATATTTAGAACAATTAACAAGATCATCACGACCACCACACCATTCCTCGAACGGCTCTTAGTTTTCTGACAATTCCATTACACGGAATCCGCAGCGTTTGGCTGCTACTTTGCCAGGAAAATGGTTATAATTGACATTTATAACTAAGTAAGAGAGCAATGCTACTCACCAATTCTTTTGTGCTCTTGTAGTCGCTAAAATTTGCAGATTGAGAAAAGGTAAATATCGTTTTCGAGAATTCACGCTTCGCAGCTTGTGCTAGCCGTTGTGCAGCGGCTTGGGCTGGCAGATTTAGCCGCTATGAGTTTAAGTGGACTAAATAGCAGAAGACGGCTTTCAGGTGAAGTTATTGCATTATTTAATAGAATGTATTGCAATGCATTGAATCCGAAACATATGGCTTGGTTTTATTAATATTGCCAACGTGTTTATGCTCCATCTATTCTGTACTCTGATGCTAGGTCATGGAAATAGGCAGCAATCGTCGGTTACGCGATAATGCTCATCCAAGGGGATGAGATGTTTAACATTTTATGTCTAGCAATCGTAATATGGAACATAATATGCTCATTTTAGGGGGTGAGATGTTTAACATTTTATGTCTAGCACTAATGCATCATATCACTACATTCCTCATCCTGTTCTTATTCACATATTTAGAATACAATTCGGTGAAATATCGTGTGCAGTGACCCCATGCTGTTATGAAGCAACACGGTGAGGACACGCACAAACGTTTTGTCGAGACGGTGGAGTCAACTGAAGTTAGATAACGGACCATAAAAGCATGACCGCATCTATGTAGTCAGAAATCAAAGCTGTAAATTACCGGGCAAGCTAAATGGTGGGTAAATGATGAGTATGATTGAGTGAATATATTAATTTAACCATATAGTATTCTATTTACCGCAAAACAAATCCTATATTAATTTAACCAGAGTTTAAGGATGGCAGTTAATAGCTTTTGAATTAATATTGCTGTCGGTTTTTGATTTCATCATTCAACAGTAGACATCATCAAAACAATCCTAATAAAACTTAAGAATTTTCTTGTCTTTTTAAAAAGGCTTGTTACAAGTCATTTATTTCATTCATAGAATTGTTCATGGTGATAAGCATGATATTTAATAGTTTTAGATACTTTTAAATACGTTTTTGCAAGCTAATATTGAAATATAAATGGAAATCAAATTCCCACCATTTCCTGTTTGTAGGCGATATGGGTTTCTACGTGAGGTCAACTTCATGAAAGACCATTGTCATCATCATCACAAATTGAGGCGTGTAACAAGAAAATACATGCTAGGTATGAAGATATCACCACCATCATCATCATCCAATGATCATCATCATCATCAAATCAAAATCGATCATCATCGTCATCATTTTCATTATCATCAACTCAATATTATCTTTATCTTCATCAAATCAATCCTTTCGGTTGATGATCCGAAGAAGTTGCGACAGCGTGAGAGTACCAGACTTTATTAAATATGTGTTGCAGTGATACTGTTTTATGTCTATATCGCATCATCATTCTTGCAGCCTAAGTTTATAGCTTCGTTAAGAGAGCTCACTCGAGGCTTTCGCCCGAGGAAATATGGGAATACGCTACCTGTTGGCCAAAGCGTTTTTGTCCTAGCGTCTTGTCATAGCGTCTCTTAAAACCACGTGGAATCCTCTGTTTACTCTGGAGCTGTAGTCGCCTCGACCAATCAGATGACTCCATATCTTTAACAATCGCCGAGCCTCGAGACAGTCCTATGTGCTTTTGCTGATTTCATGGTATTGTCGTCTGTTGTCGGGGCTGTTATTCGAATAATTTTGTAATCGTCACGCAGCTAAGCGTAGTTATAAACTCTATGCTCGAAACCTTCACATACCCCAGACATGCCACAAATGTTTATGTCGACCCCCGTTTCAGACATTTATTGACAATCTAAATCTACCATCCACGGTGCGGACATGAAAGATCGAAGATGGTAAACTGCGCGTATGCTGTTAGAAGCGAACCGTTTTCCGTAGTTTATCAACTTGACATTCATTTAGTAGAGAACTTGCTATTTTCGTTTTCCATAAGCCTATTGTGCGAGGTGTTTTGGCAGTGGCAAGGCTCCGTAAAGAGATATTTTCCCCATTTTTGCTTGTGTCACGGTAGCGCCACCATACTATTGAACTGTATTATAATTAGGTAAGGGATCACCGCAGAGACACTCTTAGCTTAGCTATAAAACTCTTTGTTATAATGTTCTTGTAATGTTGCAGTAGAATAATGAATAATGCATTAATGTCTTTAGGTAAGTGTTGTAAAAGTGGTGGAGCCCGTAGGATTACAGTTCATGGCAATGGTAATATATATATATATATGATTCTAATATAAATGGCTGTCCACAGCGGTTCTAGTGCGATTATACAGGAAAGTACATTTATTTAGTTTTCATAACGCGTACGCAAAGGCCTTGATGATAATAATGACTGGGTAATGGAAATAGATATGGCTGACATTATTAAAGGTATCCATCCACCATTGGCAGCATCGCTTGAAAATATCTCTTGCTTTAGTTGGCGATTTCAAAGATTCTGCGTTTATTCCAAAAAGTGCTAGTTCAATCAAGTCGTAAGTGGGTTGACGGGTTGTACTAGTGATTTTACTCAGGGTAGAATAAGTAGCTTGGTGGCTTATCCATAATATATCCTACCACTGTGACTCAGTCCACATTTATATCTTCAATGCACGATTAGTATATTAATATAACTATATTTATGGTTCCCACTGAAGCCCCAAAAAAAGATACACAAAAAGACAACCCAAGGTTGTTGGGTGATTGGCAGCCAGGGTTAGGTTTAACAATAAATAGTTACAATGTCATAAGTGTTGTGCAATCCAGTCCAGTTAAGAAATTTGCTAAAAGTACATCGAGATGGGCTTTGAAACAGTTCAGTGACTATCTCTGCTACTATCTAAGCTCACACACCTATCCGTAGGGTCACAACTTTAAGCAATGCGCTATCTCTTCATGGTCCGGACCTTGCCCTTCAGCTTACGTATGTACATATGTGTATGGATTTGACCACGGACCTAAGTTATAAACATATATCACACAAGGAAATCAATTAGTGTCAATAAAAAAATATGATATGGGAAAGCGCGGTGCATTCAAACATATTATGAATAAGTGTTAGGAAATTATAATGAAAACGTTATAATATTCGAAGACGGGTCATATATTTGAGTGCTTCTCACTTATCGTGCATAATACTGTCGTTAGCTGGGAGTAATAATCACTTAACTTTATTGCTGCTATCAGTAGGAAAAGCTGCCTGATACGAGCTTGCTTTCTGTGGGTGAAGGTATTTCCCGCTAATGGGTCATAGCTCTTTCTTTACAAATTCATCAATTTTCGTCATTCTCAGCATCAAGTCATATTGCATTTGCATTACGCATGCAAGTTGTATTCAAGCATCGCGTAAGTGTTGACTCTTTGGATATTTATCCTAAGTAAGATCAATACGCTCACATACAGGAATACGCGTCATGTCGAGGTTTGCCCTACAGTTACTAATCTGTGCCTATTATGTCTTGGTTGGATGACATAGGGAAAGCAACAGCCGCCGGTGATGAGTGAGTAGTTGAATACAGGGAAAATGTCATTTGTATTTGTTGTACCTAGTGTAAACATGAGACATTTAACGTGAAACAAATCTCAATATAGTCAATCTGAAATTGCGTTATTAATGCCGCCACCTGATCTCCCTTGGCGATGTGCATGTGATTTTTTATCTTTAATCTTATCCCAAAACTTTATTTATTTATTTTATTCCTGGATGTTTCCGCTGGAGAGATTGAATACGCTCATTTAGAGCGCCAATATGTTTTTATTATTTCAAGGTGTTAAAAGCCAGCTGTGATTTTCCAAAGGTATCTGATGATCTCCCTTGGGCGAGGGTTTTTTATCTTTTAATCTTATCCCAAAACTTATTTATTTATTTATTCCTGCATGAGATAAAGCAAGCCAGCTGTGATTTTCAAGGTTATGTAGATAAGTGTTTTATGGTCTTGCATTACCAACTTACGAAGAATACTTTCGTATGCTAATAAATTGGTAACTTTCGACTAATAAATTTAACGACTGGACTAACAATTCATTTCAAATTCGTTAATGAGTGAAAATGTTTGGCACTAGATATGCAACTTAATAGATACTAAAGCCTAGAGCTCCATCCATATGAAATTAACATGACAGGCACATTTTATACATAAGCGGTTCATCTTTGGAAGACTGGTATCAGCCCTTCCATGTTATTTTAAAAGGTAAAGTATTACTGTCATAGGATAGTGGGTCAATTGCAATGTATTACAATGCGTTGGAGCTTGCACATTTGTCTTTGTGTATTATAATCGCGGCATCGGTCATTGCCAATGTGTCTATGCAGCCGCCTATCATGTTAACTGTTGCTAGGTCAAGACTTATGGTTCGAACGGGTGATATTGATGTGGGTGTTAATGGCTGAACGGGCCGTAATCCACCCCGTAAGCACGATACATCGTGACTGGGCCAACTAATTAGCCTGCGGAGGATGATTCACATTAGCCGAACACGTTCCTGGATTGCTAATCACTTATAAGTGCAGTGTTTTACAATGATATTGTTTCAATAGCATTTTAAATACTCGTTTAGAAGTAATTCTCCGATTCATTAGCACAAATGAATAATAGCCCTAAAGTCAACACCGGTTCTTATTAACAAATAAATGAACTCTTCATGAATAACAAATACATAAAGAATATAACAAAATTTAGCAGTTGACATGAGTCATTGTCTAAAATATCTAAACGGATACCTTGGAAATAATATGAAAAAGACATCAAAGACGTTAAGTTCCGGGATAAAGTGACATGTTGATGGATCAGGTATCACAACCGTACATCAGTAGGATGCAAATGAGGCGCCTTTTCACTGACTCACATCACGACCTGTGCCTCCGCAGCGACCACTTGGTGATTCAGATCCATTGAGTATTCATAAGGTTAGAATAAATTCATAATGCTGAATAAATATGGTAAATATCCCTGGTTCCATTTTCTTACATAGATGTGGGTGTCAATGGCTGAAAGGACAGTAATCGTCGTCCGAGAACGATGTAGTGAGGAGACGGTTGATGACTGATGAACTCCAATGGATAATAGACCGATATAAAAGCCCTCAGGTTACATAGTAGTTTTGATAAACATGACCAACAGGCAATGATGTCATGCAGTCATTGATGTAGGAAGTACTTTATTATTCAAGATGAAAACATGTTGTTTGCGTTCTTAACAAGTTCATTATGCAATTCGGTAACGGAAGATATATGGATCAAACAGTATAATGATATTTATGACAAAGCGGGTACTCTCTTATAATCTAGGAACAAGTCTAAGTCGTTTAAGGACTTCAAAAGCGTACAAAATAATTAGACGGCAACCATTACTATGTGTCAGTACATTCAAAAGAATTGATGTGAAGGTATAAGCCACGGCCCAAATTTTCGTGTACTGGAGATAGCCCTTCCCATAGTAATAGAACACTAATGACGTCCCCTGTGTCCTCATCTGTCCATACACACAAAAACTCCTTGCGTGTAAATTATATTTCAAAAGGTCAACACGCATAATGCATGACACTTGGTTCAATGGCGTGTTCATTTATGAAAATGAATGGTGATTCACACAGTGATTCGCCAGCTCCAGCATGTTATGTGCATGGTCCAACTGAACATCGTTACCACAATACCCATCAACACCTCTCCCCCCGCCAGCCCAACCCAAACCAAATTCATCTATTGTTACAGGGCTCAGTGTTATAGTTTCATGCTAAAACAGATAGTAAATGATCAGTATTCAAAACACACGCATTGTGTATAGCCGTTGTGCGATTAACAATGTGAATGGCCCCATACGCTGTGCAACAAGCATGTCACCATGAATACCACGTTGTAATTAAATCAACAACCTCTTGCAAATAACCGACTTTGTTTAATGCTGATGGCCGTATTGTACCATTTTAATGTACTTAACCCACAACATGTGTCACTTACCGCAGCCGTGTGTACTAGTGTCTCTTCCCGATATTACTGAAGACTTAATACTACCCCATTAAAGGAGGAAATGAAAAGGCATCCATACGTATTTGATTCACTGTCGAACGAATACACAATTCTACGTGCTTACACACATCATTAGGGTACTTTCCGCAGGACTCTCGCCATATCCTTTTGTAATATAACACAAGCCTAAGACTGTCCTCCCGACGGACAACATGCCAACGTTATTAGTGGCGTAAAACGGATAAAAGCACAACCAGCTCGGCTAATGCTATTAGGAATGTCACTGGAACACGGTCAAAGGTCATGACCATGGCCTAATTAAATTACGTGGATTATTTTGTTGATGAAATGTCAAATAGGCTGACTGATAGCGAAAGAAGTAATATTCAAGTTCATTCCCACGAAAACATTGATTAATCTTAGCATAGTGTATGAATGCTGCTTGTCAAAGTGATAATATTGGTCATTAATGACAAACAAGCTAGTGAATATGGCAAAGCATGTACAGATTTCTTTGATTGATCAAATTCATCTTCCATAATTGTTCAAAAGGACATGAAAACCAACATTTCAAGACGTGTTTATTTCTACTCTGGAATTTGACATTAAGCACAAAATAACAAAGACATTTTAGTTAGTGTTTAATGATAAAGAAGAAGGGATTCACTCCATTACACAACACGAATGAGCAAATAAATTATGTTGTGATGCAAAGGATTTTACGCGCAATTTAATGTGTAATAACATGGTCATAGTTTAGCCTCTTAGAATAGCACAATGAGAACTGATAATGATGAACCATTTTGAACCATGACAACCCTTTAAAATCCGACGAAATCCATCTTCAAAATGAGGATCTAGCCGTTCGTTACTTTGTCATAAAGCGCATGTCTTTCAGCGCCATTGCAAAACTATTGACATGTTGTAAGCTGCTAATGCGAACTCTGATCATAGCCCTACGCAGCCAGGTGCCTCTATGTAGGTCTCGCTAATGGACCAATGTTTTGCATCGTCTCTGTAATGCATGTTCACTTAGCACCATACGACATTAGCACCACCCCCATTTGCACTAACATCCAAGGGGCGTAGTTCGTGAGAAACATGAAATTGCATCATGCGCACTGTAGTTATTAGTCCAACTCAGTAAGGGACTACATAAAGCGAACCATCATCGCATACATGTTGACCAGTCTCTACCTATTAGCGTTCAATTTTATCGATTGTCGTAATTTCATCAACTCCATCCACCTGCCTCCATAGACCTATGATAAGAAGCAGCATATGAAATGTGTGATGAACTTTGTCGCCACCTGCCGTAGTCTCTCTGGTAATGAATCTTGCTTTATGGCTAGCCTGAATTCAGATACTTCACATGCAACATCCAATGCTTACTCCACCGACTAGCATTAATGTTAACATGTGCATCTACAGACAAAGCTGGGATCCTCCCATATTCTTCAAAGATGCGGTATTTGGACTTGGATGATTCCAGATCAAAATGCAGCGCAAATGCATAGGTGTCATCACTAAAACCAGACGGGCGATGTATGCACAAAAGAATTTAGACAGTATCTGTTTGGAGACTAGTGTTCTGGTCTGTTTAATTAGGACAATATCAAAATATATGATGATAATTGGTTACATCCAACACACATTGGTTCATCACGACATCTCCTGTTTGAGGGCAGCATCTTTTCTGCCATCAGATTCAATGGTGAAAACAAATTGAACAATATTTCTCATTATCATCTTGTAAATCCGTAAACCAAAATATATGACTATATGAGTGACACCCCAAATGACCTAAGTGCTTAACGTGACTGGACACATTCATAAGACTTAGACAACGATTCATAAGCCGCTCACATTTGCGATTCGAGAGAACTACATCATACTAAGTAGAATGCAGCTGTAACAAAATGCGACGTGTGGCAGTTAATTATATTGCTCTCACTTGGTATTTTAAATGGGATGCTAGGTCAACTTGAACTGACTGTCTCTTCAGGTTATACTGTTCGCCAATATCATAGACGATGTAGTTTATTGCTCAGTCGTCCTTTGCTATGGATTTCCGCATTGATACAACTAGACTAATAATACTGCCAAAGAATACAGCTAACACTAGGATCGCTGTGATTAGCATTATGTTTAGCCCTTCTTCCTGTATTCTACATGAGGGTTTGTGCACATAAGGTCACGTCGAGAACTACTTATATTTTTAGGTATAAGCCAAGACTATCTTCAATTGCATCCAGTACATCAACTTAGCAATATCATACACATCGCTTGCTATCAGCTGAATATCGGTGTTAGGTATTTCCAGTATTGACTAAATGCTTTCTTCTACCTGTGCTCGTTTCATTTTTCAACGATAAACATATGGCTTCCACCTTCTTTTTGACGGACCAAAAAGCTTTTCGTAAAGTTGTATACGGGCATCAACATTAGCTAAACTTAACTTTGCTGAACCTAGGATGAATTTGTTTTATAAGGCTCCTAGTTCGACATTCCAAAGGTCGAATGTTCATTGTAGTTCAAATTAACCTGACTATATGTACTTTTCAGAGCATTGCAACTCGATCGCCTGGGGTTCAAAGACTCTCAGCATGTTCTGCGAGTACATTATATACAGATTTTGTTAGATTGCACGCCTTGTTATGGCAAGAGCAAAAACAAAAGCATCGACCTATAGGTCTATGCCGGCAATTGCGTCCAAACATGATATGGTTATTGCTAGTCTCAGTCATGAAACAACCAGTGCATAATTGACGAAACGCATTGAGCGATAATAAGTATACGTGGTGCCTAAGTATCAAAGAGTATAAAATAAAGTATACATTTGAGATTTATCAACACACACCCCTTTTCTTCATTGCATCTGATATATTGAGGCAAATACAGCGGTACTGATCGCTAGAGAAATACGATAGCGACTACATCGTTATTGAACGTCTTATTATACATACACACACGATGACAATATCATTGATTGATTAAATAAGTTTTGGAAGCATTGCACTAATTATCCTGGAACGGGATGACATATGTGCATTCCAAAAACAATTTTCCAGCACACAATACACAAATTACATAGCCTCGGGTGATCAAAATGTAGTATAACACCGGAACAGTCTCGCCAGTTTTTGGAAAGTTCATCCAGATTTAGTTTGTAATTAAAAGAGAGCCGTTACATAGGCATTAAAATGCAGCCACATAGCTTAATTCTAACGGTCGTATATTATTACAGCTCTTGTTTAATGTATACATAATTATGATATGCAATCTACCAACATAATCATTCATCCAACCTGATATCACATGGTAGGCAATAAATGCATTTCCAATTAAATTGGGGAATTCGGCGAATCATAGAGATGTATTTAATGTAGAATTGCAGCGTAACTATTTGCAATGGTCGAATTTTCATATCTAAGTTCGACATCTATTAAATGTAGCCATTTGGAGGTGAATGCTTATGTGCACCATTCAGATACCACAAATAAGAATTATATGCAGGGTGCGTCTTGCCGAAATGAATCCCCCCACAAGCAATATATTTGCTGCATTCGAGGAACGCAATTCAATGTGTACTCACACTATACAACCTGTTAACACTTCTGATAGAACTCCAATGAAGACTTTATGATGTCATACTTTATGTACTTGCGCTCATTGCTCATTGTCGTCATCAGATAACTTTTATTTGTCGTTGGGTTTAATGTTTATGGTGAATTAGCGCACTGTGTTACCCTTGTTGATTACTTGCGATTCTCAGCAATACTCCAGTCAGTCTGATCCCGTTAATAGTTATGCCGTCGTAACCCACTTGCTTTGCACCCTATGAATATATCTGGACAATTACTGCTGACATGATACACTTGTTGACATTGCGGCTTCGCATTTTTACAAACATAACATAAATCTTAGACCTCGTTACAGTACACCTTTACTCGGATGAACATACCTATTTAAGTCTCACCTGTCTACGTATTATGATTCACATTTGAAATCGAGACCATTGGTAAGAATTTTTCTTTTCGTTTCAACTGCGTATTCCTCGGACAACTCGCAATAGATCCCTGCTTAATTAACCGACCGCAGGAGGTCAATGAATGCTATGGGTCTATTACCCACCTTGAAACTATCGCGACCTGTCAACTTCTACAACACCGATACTGCTTCCGAGTGGATCATCTCGAGCCAATAAACCACATCAATGCCTAACCTCGCTTGACAATTTGAATCAAAATTCGATCACTGGTCGCTGGCGGGCTGCTGTTGCTTGACTTATGATGATTGAAAGTAGCAATATTCATAAGCAAAGCATAATTTTCTTGTTGCTTCCTCGTATGAATAATTGCACATACATCACAGCAGACTTTAATTAAAGAGACGTGGATAGTACAAAAAGTAGTGACAGTGGCAGACAATGAGCAGTGCACGGTTGCTTATAAACACAGCAGCTTATCAAGCTAAGCAATACCCTAAGCGATGTCCTTAATTCAAGAAGTTGCCGTGTTGACAAGCATTATTCGCACAGCCCCACACATTACCTTTCGGTTGTTCAGTTCATATTCAAAATATTGCTTAAATATGCTTTTTTTGTTGAACAATCTATGCACATGCCCTATAGGGGTTTAACTAGCTAATGCTCTCAAGGGGAGTAGGGTTGTTATCCGCAGTATCACACAATGCTTAAGGGGATTACAGCAAATATTTATAGATATGTCCATCAGGCATCCCATTATCAGTATAACGTCAAGCATATATTCAGGGGTAAATATATCTATATTTTTAGTCCATCTCTGCGCTTTACGCAACTAAATTTGATACAAACAATGATCTGATATTAATGAGACGACTTTATTCGCCAAGATTCTTCCTGAAAAGCATCGCCTATCCGTTATGGTGGTTTGCACTGAAAGCATTTTGTACTAAGCGCTGTGAAATTCAAGTCTCTTTTTTTCGGACGCATCGTCTTGAATAAAACGGCCAATTTGAACGTATGCAGCTCGAACAGTCTCGGCCAAATATGCACCAAATCCATTAAGTACCTTGGAGTACCATTTGTTGCCATCTGCTTTTACCTTAATATATATATATATATATATATATATATATATATATATATATATATATATATATATATATATAGAGATATATATAGATATAGATATATATATATATATATATATATATATATATAGATATATTCTATATATATATAGAGGCATATTTATTTATATATATATATATATATATATATATATATCTATATATATATATATATATATCTATATATATATATATATATATATATATATATATATATATATATATATATATATATCTATATATATATATATATATATATATAAACGTCTTTTGAATGCTACCAAGTTCATGCAACCAGTGATTAACGAAATCACCAATGCGCCCATCGAGATGTTTGCAATCACGACGAGGTACATGTTTGGTCATTGAACCCTAGCCAGCGAAGGCAGTGCTTCCCATCCGCCCCGACAGAATATTTTTTTAATATTCAAGATAGCGCGCTCATCCCGAGAAGCAGAAAAAATATTATGCCGTAGCAAGCTTGATCCAATAACTTAATCATTTCCTTTTTATGTAACTACCATATTAACTGTTTAGTCACATATCTTGTTTACTGTGTAATGGTTATAAGCGGCACTCACATTATCACCGAATCTAACTGTCTGACACGCTATTCAAAGCGTTTGATTGTTTCTTCATAGTACAATTGAATCGAATTGCAGCTTGTAGCTTGATACAATAGGCTGTGATCGGCCAATCGCATGTTAGCTGACAGTTTTGCGCACGTGGCGACCATATCTGGAAAACTTGTCTGTTAAGGATTGAAGTTAAATGAAACTGGTGATGGTAAGCAATAAAGATGACGCTGCAAAGGCAGATCCATATATGCGATTCTGTCAAGTGCCAATCAGCACAGTAAATAGCTCAAATACGTTAGAAAACCAAATAATATATTTCACAATAAATGCTCGTGATATTTACATCGTGTTTGTTATTTCTGTCAAATATTTTAAAATAGAACATATGCGTAATGTTGTTATCTAGATGTGCTTGATAACGATGTGGTTATGGTAAAGTTTGGTTTATAGATCACATGTGGCGGGATTCATTTCCGCTGGATTTGGTACATAAAAGATAAAGGAAGGCAGACATAATCGCAGTGTTGACAGCGGAATATGTAAAGATGACGTCCATTGATTATGACGTTTATCCAATTTACGCTCATAAAATATTGCGACTGAACTCCAAGTCCCGCATTTGGCCGCTTTATTTCGTTTTTTTATTTTGTTCTTATGGAGCTGCTCCTGCAACATCTTTTTCAGTCTATAACTATTGAAATCAATGAAATCATTTTCCCCACCATTTGTATATATAAATGGCGCTGATCATCCACCACTTTTGGAACCTGCATATCTTACTGTACAAGCAAAGGACTGTGGTCGGAAAAATTGTCACCTCCATGAAGGCATTCGTACTTTGACATTGATGAAGCAAGACCTTCGGACACCAAAAAGTGATCTTATGTTGGTCTTATGCGTGGCATATCACTCTCATAAGTAAATTCTACTGTGTTATTATCGAGCAATTTGCCAGGGACTAAACATTGCTGCTCACAAAATGACTTCAGGGCAAGAGCGTGAGTGGAAATGGCTCTAGCAATTACATTATCAACATCCATGCAACACATTGTAACTGACATGGGCCTGCAGCACGACAGTTTTCAATATATCTTACCTCAATTTCAAAATCGTCAACATAAGACTATATATAATTGATGACTGTACCTATTTCAACCGGGTTAGCAAATTGGTGTCGACTAGGCTAAAGTGTACAACGAAGACTGCTAAAAGTTCATGATCCAGTAACAAGACGACCCTGCGACGGACTTTACCACCTAGTCAGTAGTCAATATGCCTTGGTTGCGGCCTGACTCGGTCCAGATGAAATGGACAATATTGCAATTGCACTATCATTTGCAATGTCATTCAACATATAGTCGGAGACGGAAGATAGTTTGTCTCTTATTTGTTCCATCTATATGTCAATTCGAACATTTTAAATAATAATATAAGCATTCAAAATCCCCAAATAATACACTCACCACGATGCAGTGATGTTTTGAAACACTATGCTGTGTTATTGCATCGTTTGAAATCTTTGACGTACATGATTGGGCATTGAGGTTGGTTCACTATTATTACGTTCTATGCTCATAACCATATATCCTGCATAATGTCGCTGGGTTGAGACCCCGAGTTCCAACGGTTTTCACGAATGATGGATTTAAAGGTTGGTTGAACAAGCAGTAATTGTTAAAATAGTGGCACAATTATGTTTATAATAAAGGTATTATTCGGTTTGCAAAGGCAATTGTCAGGGTCATTTGATGATTATAAATACGTTCAAGATCCGGGACCCGTTACTGTGTTGGTATTTTTTCTAATGATTTCAGTGAATGTCTATAATGCTGCGCAGGACTCCTCGTACCCGAGCAATATGGCTGCTATTGCTTTCCTATCCGCACACCCAAGGCCACTGACACATTATCTGACGGACTGAGCTTCTTGAGACTTATTGTCAACGGTCTGAATAAATTTAAGCAGTGTGGTTGTTGAAGAAATATTAAGGTTGACTGTTGAATCGTTCCATAAGCATCATAGCAATCATTATTCATATAACCAACGTATAGAGTGTAAGACGCATTCACTAATAAAGGGGAAAACGGGGGAGCATAACATGAGCGGGTACAAGCTCAAATTTTGTACAATGCATGTCATTGCTAATGCTAAATGGGGCGATAAAATGTTAATGTGAAAGTTAGAAGTCATTTCTCAATGGGTGTAATCACCACGGTAATTGTCTAGGACATTAAAGTTCTATACATACGGAAGCAGTAATAATGCGGAACCCATTACTGTGTGTTGGCATTTTCTGCATCAGATTTAGAGGAATGCATGCAATTAGCGGGACGTTCAAAAAGCAACGAGAGCTGCGATTATTTTGTCACCTCGTATTCACGAAGAGAATGGCGTCTGTACCTGTGTACGACCCCATACACTATGAAATGGTATCTAATATACACATAGTTACCATAAGTTTATCAATAAGCGTTGACTGATGATGATCGTTTGTCACCATTTTTATTTACCAGTACTTGCCGACATTGTAAAGGACTAGTTCATTTAAGGCTATATGTCCACAAAGTAACTTTTCTATAACTGGCCACAAGCAGCAAAAGGGTACCAGTTATTGCATTCTTGACACTCCCCCATTCAAAAAGAATAGTAGTTAGTGATGTTCTTCGTGCAACACACCACTTGCTGGGGTAATCGGATTGGAAATGTCACTCACAGCTCGGTCATAGGACACTGCCTAATTAGGATTGAACTACATGTTGTTCATGAGGAGCTAGTGCTGATAGATGGTGGAAATTATATTTTTTCGAAATCAAATGATGAATTTCAGCTGCTAGTGCGTGATGCAAAGGCGCAGCTGCAAAAGCAAGTGTAGATTACTGTGGATGGTATGAATGATCTTCATCTAAGCATCAAAATAACCGAGGCAATTTAGATAAGATTGACGGGGAAAATTTTGCCAAATCTTTCTGGCAATTTGGCAAGACGTCCCGCAATAGCTAAACACCCAAAACCTACTGTGCCGCTGGGCGTCAAATGAGACCAGCTATAAAGACACCCCGGACTGCCCCTTGGTATTGCACATGGCAGTTAACAGCAAGCCAGCAATAATGCTGTGCACATTTCTTTCATTTTACTTATGATCTAGAATTGATAATAATTAGATGTGACTAAATAATGTATTCTGGGTACATGGCGTCTTTAAGCCTGATCATTATTGCTCCAATTTTAGCAGTGGCATTGAATATCCCGTTTTTGGTTACAAAGGCTTGCGAATGAGAAATGGTATAGGCAGTGTTTAGAAATATGATATTTGCACGTAGAAGGCAAATATGTCGATTGCACGAGCTTTTGGTTAGAGACGATGGAACAAACGGTTTTCTTGAAGCTTAATTTTGTACATGCCAAGAACCATGGGATGCAGGGATTAAGCTGACAAATCTCATTAGCATACCTCAAACCGTCCGTACACTTGCCAATTTAGCAACCAAACAAAACTGATGAAGGCTCGCAACATCAATATATAGATTAAATATGAGAGATAATTATACCCCACTCGCAAAGGTGTACGCAAAAGTACATTCCTTGCATAAAAACCACGAAGAATATCAGTTAGAAGCTGCCCACAGAAACAAACTCTTTTTATTCTATTTATAAAGTGGTTGACTTATTGGCCGTTCTCAGAAGCATTCACTTGCTCGACAGACATGAGTAGCGAAGACATCTTCCATGTCATTTGTATGTTTTGCTATTTTGACCAAATAATATCTATGTAACTCTACACCCTAAGCGAATTCTAGCAACTTCACTCCAAAAATAATTGTATTGCGATAGATGTTTCTGCTACTTGCTGTTAATGTTCAGCGTGGATAAAAGATTATGTGATGCGTGTTCATTGTTTTACCGGTTGTCGCCATGTGGTTTATGTGAAACGGCGCCATAATAAACCTTATTACATGCAGCAAAGTAGAACATCTGACATGTAAATTAGTAAAGCAGCTTGGTTCAACTGCCTTGATGCCATCTCTGAATGATTAAGTCACACATATGAGCCCGGAACTTGACTGTTTCGCATTCAAAAATATCGTGTTTAACTTTATGTGTCTTGGAATCTCAATATTTTCAAACATAACAAAAATCCATGCTCCATAATATTCCTTTAATGAAACATCTTATAACAGTGACACCAATAACTTACGTCTTTGTGGTAATCCATAATGTAATAGCTATGGTAAAGTTTATCATCATTGTGAAGATCTGTGTTATAATATTAAATTTCTGTGATCACCATAGGCAAAGCGAATTATAGAGTAGAATGCTTCCTTCACAAACAAGACGGCTAGGAATATTAATAATAAGTAGCAAAATCGAAAAACAGAGTTTACAACAGGTGCTCACTAAGTTGAGCATTCTTTTTTTCACCACTAAATGTTAGCTTTGTCATCCGTCCTGCATTACATCTATTTACACAGAGTTTTTGAGACCCGTGATAGTGCGTCATAAACATTTGTATCAGAAACCATCCCATTCAGGGACCGCATTGAGCAAAACTGGCGAGACGTGTTTGTTGCGTAACCCATTTTGGCCATAAATATATCCTGATCCTTTAGTCCTGAGAACCATAACGCGCCTGTTCGGCGTGATGGAAACTGATGAAATAAGGTTTGATTGCTATGCATGTATTCAAAGTTACGGAGAATAACATATTTGATTGCACGTCACTTGTACACCAGGCCTGAATCTTACACCTGGACTTCGAAGATCCCGCTCCTATTGGTA
>CM067352.1:24125931-24130931 GCA_034190875.2 Urechis unicinctus | reverse complement strand
TAATCGTTTTCATCCATCATGGATTAGAAATATACTATTTATTATTGATGTGATCATAATGAACGATTAGCAGTGTTTTGCAATATAATGTAATGTTGAAGATAGATGAATAATGAGAAAAAAGGATATATATTAAATGCTAAAATCAATCAAATATCTTAAAACTTCAAATATAACTTAATATTCAACAGTCATGTTTAACCATTATATCGACCATTTTTGTCAAAGTATATACAGTTATAGGGAAGATATCGACGTTTTCGTGTTATGTCAACGAATGGTTAGTTTCTAAAATTGATTTTGCTGTAATATTAAAAATTCAATGAAATCTTTCGTGAAAAGTTATTTGTGTACGTTACTAAGACTAGACAATAATATTAAAATGGTCAAACCAATATATTTTCTAACATATATATATATATATATGTATATATACACACACACACACACACATATATATATATATATATATATATATATATATATATATATATATATATATATATATATATATAATATATTTTTGGCAATTGTAAGGAGTTTCAAGACGGGTACTTGAAAGTGATGTTTACCCCCTGACTGTGTCGCCAATGTCGGAATTCATACTCTTATACTGAATATTCAATCCTGCAAGCTACCCGGTGAATGGTGCAATTGGCAAATATACACAGAACATTTCTATATTACAACGCGATTTACTGCTACGTTGTCATAAACGGTAATGCCTTTTCATAAGAAGATTCAGCTAATATTGAACAAAAACTGTCTACGCTATCCATTGTCTTATTCACATGAACTTGCATCTACATCGGTTATTTTGAAACTAAACCCTAAATTGTGAAGTTTCTGTGCTGAAAAGTGCCGGTCAAGGTGGTCTCGCCTCAGTTAACGCATTATAAAGTCAAATATGATTCAGAAAACTCGCTGATTATTTGTTTCCGCTATACAAAAAAGTATTGCGTTTCATGCAGTGAGTGTAAAACCATATTGTATGCAGGAAAACCACTTGGTAGATGATTGAAATAGAATTAGCTGGCGAAATTATTAAACAATACTTCAACAGCCTACCTATAATCAAAAGCCTGCAAGTTTATAAGTGGATGGCTTCAAATCATTGCCACTGTAGGATGCGAGTGCATTAGCTGTGCAAAACGGAAATGCCGTATAAAATTACATTAGGAGCGGCTACTTATGGCTCACTGACCACTGTCATGCACGTGTCAAGACAGAATTCCAGAGGCTTCAGCGATTATACATCTTTTAACGTGGCATTGCACGAAAATATTGTACTCAATTGCCTACCTGTCTGACGCATACAACTTATTTCCCTCTGGGGTAAGTAAGCGTCCTTCAGCTGACAATGGTTTGGCACGGAAGCAAATAGCTTTGGTAAGAGTGGACATTCAACGTGTAAGCCCGTTAAATATGCATCGTCGCCACTGCCCATTATATATTGGACCAACTTACGAGAGATGAGTCATTATAAATCGACCAAATGTCACAGCCGAGTAGCAAATGGCTCGAGTTTATGTGGCTCCTGAAGTTATTTGTAATGTGGTAAGCGAAATTTTCAATGCTTAGGACTCTGCTGATACTATCATATGTAAAATTGCAACGACAAAGCTGTGACATAGCTAACAAGAGCATTAATTATGCCTGTCATATCATTAACTATTGGTATTAGAAACAGGAACCAGATTTAAAAATATTTTGTTCAAGGCTAATCACCAATAAGGCATCGCATTGGACTGAATCCTCGTATGGGTTCCAACATGACAATAATTGCAGCAGCTAGCGCGTTTCGGTACTGTGTATATATTAGATGGCCAGATATTGTCAGTATGCCAAGAACCAAAAGGAGACAACCACAAACGAAGAAGAGCATTTATAATGATAGTACATTTTAAATATCATTTGAATGAGAATCGAATACGAATGAGAAATGAAATAGTACAGTGAAAAATACAATAAAAAGAAAGACTAAGTTGTCTGCAATTTCTTACTCCTCATCTCAGACAAAGAAAACCATATATCATTCTAATGAAGCTGGTCTTAATTATAACACACGTATTATACAGTATCCCACCAGCGGGGAGCCGGAGGTCGCCAACATGATACTGGGATTCCGCTCTCGGTAATCCTATAAGAGGCCGGACTTACTTGTTGTCGTAGGCGAGGAGACGCGGAGGAGCGCGGCTGTCCTCGGCGTAGTGCAGCATGTTTGTAGACGTCATCACAGAACAACAATGCATTGTGGTCACGTGTTAGTCGCACCAGAGCCTCACATCGATCTGAACATCAACGCGCTACATCATTGGATTAAACTCTTCCACAGGGAGGAGTATTCACGCACCCAATTTAGATTCAAAGATAGGTTCAAAATCAGCTAGATGATATTCGCATTGCACAGCATAGATGATAAGTTCTGTGATACGGTTTTGCGTAGTTAGAATCCAAGTTATACATTTATCATTGAACGTATGCATGTAAGTGAGCGAGTTATTGGTGATCGACAAACATGACAGAATCAACAGGACTTGTTGTGTGATATTAAGATGTGCCAATATCGTCAGCTAAAGCATGTAATGTGGGCGTTCTATATTTAGCTGTGCATGTCATCACTGACCTTTAGGGTTGTTGTATGTAGGTATCACGTACACCATACAAGTGAATGACTGGGCATTACATGACCTCTCTTGTGACTCCATGAGCCGCTGAAGCTCATCTACTTTGATCCCGCGCTCATCTGTGAAATGATTCATGCAGATTTCCCAGCGGGGACCATGAAACGGATATTACGAGATTTTATAACATAGTAATTAGCAAGACAAATAGTTAATGGCTAATTCTCAGAATAGTATGGCATATGAATATCATCTGCATTGATTAGGTTAGTAAGTACCCGGAACAACATTGAGTAGTACGTTGATAGCGCCGAAGAAGGTTGGATCTTCCATATATATATATATAGATATATATATATAGATATAGAGATATATATATATATATAGAGATAGATAGAGATATATAGAGAGAGAGAGATAGATATAGAGAGAGATAGAGATAGAGAGAGAGATATATATATATATCTATAGAGATAGAGAGATAGATCTAGCTCTCTCTCTCTCTATCTATAGATATATATAGATTTCTCTATCTCTCCCTCTAGATACATACATCTCTCTGTATAAATATATTTTTCTCTATATCTTTTTATATCTATCTATAAATAGTCTATATAAAAAGACATATTTCTATTTATATATCTCTAAACATATATCTCTATCTCTCTCTATATATATGTATATATATCTCTTTCTATCTATTTATATAAATATATATATATCTCTATATATATATATAGTGACGATTACAACCATTCGTTCACTCCAACCACTGGTGGACAAATGTTTTTAAATGTTTTTTTGCTGTCATTTATTGATAAATATTAATGCGGCATATATTGATTCATGTAAAGAAATTTTTTAATGCAAATAAAAATATGTTTTGAATTTGTTTATACTTAATATATACTTTTGGTCCTCCACGAATGGTCAAGATGCTTATTTATACGTACTTATAAAGCCTTTCGTGTCCATATATACTTACGTATATTTGCGAAATACCGATATTTTGTAATCGTTTTCATCCATCATGGATTAGAAATATAATATTTACTATTGATGTGATCATAATCAACGATTAGCAGTGTTTTGCAATATAATGTAATGTTGAAGATAGATGAATAATGAGAAAAAAGGATATATATTAAATGCTAAAATCAATCAAATATCTTAAAACTTCAAATATAACTTAATATTCAACAGTCATGTTTAACCATTATATCGACCATTTTTGTCAAAGTATATACAGTTATAGGGAAGATATCGACGTTTCCGTGTTATGTCAACGAATGGTTAGTTTCTAAAATTGATTTTGCTGTAATATTAAAAATTCAATGAAATCTTTCGTGAAAAGTTATTTGTGTACGTTACTAAGACTAGACAATAATATTAAAATGGTCAACCAATATATTTTCTAACATATATATATATATATGTATATATACACACACACACACACACACAGATAGATATATATATATATATATATATAGATATATATATATATATATATATATATATATATATATATATATATATATATACATATATATATATATCGTCCTATAGCTTGCACAAATAGCGAACAGCTTTACCGAAGAACGAGCGTACATGAGATGGTTGTTATTATGCTTGTTATCATAGGATATCACTGAAAATATCTCTGTTTAGAATTTTGCTGCACAAAATTTAGACGAGAACGTGCGGATTATTACGAAAATAGCAATATTTTGGCAATTGTAAGGAGTTTCAAGACGGGTACTTGAAAGTGATGTTTACCCCCTGACTGTGTCGCCAATGTCGGAATTCATACTCTTATACTGAATATTCAATCCTGCAAGCTACCCGGTGAATGGTGCAATTGGCAAATATACACAGAACATTTCTATATTACAACGCGATTTACTGCTACGTTGTCATAAACGGTAATGCCTTTTCATAAGAAGATTCAGCTAATATTGAACAAAAACTGTCTACGCTATCCATTGTCTTATTCACATGAACTTGCATCTACATCGGTTATTTTGAAACTAAACCCTAAATTGTGAAGTTTCTGTGCTGAAAAGTGCCGGTCAAGGTGGTCTCGCCTCAGTTAACGCATTATAAAGTCAAATATGATTCAGAAAACTCGCTGATTATTTGTTTCCGCTATACAAAAAAGTATTGCGTTTCATGCAGTGAGTGTAAAACCATATTGTATGCAGGAAAACCACTTGGTAGATGATTGAAATAGAATTAGCTGGCGAAATTATTAAACAATACTTCAACAGCCTACCTATAATCAAAGCCTGCAAGTTTATAAGTGGATGGCTTCAAATCATTGCCACTGTAGGATGCGAGTGCATTAGCTGTGCAAAACGGAAATGCCGTATAAAA
>CM067352.1:23998431-24120931 GCA_034190875.2 Urechis unicinctus | reverse complement strand
TTCATTGGATTACACAAGGAGGAGTATTCGCGCACCCAATTTAGATTCAAAGATAGGTTCAAAATCAGCTAGATGATATTCGCATTGCATAGCGTAAAAGATAAGTTCTGTGATACGGTTTTGCGTAGTTAGAATCCAAGTTATACATTTATTATTGAACGTGTGCATATAAGTGAGCGAGTTATTGGTGATCAACAAACAGGACAGAATCAACATGACTTGTTGTGTGATATTTAGATGGAACAATATCGTCAACTAAAGGATGTAATACGGGCGTTCTATATTTAGCTGTGCATGTCATAACTGACCCTTTGAGTAACATATGCCTTTAGGGTTGTTGTATGTAGGTATCACGTACACAATACAAGTGAATGACTGGGCATTACATGACCTCTCTTGTGACTCCATGAGCCGCTGAAGCTCATATACTTTGATCCCGCGCTCATCTGTGGCCACTGTCAGTTAAACACAAGAAATGAAATGGTTCATGCAGATTTCCCAGCGGGGACCATGAAACGGATATTACGAGATTTTATAACATAGTGATTAGCAAGACAATTAAGGTCATATTGCTTAATGGCTAATTCTCAGAACAGTATGGCATATGAATATCATCTGCATTGATTTGGTTAGTAAGCACCCGTAACAACATTGAGACGCAGATCCATGCGTAGTACGTTGATAGCGCCGAAGAAGGTTGGATCTTCCACATACACAGTGGCGCCTGCTGGTAGTAGTAGTATACACGCGATCGCTAGACCTTGCCTGGCGCTTCCTGTCTGTATAACATGCTCTCTGTATCAACAAAGCATGCCAGGCGAATTATAGGGGTGCAATGCGGTGACTCCTTACAATCCACACAATGGATTTCTCTGCTATAGTCATCATATAGTTGAGATACGTACGGGCAGACATGGTCGGCGTATTGGTGTGAGAGGAACTTGGCGACCTCCGTGCGGAAACGACCACAGCCCAGCGATGGTCCATACTGCAGTACGGTCCCGTCACTACCATACTCTGATTGCTGTCATAGCAAATGAAGGGAGTGGTTTGTGGATAATTAATTGGTTGATATATTTTCTCAATATTCACCTTATCACGGACACTTTGCTTTGACAAATTTACTGATTATCCTTATTGCTTGTCCATCTCGATTACGTGCCATGACCGAAAGGTGTAGATAATAAGCAGAGAAACTGACATTTGTCTATATTTCATCGTTAAACACAGAATATATATTTACCATCAAATGCTGTAAGGTGGCTTTTGTCGTGGCCAAGGCACAGAGCGCCAGGTATTATGTCATATACATGATAGTCATTTCTTACCAGCAAATGATGAAATGCTTGGTGCCACAGCTCTAATGCTTTGCGGAGATGTCTTTTATTGGGCACGCCATAAACAATCGGAGTAAAGTCAGTCATTTCTGAAGCAGGAAACTGGTGAAAAAAACTCTACTGATAACATTTGGTACAAGGACCCATGATATTTTCAGTCATCTTCATGTAGGGGTCTGCCGGATGCTTGTCATAAACTATCCTTTTCGAAATCCAGATGCGCAAGACATCAAGCAAGGAAAGTTGACTTCTATTGTTTTGAAGTAATGGTTAATTCAAAATAAATGTTTCAAACATTAGCTTGTTATTGATGGTACATCACTCAAACGCCATTATTGCAAATTGTCGTTGACATTAGTCGTATTCAATGTTTGTTACAACATAATTACTCACTAAATCGCACATTTTGTGAATGGGTAAATTAATCTCTGTAAACACAGTCGCAGAAATTGCTGTTGTATCAAAAAGATGAGAAAACACAAATCTGTTAAGAAACTTACTTTGAAACAGCAGCAACTACGTAGCACAGTATGGCATACACTTTGAGTGATAAATAATCCCAGTTAATAAGAATCTTAAGACCAGAAATTTGTGTGTATCAGGTGGCCTTATTTATACACTGTGTATTTGTTATATGCTGGAGATGTAAAGTGACTTTGATATATCACCAGTTAGGGGGTTAGCAACACAATGCCAGCATGATATGCAACATGCTTATGGGCTGTTGAGTCGATAAACGACTTTTCATTAAAAAGCCATGATAGAACACACAAACATATAACAAAAATAACATAGAACAGCAAAGGTGGGGGCACACAACCACTGATCAAAGCGGTAGCTACTACACAGAAGTTACATAAATAAAATCAAATGCATAAACAAGGGCGAGGTGGGATGGGTAAAACAAAGATGGTGTTCGACGGAAATGCCAAGACGACTGGCGGAAATCCAGTTTGGACGAACAATCACCAATTGAAAAATTTGCACACCGTAAGATCGTACCTTTACCAAAGAAGAAATATCAAGAATTAGTAGTGCAAACCCACCGAATAGTGGAATAACAAGAAAAACAAAACTGCATAGTGTACAAATACCAACATAACATTGATTTATGTTATGCATACATTTTAGTTTTTCGAAAACCACAAAATAATAATCGCGAATAGTTTCAATATGTTGTACAACATTTTGTCATTTAGAGAATAACAAAGTTGTGTTTAGACGTAATTCATTGAGGCAGTCAACAGCTATGAAACATTTCTGAATTGCAAGGTCGAGAATAAAACGTCTGTACTTGGTGTTCATAAAAGGTACTGCAATGACATCTATTAATGACAATAGTTGCACCCAAAGAAGATACAAAAGTTGGCCGTCCACATGTTATGCACAGTATGCTTCCTGAGTTTAGAGGAAGACATTCGTAACAAAATGTGCAGGTATTGAATTCAAAATAGAATATTATCTTAAAAGACCGCCGGCTTGATGGCGTGCCTTAGTTTTGGAGTTTAAGAGTCAGGAGCTGCCTAAAGAAATGACGAGACAGTGGCAAACAAAAAGTCATAAATGGCTGCTGCTGGTGAGGCCGGTACTGAGACCCGAAAAAGAAATATAGAAGTCCAGATGAAGTGACAACTATGTGGTCTGTTTTTGTTAGGGAAGGAGTTCATGGGTAAATAAAGCAAAGATATAGATATCTTACCAAATGTTTTTGCACTTATTGCATAGTCAATTTTCGATATCCTAAAACCATCTATTGTATCTACGATCCACAAGCAAAGGATTTGCTTGCGGGCTCTATTTCAGGAATATACAGACATTTTTGTCTCTAAATTTTTCTTTGCATGATTATGTTCATAGTTCTTTTCCGACGAGATAATTCCATAATTGCATCCGTCTGACCTTCACTTTTCTGATGGGAGGAAGCCTGAAGGGGCTTCATTATTACCATTTGCAATCAGACGAATGATGACGCCACATTTGGCACACACCAATCTTCTATATAAAGCCATGTCAGGGATTTAACCAAGGTTCAACGATTCCTTGCCGTGATTCCCCAATGAGCATATGCTGGGTAAATACACGACGTGGGGGGCAATGGGCTCACCATGGAATTGCTCAAACCTGGCCTCGTTAATTAAAAAAAACCAAGATGATCTTCTTACACTCTACGCATCACCAAATTGACCAAGATTATGTGATCTAATCATTGAGTAGTAGAGAAAGTCGAAATAAACAACATCGTTAATCAGTGTGGGAGGATTCTCATTTAAGATGTTGGAGCAAACAAGGAAAGCGGCCTGCATTCGAACTAATGTTTTAAAAGCAACAGAAGCTTATAAAGAGAAGGTATTACTTAATGTGCAGCAATCAAAATCGTTTGTTTTGTTTAAAGGTTGGGATATGCAAGTAACTAAATAAATAAGCTAAATTTATTTAACTCACATAATAATTACAGAATTCGTGCGAATGGTGCTTAATACAATACCCATCAACGAAGTGCCATGCACTTGCTAATTTTTGAGTATATAATGCAATGATATTGACTTAACAACTGAATTACTCTCATTCACGCAGATGGAATGTGAATTGCAGATATGGATAAGAACAAGATTAATTCTGCCGACCAAAAATATGCATAATTGCCTGAAAGTTGTATTGGATGAAATGTCTAGCCAGTGCTGGGCATAGGTTTATTCAGTAGAATATGGCGACACCCATCAATTCATTGGTTGTAAGGCGATAATTGGTAAGGGAAGGCACAGATCAAATAATGTATTATCATTGAAGATGAATCTGGTATTCTGTGGACGGTATATCCAGTGATAGAGACACTCGTGGCTTATTATGACGTTCACTGTAATACTCTACCATGCTAATAATCTTTAACTATATTAACATTCTCGAAGCGCAATACAGTAAGACCGCACACCGTCGAGTGTAAATATATTCACACCTCCATACCTCGAGCACAGCGAGAGAACTCGTTGTTTGGTCTAACCGTAGTTGACCTCGTCAATTATTTTCTAGGACTCTCAAATGATCTGTTCATTGTGTGGTTTAGCCAAAGATAACTCAATCGAGGTTAACAACAGGGAATTTGTAACTTCATTTGTCTATGCATAATGAATATATCGGACACAGATTAATTAATTCGTATAAGGTCTAACTGCAACGCCTATATGTAATAGGGGTATTTGCACAATAAGACAATATGGACCCACTTAGACAAAACGATGAAATGGGACTAATGCCTACATGAGCAGTTACCTTATGGATTTACGTTTCCCAGACTTACATTTGCACTCACACAGGGTTCACGTTTAATGGACCTAGAAGGCAAAAAAGATATCCTTTGCTCATCTCACATGCCCTCGGAGACATGATAGATAGTGATTACCAATGTCATATCATTTAAATATTAACATTAACTCATAATTTTGAGGCTGTGTGCATAATGATATAATGAAATATAAAAGTTAATAATGATATATTGGTATTTGGTGCTGAGATAACAATTATGGAAGGCGATGCGAAGCCAAATATGACTCACCATCTAAAGCAGGAAAGCAAAGGCGCGAGTCAGTGAATGCTGAAACTCAAAAAGCTGAAAGTATCATGTGCTTGGTATGTGGCAGGAATTAATAATGACTGTTGCGTTGTGAAATGACTCTCAATAGATGAGCGGGCAACTCAGCGTCGATTCCAGATGATGTAAACGTCTTAGGTGTGTGCATGTTTCACTGCAACAGAGCATTTAATGCATACATACTTTTAATGTATTTGAGGTCTCGTCCAATTGAACTAAATTTTTTGACTTTGCATAGTACAAGGTATAAATTTATTTCTTTGCTGCAGCAGATTTTATGATACCAATTGTCATGCAATATGCCAAACAATCTTCCACCTAAAGTTTCTCTGAAGTTTTTGTTTTGCACAGTATTCCTTGGATATCTTTTGAGCAGAAAATCAGTTTATCTTTGGACAGTAATATCACCATGTTGGCAAAACGAAGACGTGAGCCTATAAAATTAACAAGAAAAGACCTATTGTTTTAAGGGGTTACTGCGGGCATTTATTGACCTTTTGAATATGATGAAACTCCCGGTGTGGGAGGATATTTGAAAAAAACCAGAACAATCTTTCAGGACATTAACAACATTGTAGGCCCCGATGCTGCTTAGTAGTATCCACTTCATTATAGAGGCAAAGTACCAATTATTATTCTAAAAGGTCTCCTGAAACAATTTTGTAAAGCGTGTTCATTACAAATATCAGATACGCATCAAATATTTAGCTATCCTCTTTTTTGCCCTGTGTTACTTTGGAGGTTGCTACGAATTGAATGATGAATGAGAGGTAAAAGTTTATAGATTATGTAGAAGAGTATTCGTGAATTAATCAGCACAGTACTGTCTATGTCGCATCGTGATCTGTGGTGTGGAGCTGTATACGATATGTGCTTGATATAATGAAGTTAGACTCGAGCTCCAGGTGTTGGGTTTATAAGAACTTGAACTTCATTAGTTGACTTGATATTTGCCCTTCGGATGGAGAGATCAGAGAGAAATGCGTTGAGCTTGGAAGCCAGCATAGAACTGATCTAAACAAAAAGTGCTCACTTCAACGACTAAGGCACGCTGTCCCAATTATCATGGGACGTGCAGTAGCCAGATTAATGAGTGTTGGGGCCTTCGGGCGTTGCCTAGGCAGGATTGCCATGTGGCTTTAAAATGTGAGGAATGTATGAGGAGAGGGGAGAAGTGGCAGGTGACGGGTAGGTCATTCGTGGATCTGGGAAGCTGAAGTTTATATTTAGTATTACCTCTAAGGGGTTACTCCATCAACTGATGACTGAGGGGGTACGTTATGATGATGGATAAGTTTGTTGTTAATTTGGCGCTCAACACCTATCCCATTTGGAGCTTAGCGAAGGCTTGTGATTGGGCAGAGTTAAGGATCTGAACGGGACTGATGCCGGGAAGGCCTACTTCGACAGTGAGTATAAACTGCTTGAATGGCATCTAAGGAAGGAAAGTTTAAGGTCCTAATTTGTGTGATACAAAATGTCCGTGGCTGGTAAAACAAATCTGATACAATACACGAAGCGCCGTTTATTTAATGATACGTACGTTTGTACCTCGTTTCATTCCTGTGAGCCAAACCTTTGCTACATAATCATCATGAAACGATATTGATATATTTTAATAAACTTTACAATCCATGCTTAGGGACCTCATGGAAATTATAACCATTCCTTGGTAATCATCGGGCTTTCCAATGTTTGTGATGCGTTAGGGAAGTAATTACAATAAATACCACAGCATGCACAATGAATCGACAGCAGCTGTGACATGCACGTACCGATTAATTTAGTGCACAGGACCTATATCTCTTAACTTCGTGACATCTTATCCATCTTCTACTTCCATCCACCAAATAACACCACCAATCTATTTACATGACCGGAGGAAATGCAATCAGAATATAGTGCGTTTCGGACATGTACTCACCTGACCCTCACCTTACCGGAAGAGGAAGCCATGAGGAAGGTACAGACTCTGGTCATGGCTGCGAGCTTCGCCCCAGCCTTGAGTGACATTCCCAATGGCATTATTCAAGCTAGTCGCGGTTTCTACCCTCTATAGCCAACAATATATTACCAATGGAGGGGAACATTTCCGAGCACTGTTCTATCAGAACAAGATAATAAAGCGTCTTCCGGCAAATACCTTAATGATAAGTCTAAGTTACGTGGGATGTGTGCTGTCTTCAATTAATTTGTGTTATTTTCAAATCCACTCCAAATGAAGCAATATATGCAAAACCTCGTATTTGTTAAATTTAAAAGACCGATTTGATATAACTTATCGTTTGCGCTTTGAATATTCAACAAATAATCCGTAAAATTTGTATAGTTACACAATTGTACAAAACATTAACTGCTGACACTGTTACGATAAATTAATTTGTGAGAGGAGGTTAAGTGTAGTGACTAAATACGGAGCTGTAATTCGCCAATCACTGTGTATAGCAACCGGTCATTTTGAGCGCCAATACATCATAAACTAAACATGTTGTGCAGATGCATTAACAAAAATCGTGTACATGCCCATAGGTGGGTGTTGTGTGCTCGATCCATACGGACACAGGAGTATGCTTTGGAGTTCAGTAGCTTCAAGAGGACAAATTCCCAGTAAGTGAATACTTACGCAGCGTCGTGCGCATTCTCGTTAATCTCTTTATATAATACCAGGTGCCAGGTGCCGCGTTACCAATGTTTGCCTGATTTAATCCCCTAAGGACTTCGCAAATTGTCTCTGTGACTATATTATTTTATGTGATACTGAATACTAACTTAAACACCGTACTACTCTTTGATCCATTTATCGTCTTTAACCGAATTACGAAGAACAAATTTCCTCGGAACAGATGCAGCTTTGATCGTATAAACACACCATATGATTGCCCGTTGATTATGTGGCTAAAAACCGTTGTGGACGGTGGAGGCATTACCACAGTGCTATTATCCATATAAATCAGACAATGTTAAGAATCTCACCCTGAATGGGAGCACAATTTTTGTTTAACCCTTAAACAAGTGCGATATTTATGAAATTATGTGTCCGAATCTTATAACACGCTTTCAGTTCACTGCACTGTGATTAACGGTTTTTTGTTCATCCTGGGACGTCTGTTGTTATCTACGGATGACAACACTGACCCTGTCGCTTTATATCACACTAAAGGGACGATTTGTGCCAATTCGACCATTAACGACCGCATCCTTGTAACCCATAAGATCCACGTGGGTCCAAAAGATGCAATTAGTCTAAGTTAAATACATGGAACATGCCCACTCCAACCCAACTTATTGTATTAATATGGAAGAATTTGTTACGTCCTTGCTTTGGTGATTTGGGTGAATTATACTTAATGAGGCACTGATCCTCAATACGCAGTGTTTGTCTAATCTGTAATTTCTAATCTTCTGTACAAACGGTGCTATATGTATATGCATGTGGAGAGAATGTTAGGCACATATGTCCTGGTAGAAACAGGGATGTGAATATAATGATCACCCAACTTCCGTATTTATCTCCAGGCAAACCTTAATAACCCCTCACCAGATTGAACATGGATTGCTTGGAATAAGCGTTGTTGTCTACACAGCCCGTGAACATCTCATGCTTATGAGAAGCAAGTTGTAAATGATGTATGTCATTAAAGACGCCAGGTGTGATATCTGATCCATCAACCTGTCACTTAATCCCTAACATAGCTGTCTATGGTGTCATTTACTCGAACATTGTTGTGTTGATGATGCTGAGCAAGGCCTTTATAATAAAAGCAGCTTTAGTTATCGTCTGAGTGTCGTTAATTGTGCTGTGTCGTGTGTCAATATCGCTCTCCCATGGAGTTAATGGGAATGACGAAAAAAATTATGATAATCAATCATTTGAATCGTTGTTGTTCTAACGTGCTTTGAATTGCCATGACTTGCGTTGCTGTAATGCGATTTGCAAGCTCGTTGATCCCGAAACAATATGTACCAATCAGTGGTCGCATCTTCTTTAACCAGCTGTCAACGCTAAGTCAAAAATATATAATAGGTTCATTCCGACTTATTTTGTCTACACGGAAGCAGCATAAGCAAGTTTAAACGCCCAAGGGTAATCCTGTCGATGTCCAAGATGTGTGCACGCATTGTATAAAATATTCTTTGCTTATTCAGCTAGTAATTAAAGTGAAGCAGTATATTATATTCTACGTGATAGTTGTTATGAAGAAAATATTGACCTTACACGCAGCCGCTACATCGGGGAGCACAGAGCTCTAACATATACATTCAGTGACCACCTTCGTAAATTCGTTCATCATAATGGCCGGGGCACAGCTCCACAATTCGCTTGAATTTAAGAAAAATCGCCGTCGTTGTTTCTGTGCTACTACGGCAAACAGGGAGATTATATCCAGATAAACCAGGCCAACAACGCCTATAATTAGAATTTGGCGTGTTATTGCTCCATCTAATACAGGTAATGTATGGCGTTTTGTGAACAGTAGTTAAGTGATGTTAATTCTATAAAGATGAACATCATAATCTTACAGGAATCATATCTATGTTACGATTCCATATGACACATGTTTCTCATTATCAATGCATTTATTGGTCGTAAGAGGTTTTTAAGTCATTAGCATTACCATAATTAAATCACGGTTAGAAGTAAATACATAGCCAAGACAAAAGCAATTAAATGAAGACTTTTGTTTATTAGCATCTTTTTAAAGAGACCCCAATGATAACGGATAGACGCTACATTACGGTAAAGAACATTTATCACCAGGGATGACATTGTATGAATGATATAGACATATAGCTTCACTGAAAAGCGCAATAGTTGAAAGATTGTGACATTGACCTTTCAAACGCTTTCAATAAATACATATTCAATGTTTCTCTCACAACAAATGCTAATTAGAGTTCATCAAGAAAGGCATCTCACAACATATAATTGATACTTTCAACTAACTTTCAACCTGTAACCAGCCTTCTTCATAAGAGTAAACTTACAAACGTTCATTATTTCGGTAGCTATGTATTTGTTTGTTGGTGCATTTATTCAGCCACAAGTAATGCAATCAGCTTAAGAATGCCACATGGCTGCAATCACAATGGTCGGTGAACCTCATGCTAATCATTACGACAACGATTACTGACTTCATTAGCCAGGGCATAATGTATCCATTAACTCCATTATTCTTATGCCATTAGGCTCACAACCGAAACGCAGATGTCGACAGCAAACAGTGATGCATGCGTTACAGGCTGATGTACAATGCAATATCACTTAGGGAGGGAATAACTCCACAGTGGACTTTATTTTCTCGTGGTCTATTGTTATTAGATTAGTTTTCTGTCCTGTGACTTGGGTGGCAAAAGCTTGCATTCATCATAAAATAGCCTTTTTACAGCTTGACATTGTTTTGGACAATATTGGTGATGTAGCAAAGAAAAGCATTCCTCTGCTAGTCATGGAGTAGTGTTTATGACAAGATGCCTACAGTAAAGGCGATACTGTATGTAGAATTTTTTTGAGTTATTTTCAAATCGACGACGGTGACATATTTGATAGAATAATTAAGCATTCTATATTAACTACGATTTTAGATGAACAGTTTCCATATTCACATTTTAAATGTTTCTGAGGTCTGCAGCATGAATGTTATGTTTGCCTTTGCAATGACATAATGGAACGGGAACGTAATCAATAGAGCGCGCTACATTTGCGTCACTGATTCCGGGAAGTTATAAGCGAGCATATCAGAAATAAAACAATGAGGTTTTCATGTCATTAGCATTACCATAATTAAATCACGGTTAGAAGTAAATACATAGCCAAGACAAAAGCAATTAAATGAAGATTTTAGTTTATTAGCATCTTTTCAAAGAGACCCCAATGCTAACGGATGGACGCTACATTACGGTAGAGAACATTTATCACCAGGGATGACATTGTATGAATGATATAGACAGATAGCTTCACTGAAAAGCGCAATAGTTGAAAGATTGTGACATTGACCTTTCATACGCTTTCAAATGCTAATTAGAGTTCATCGAGAAAGGCATCTCACAACACTAAGTGTTAAATTGATACTTTCGACTAACTTTCAACCTGTAACCAGCCTTCTTCATAAGAGTAAACTTACAAACGTTCATTATTTCGGTAGCTATGTATTTGTTTGTTGGTGCATTTATTCAGCCACAAGTAATGCAATCAGCTTTAGAATGCCACATAGCTGCAATCACAATGGTCAGTGAACCTCATGCTAATCATTACGACAACGATTATTGACTTCATTAGCCAGGGCATAATGTATCCATTAACTCCATTATTCTTATGCCATTAGGCTCACAACAGAAACGCAGATGTCGACAGAAAACAATGATGCATGCGTTACAGGCTGATGTCCAATGCAATATCACTTAGGGAGGGAATAACTCCACAGTGGACTTTATTTTCTCGTGGTCTATTGTTAAATGATTAGTTTTCTGTCCTGTGACTTGGGTGGCAAAAGCTTGCATTCATCATAAAATAATAGCCTTTTTACAGCTTGACATTGTTTTGGACAATATTGGTGATGGAGCAAAGAAAAGCATTCCTCTGCTAGTCATGGAGTAGTGTATATGACAAGAAGCCTACAGTAAAGGCGATACTGCATGTAGAAATGTTTTGAGTTATTTTCAAATTGACGACGGTGATATATTTGAGAGAATAATTAAGCATTCTATATTAACTGCGATTTTAGATGAACAGTTTCCATATTCACATTTTAAATGTTTCTGAGGTCTGCAGCATGAATGTTATGTTTGCCTTTGCAATGACATAATGGAACGGGAACGTTATCAATAGAGCGCGCTACATTTACGTCACTGATTCCGGGAAGTTATAAGCGTGCATATCAGAAATAAAACAATGATGGTTCCTGATATGAGAATAAATATTTTGGTTTAGGCGCTGAGACACTCGATTTGTTTATAATGTCTGCAAAATCTAAAAGGGACCTTAAATACAAGGGATCGAATTGTGGGATTTTACTGATCATGTTGGTTCTTGACTATGTGTACATTTTATAACAATACCGGTGCGCACACTGTTACCGTTAATTAATTCATGAGGGGATAATGTCAAGGATGCACTCACACACCTACTGTCAAACGTGTTGTGATTGCCATGAAGAAATTTCCTCCATATGCTCGTTTAAGTATATCAATTTTATACTTGCGTGCCGTGTGATGACACAAGGGTCATCTATTTTCGTTATACCTTTTGACCTATATGTTGAGCTTAGCAATGTGCTTATGAGCACTACGATTTGTATCTTTCTCAGACTTCAGAGTAGAACGTGTCTTTCCGTGAGTGAGTGGTTAAGTTCAACATCACGTCCTTGCAACTGCACTGACACGTATAACTGCTGCTTCAATTGAATCAAATTCTAGCGCAAAGGGAGTTTATTATCAAGCGGATACGTGGAATCACTCGTAAGACGGAATGGGTCTGCTTGTAGATAAAACAAAATACACGATCCAAATTAATATAACTTCAGTATGTTATTCTGGAAGTCTTTCTTGATTTGTACGAAAAGTTGAATCCGCAGTACAATCAAGATGGGTCTCAGACAAGCCGCATGGTTTTTCATCTCTTATTCCTCTCAATTATTTTGTTATACATTCGCAATGCCATTACAGTGTAAGTAACCGGTCACGAAGGAACGAATACTAAGCGATATTGCACCCTGATTCTACGTTTGTGAGCTAGCAATCTCAAAAGCGAAAGATATTCAACATTATAAACTCTATCTCGCTAGAGTTGGGCTTCTGCCTGATAGAAAATGTGTATTTGTTGCTTATGCAATATGCCTTTAGATATCTTTAGATTGAATACAATAATACCATCGCCTGCAGACAGCAAGCCTATATATACCAGTTACGCCTACAGTTAGCAGTTTTAAACACTTTGTTACCACTCTACCCTCAAGAACAAACAATGCTATTATTGTTCAAAGTCTCATCCACAAATGATACGTTACACTAGCAGCAACAGTGTTTCACATCAGGCTATCCTCTTGATTGAACTTATTGCTGGGAGCAATGTGAAGAGCATTTTGTGCATCTAACTAACAAACGACGCAATCCATTAAGCGCTGAGCAACAGCTTTATGCCAATGACTGGTCGGGATAATTGTGTTCCCTATGATCGCTACCAAGCGCTATTTCTTACTTCTTAACTTATTCTTCCTGTTTCATCAGTTAGTCTTCAATCGTAATTGTTGAAGCTAAGGTTGTAGTGGTATGGTCTTTATGTATTTCTATCAGTAAACTATAGAATCTGATGAGACTATCGCAAATAATTTGTCGTGAAAATATCCTCATTCCCTCTGCTGTTAATAAGTGAACGCAGGTGACCGGTTGCTGGTCGGGCTGTATGTAGGCTAGCTTTTATAACCGTGCTCATGATAAATAATTTTTTTTCGGACCATGTAATACCTCAGGAAATAGTTAAGGACAGCTGTGCAACTTCTATTTGACTAAATGTCAAGGAAAAGAAGCTCTAATCTCCCATGCCTGATGACAGGGCACCTGTAATTATCCGCTATCAGTACCTTATAAGGCGCTATTTTAATTGGTAAAAGTATTTTTCCATGTTATATGCACTATATGATAAGACTCACCCACGCAATACCTATTAAAAGTCTTACCATTATACGATTGATAGTAGTGCTGATCACCCATTGCTATCTTTTGTATCAAAGTCGAGAGAGAATAAATAATTTCAGGTGCAGAACGCAAGTAGGATCTGTGCGTTCTGGCAAGATCTACCTAGCATTCCAGTATCAGTACCGTCCACCTTTTCACGATGCTTACACAAAATAAGAACGCGTGGTAGTGGAAACGATTGGGTTTGTAGAAGCAAAACAGCTAAGAGATGCTCATGGTGATAACATAACATCGAATGCTGGTCACATTAACCTTTGATCATTGTGGAGTAGATGTTTAAAACCTTTACCAAATTGTACGTCTTCATGCATGAGTTGACACACCCTCTGTTTGGGCCATACGAAAACCAAAAAATATCAATTTCATACCATGAGCTATCATAGTATTGTGAACGATATACACGTCTGGGTGCGCTAAGATTGGATACTTACTTTGTTGCAGGTTGTCTTATAGGTTAAGTTTTACTTCATATATATCAATAAGTACAACGCCATTCTAACCTCTAAACGCGCAATGAAGTCACATGGATGATGCAGCTATGATGTTTTCCGATCTCTAAAACAGTCAGCCTAACAAACGCAAAACTTCAAATTAATGTACGGCATTGCAGCATAAACACAAGGCAGTTTATGGAAAGCTGCCAATATTGCATTTTCTATTCATGCTTGTATGTACGATGTATGATAAAATCACCCCTTGTATAGCGATCACACATCCATCTGTATATTAGACTTATTTGTTCACATATAATAAGTGTTGTGATGTCTGGTAAGGTTAATTTACTTAAAAATTAGGGATCGACGTGTATAGAACACAGGCACGTCTTACTGCATAATGAACTAATTTAGGCACAAATTATTTGTGTTGTAACGCCTGCTGTGGTTAGATACCCTACAAAATTGAGGTCGACGTGAAACGAATCCCGGGAATCATAAGTAGCTGATTATTTACAATTCACATCTGCCAACGAACACGTGATAGTGTGTCTGCTTTAAGGCTGGACATCGCATTTCTCGTAAGGGAACTGCTCTTATCTTACTTTGTCAACGTGGCCGTATGGCACAGTATGTAGATAAGTATTTAGTTATTTGCACATCGACGTCTGTAGAATGCTTAAGGGAATATAATTTCCAAAAATAATGACTTAAATAGAAATTAAGAGTTGTGAATAACAATTTCAAAGTAGACCATTGTTTCAATACAAGCGGCATAGTGCATTTTCGGTATTAATGGTAACAATCATGTCAATTTGTTGTTGCGCGTCCACAGAATGCCTCGTGGAAATCCCGAACCACAACAGTCCTATATCACGAACGAATTGCATAAATTGCTGCAATTTAAATTAGCTGAATGGCAGCAAAAACATCAGACACGTTTTGTATTTTTATAAAAACCAGCAAAATGTAACGGGTATAAAGACTAGAAAGTGAAATATTTAAAAACCGTCTAATCGTGTTGTTTATTTCCAAGCATCAATTGACTCACATTCTTTGCTTGTCAATTAAAACCCCCAAAACGACATTTAATATCACGAACCATCAATGTATTGAAAACAATTTACACTTAAATTTGCACGAGAAAAGAGCGACGTTACTTCAGCTTGCCTAACAAGATTGGGTTTTCTTCAAAATGACATTACATACAACACCATCTCTTAACGCGTCATGTACTTGAAATACTTCAAGAATTTCAAAGTTTATCAACCAAATCGCTTTCATTTAAAAAATACGGTGTTATAGCATATACGGAAGGCTGTTTAAAACTTTCTGTTTATTCAATTATATTAGGTTAATGATGAAAACACTCCTTGTATGGCGTTCTCGGGCACACCCATTTGCATGCTAGATTAATTTTCAAAGGATAAATAACAGTTGCGATGCCTACTGGGGTCTGAATTTATGTTGATTAAATGTCAGCATACAGGCGTGCAAAGTGATAGCAGACAACAAGAGGTTGAATGCAAGCGCTCACGCTTTGCATAAAGATTATCCATGCATTTGAAACGGCGTGGTAGGCTGGAATTACATAGTCTATCCTTCTTTAGCAAGTAAGAAAATATGAAACAAATTTCTCCGCAGGGAAGGCCTCAGCTGGGACGTTCCCCACGTCTTGCAGTCCCAATTGCGATGAAAACCGCACATTTGAATAGTGTAATCTTCTGACGTGCCAAGACATTTTTGATAAAATATTGTTTATTATTCAAATGCCAGTTCTCAGGAGCTTTTTATTATGTCAGTACCTTACGTGTGTTCTGCAAAATGTATTCTCAGACTATTTGCACCTCTCGAATATCGAGCATCAGGTGGCATAGAACTTTGACCACCTGCGTGTGATTAATGCTGATACATCTTACAATATGAACGACATAAAACCACATGTATCGAACAAGTGCATTCGTTTATATGGAACCGGGTTCCGAGTAGGAAATTAAGATGATCTGCGGATTTTTAATATCTCAGCAATAAATCGATATTTAATTAATTTGTTGACCCTAAAGACATTACTTATTGTGATGGTGAATTACCGAAGGTCAGTTTCATTGCCATTTGTGCACATGCACTTCTCGGCAGGCAATAGGTTATATTGTGACAGCATTGATTGCAAATAAATGACCATTCGAATCAACGCGTGAGGTTTCAACTGCTTTCCATAACCACTACGCCCCCTAACAATTCTCCGGCATTCAGGGTAATTTCCTGTTAGTTTCATCCTAACCTCTGATATGCACTTGACTCTGTTGCTTGAGGAATATATGCTTTACTTATGTAAGCTCCCAACCAAATAGAGACTAAGCAACAATGTAAGGAAGTGCCGCGTAATAACAATGTGCCAAATTAACTATATAAATATTGCAGCCACGACTTACATAAGCGCATGAAGCTTTATTCCCCGCTGTATGTGTTTTCTGGGTATGTACATGATCTTATGAGCCATCACAAAACTAATCATCGATATTTCAGATATAGCTATTGACATTTCGCCATGCAATATAATTACCATCCAATGTCGACAATACTGATTATTTCAGGTGGCACATGAAACACTCAGTTGTTTGTAATCAAGGCTGGCAAACGAATGAGTGCGGAGGGGCATTACTTTGATCATTGTTTGGACAATATCATTTATTGACTGTTTTAGACTATATCATTTAGATATTGACTGACGTAGGTGCTTTGAATGTGTATTTTGTGGAATCATGATGACCAAACCTCCGATCAATAGAACGGCGTTTTACATACACTTGATGATGCTTCGACAGTGATTTCTTTGGCCGTGATGTTCCGTGAACACCGCATGGAATATGGTAAAGATCAATGCTGATCGTGCATCGTTCATTGAAGTTCCGTACATGTTATTTCTATTTATGATATTGATGGAGTTGGTTTGCTTTATGATTAGAACACGCGTAAAATTCGTAGGGACTATTATTTATTATATTCGTCAATGATATCTAAAATTACCGTAAAGCTTCAGAACAATATTATGCTGATGATACAACCCTGCTCACATCCTCGTTGAACGGAAGCAAACTGTAGCAAATGATTTCCTTATATACCCACATAAAACGTATTTATTTGGATCAACGTAGTCAATCTAGCGACAAAAATATTTACGAGAAAAAGTAAATACAAACCATTTGAAAGAATTAAATATATATATATATAAATACATATATATATATATATATATATATATATATATATATATGCATATATATGTATATATATATTTATAAATATATATATATAAAATTAAATATGAATATAATATATATATAGCGATATATATATATATATAGCGATATATATAGACATTTATATATATATATATATATATATATATATATATATATATATATATATATATATATATATATATATATATATATATGTATATATGTATATACATATATTTATATCGCTGTCGGATCTTTGGCGTACATAGGCCAGTCATTCTAACATTAATGTATCTGCAGCGAAATACTCGGCACCTGGAACACAATAAACAAATAATATAATGTATATATATATATATATATATATATATATATATATATATATATATATATATATATATATATATATATATATATATATATATATATATATATATATATATATATATATATATATATATATATATATATATATATATATATAAGTATATGTATGTATATACATATATATGTATAAATATTGTTATTTATATATATAGATAAATACATATATGTGTGTATTGGAATGCGGACAGGCGGTCATGCACGTGTTTTACAATATCAAAGGACAATTTCCTAGGTGATATGGCACTGTTGCGTAGAATAAATGTCAGCTTTGTCAGAAAAATCTGTTTTCATAATACCTCTCGATTCTTTAATCTTTCTGAGTCGATTGCTTAAACGGACTTGAATGGAACCCAAACAACTTCGTTTGTGCTATGTTTGGTAATGTGCTCATGCGTTTCCGTTATTAAGGGTCGCTTTGGACTATGGAGACTATATATCGAGCCATTATCCATTTATGGTAGCAATAAAATGTTAGACATCTCACTTCATGGAAGATCATCGTGACGACTACCCGTACACAAGCTTGAGATATGTGATTTGATGCCTCGGATGCTGATGGAACGAACCCGTTTTTTAACACTGTGAAGAAAAGTGATTTATAGTGTTACAGTGTCACCATTTATTGTACTCCAACAGTGATTGCTCTCGTTCCGGCCATTGAAGCCCTCACCCATGTTTTGCGCCTGAACTAGGGGCCACAACTAGGCGTCTTTGTCAGGACTTGTGTGGGCATCGACAGGCTGATTATGACCGAAAACCGAAATAAAAATATATATTAAGTAAGGTCAATGCGCACTTTCTCAAGTGCTACATTGAAGACTGGTTGAATGGCACTGCAGTAGTTCATGGAAGCATTAATAGGAGTGCGTAGTACATAATTCGCATGCTAGATTGACACTAGCAATTACCATGGGCGTTCCACCTGAAATATAATGCGTGTTTGTGTCGTGATAAGGCTTCTGCGCCACTGTAGTTGTGTATGACCTATTAACATGAATAGCCAGGATTAAGATTTTGCCTTCCATCATAACTAAACTGCCATCAACCCAAATGGATGATGATGTATTGTATCAGTGGTTGCCTAATATCGGGCGTTCGCGCTGACCTTGAACAGACTTTGTTTAGGGTTTGCTTTTTATGAGTTTCAATATTTTCCGCATGTTATTGTTATTTTCTTTAAGCGACGTATTATAGTAGTCGCGCTCACAGCAATCTTTCTTTATATACACTTTTTTCACAGGTTGCAGTGAAAAACTAGAATCATAACGGTTATTACAAATGTTGTAATAAGGCGCTTCTAAATATAGGTTAACCGCTAAATTTGCATGGAATAAGTACAAATGTACACACTAAGGGTATAAAATGCAATTAAAAACTTGCCTTTTGACCTTTTCAACCCTATACCTTGCTTGACCAAAATTATCCAAGACAATGTTAATATGACTGATGTAACGATTTCTAACATTTCCGTCTCAACAGCAAGACGCCCACATTTTGATCATTATGTATTTCAGTTCCACGTATCCGTTTCACCTGCCACCAAAACTAGTAATATTTTTGTCGCTTTGTGCTCATACGATTTGACTGGCGATAAATCTATAAATATATTCATGCACCGACGCGGCATGCTTAATTTGTTGATAACTAGTGGTGAATGAATAACATATGCATGCTTTCTGTAGGCATACATGATATAAGCAGAATCACCATGGGTAGACTCATGCTTATAAATTGTTGTCCATCTTCTGTGACAAAATTATTCGACACAATATAACTGTTGTTACTCAATTGTCAGAACATATTATTTGAAGCAATGATACACCGCTACAGAAACTTAATCTCTTGGTTTAGTGACTCGGACTATGATGTATATCCGACCGTACAGTCCAAATACCAAACAGGGCTTGCCATGAACCTCAGCGATTGTATTCAGTACAGCCAACTGGTAAACCCAATATGCAACGATGACATTACATGCAGCATCAAATGCGTTGATATTACATGCAATTCAATGGCTAACTCAGATGTATTCAGTAACAAATTATGTTCAAGCGACCTACTGGTTTGCCTGTGGATGGCACGTGTGTCTGTAATAATTGCACCGTAGAATTGTTTTTTCAATATTTTGCAAAAACGAAGCTTTCCTAGTACGCATCGCATTTATCAATTGCGTCATGTGGCATAACGACAAATGACTAGTGGTTTGCAGTCAGTGCGCTAGATGGAGTTGTGGTACGGGTGCCAAACTTATTAAGGATTGGTTTTGTTAACGTTATATCGCCTTACTTCTAGTACGGTTACTTAACCGCCGTTGAACTGGTAGCTGTGGGGACTACCTAGACTAGGTTTTATCGCTGAGTGCATGTTAAATAATTTCTAAGCTCTAATCTGTTACACAATGCGTTCTTTGGTAACAATTTTGCCATAGTACATTGATCTGCGGAATTTTTCACTGCCACCAGATTGTCCGAAGAATATATCATGCGCCAGCGCTGGGAGCATAAGTCAGCAGGTTATTGGATATAATCTGTGCAAACGTTGATAGAAAACAGGCGAATTAATGAATTTCCCGAGGCTAGGGAGATTGCATACCCTGTCGATAGGACCTCTGAAAACATCATTAATAAACATGGTCAGACTGTTATGCGTCGTCCACGCTTTCGGCGTTTGCTGCATTATGTAGAATCGGTTCATAGACAAATCGACACTTGCCGATTTATAATTGGTGTGATTTGCGAGTGTCAGCTGCAGTGAATAAGACTCAAATAAAGCCTAAAGCTTAATATTGACACAGTGGATTCCATATGATGCGCATTGCAGGCGTTGCATCATCAACATCTTGTTTGGTGACGTGTAAACGTTCGTCGAGCATCGAAGCTAAGAACGACTTCCATGAATCAATGGATGAAAGTTTGTACAGAAATAACCAATTACAGTGACAATTTCAGAGCAACTTGTGATATTGATGCCGTCGTTGCTAATCTGGTCAATATGACTGGTCGCTAAGTGAAAACCTACAAAGGTATTCGTCCTATCGCATTCCATCCGTATGGCTTAAAGAAAGAATTGCAATGGGTAGAGTTGAAGCATTAATTAAGTTTCTAACATGCGAGACATTCGTGTGGATCATTACTCCCAAAAAGACTTTTGAGAATGGCAACGCGAGGAGGATGAAAAACCTTTATTACTCGGTAGCAACCATCAAATATCCCTAGTGGAGTTCAATATGAGTGATGACTTGCGCGTCAATGAATATTAATAAATCCTATGTACCAATTAAACAATATGTTGATTAATGCGATAAGTAGATAACTAAAGGCTAATTGAAAGTATGCACAAAAAGGCTAATTCAAATGTGTCTACTAACATGATGCATATGACACCGGAAATATGATTCATATTATGTATTGATAAGTAAGTCCGTAGCTATCTTAACGGAGCCAGTTTATTTACCCATACGTAGCTCGTACGTTGTATTCAGGCTCGTCATACATTTCCCCCTTCAAGAGCTCCATCTCAGTGATTTGCACTTCAGCTTAATCTACGTAGATCACCATAAGCAGGAAGAGCTATCCCTAATGCAATATACGAAGGAACAGCTTAATATAGACATGAACAGAGCGGGCCCATTATCATTCATATGTAATATATTATTGTGAATGCATTTTCCTAATACAATGGGTCAAAAAAAATTAACAGTTTATTTTAAAATCGCAAACCATGATATATCACACACACAGATGCTACAAATTGATAGCTTGTTCAAACTGAGGCGAAAATGTATAAATATAGGGGTGCGGTGACGTCCGAAAAATAGGATTAAATGATCATTAGGCATCAGGCGTCCCAACTCATTCTTGTTAGCTCTCGTTATTGTCATGGCCTCATGGCTGTGGTCTCAAACATATTCTCAGAATCTTGCACCAATCGTAAGCAAGCAAATATTAGTTCAAATGCCGTATCAGGTGGCAAAATAATTTCTGTCACTATTATTAATGGATCACCTGCGTCAGCAAATTTATGATTGCTACACATTTATGTGTAATTAACGTTGATATAATATGTATGCAACACGGTTGAAATGCAAACATCTACTCGGAATGTGTGTGTTTGCTGTAATGGAAACAGGTTTTGATTGGGAAATAGCGGGTATTCAATATCTTCGTAATAAACCTTCTATGTATACATTAGTGTAAATGAACATACATTTAGACCCGTTTTGCGATATTAATGTTTACTAGGGACTTCTTGTGTCGACGCTTTTTATACCAGTTATGCGCATACATTGTTCGGCAAACGATAGCATTAATTAATCTATAATGAGCCATTAAACCGCAATAATCACGCGTAGGGTTCGTACTATCTCTACTCTACGTTCCATAAGCATTATGTGTCAATTTGTGGAGATATGTATATATATATATATATATATATATATATATATATATATATATATATATATATATATATATATATATATATATATATATATATATATATATATATATATATATATATATATATATATATATATATAGTGAAATTATATATATATATATATATATATATATATATATATATAATTTCACCATAGTCTACATTATTTATGTTTATATAGCTATTATCCTAACGAAGCCTAAAATACTTTCCTGATAATTTTCGATGCAGACAATTGATTAAAAACATATCCAAAGCTAGTTTTGTAGATTAAGTACTGAAACATATACCAAATTTGTTATTAAACTGGCTTTTGTTATTCTGTTAATTTCCTACTGATTATAATTTGCGCCATTTGGTCCAATTATATATGGTTGTAACGAAATAAGTGAGCTTTGTCTGTCATGTCATCGGATGATTAGTGGCAAATCCGTATTTTTGCTAAGATATTAAAAATGCGTTAAAATCATTCATGAAATATTACTTTTTTTCCTTAATAAGGTAATATTAACGTTGGACAGTCATTTTTAAGTTAAAGTCGTCTCAACGACTTAAGTTTGTTGATGAGTACAGCTGAAACGGTCAACTCAGCTTACCGTCTCAGAAGGCTGAGTTTGCGGACTTAAGATTCTGTGTGAAAACGACCGCCGAGAGGTTTTTTTATACATCAGCATTTTAAATAGTTATTCTTTAATGTCACCGATAGCGTTAATACTATTGTGGGCAAATCTTTGACATTCTAAATAATTGGTGTGACATCATTTGGATTACCAAATTCCAAGTACAATACGAAGCCAGGACATAAGAGAAGATATCCTTTCAATTGTTTTGGTCATGAGTGTTTTCTATCCATGGCATCAAAAAGTGGGGTTCCTACGTACAAATTATATATGCACTCAGTCTTTTTGTAACCGATGAGCTCAAATCAATGTTCGATACTGCCTGACCACAATGACTTGATAAAGCTTTTTTATTGACACCTCAAGACCAGCGAATAGAGGTATTACGCTGAGAAATACCCTTTGTTTCTCGTTTAGCGTTCTTGATTCACGATCGCTAAATTCACTCGGTCCTACCCTTTTTTTATTGCAAAATGACAAAACACTACAAAAGCTACAAATGAATGTATGGCTTCAGCTGTCAGGATTCTTAATTTGCAGCTATTTTCGCTCGCAAATGTTCTCACGCTGACTTTTTTATAGTCATCATATTCAACACCAGAAACAAATCATTTCATTATTTTGCGCCTTTGTTGTTCAAACTGCACAATTAAAGCAATAGATGGCATGTACATGAAAAGAGCTATAAGTTTATAATGGCCAACATTCTCACATACAAAACAAAACAACACTTTGCATAGCCTTAATAATTATTGAACATGGATATTACAACGCGACATAGATAATCAGTATCATTGGTGAATTGCCCGTAAAAAAGCAAAACAACATCTGTTATTGACACAATATAGTTGCACCAATCATAGCACTGCATCTAAAAGTAGAAGATTGAGTAATAATCAATTAGGATGAGCACAATTAGGTCTATGAGCTTTACTCACATGAAACATTTTGTTTTTTAAAACACGAACACCTACTACAAATACCACAACTAGCCCAACCTTCTTGTTGTAAATGTGTTCTGTAGTTGCATGCTACACTGCCAAAATGCACGGTACGCGGCTATCACTGAGAACGACAGTGCCATCGGCGAAGCTAACCCCGCTCAGCATAAGCAAGTTTCACCACAAACATATTTGACCAGACCAGAACCGATTAAGCCCTCTTTGTTCTGTCACATTTACTTCGTTCACGCTTTCGTATATGATATATATATATATATATATATATAAATAATATATATATATATATAAATATATATATATATATATATATATATATATATATATATATATATATATAAATATTTATATATATATATATATTTATACATATATATGAATAATTATATAGATATATGTATATATATATGCTTATATTTATATATATATGTATATATATTTATGTATGTATATATATTTATGTACGTATATATATTTATATATATATATATAAATATATATATATATGTGTGTGTGTGTATATATATATATATAACATATTCATCACATATAAATATTTATACATATATGAACGCGTAAGAATATATATATGTGAATGTAAATATAACTATGTATATAACTCTGTATATATATATATATATATAAAATAGATATATATATATATATATATATATATATATATATATATATATATATATATATATATATATATATAGATATATATATATATATATATATATATATATATATATATCTATATATATATATATATATATATATATATATACATATATAAACATATGTAAAATCCTATGTATTTGTATATATGATAATAGTTTGCTTGCGGGATCCGCCGTCGTTTATCAGTTGTGTAGTCCAGATTAAAGGGCCGCTTAAAAGCTTAATTCTGGTATTGCTTATAGCAACATCTATTCATCTATCAATGGACATCTAAACACGTAGGCAATGTTAAGAGCATTGTCCTACTTTCGGGGCAATCGAATTTTATTTCCGCCTAGATGTATCAAATAAAGTCCGCTTATAACGTATGTAGACAGGTTAAAAGCCTATTCCATTAAGTACGTGGTCATGCATGGCAGAGCGCAATCTCGCATATACCGTCTTTAAGCAATAATTACACTTAAGTCTGAAATTGTTCGAAAGCAGTATAATGCATTAGTATGTGATTCATTGACTGCCCCAACTTTTTAAATTTTGGAATTAATCGATTATTTACAAAACATCGATGGTTTGAATGTACATTCCTCAGTATTAACACAGTGTGACAATGGCTTTTGTTCAATAGTTTCATTGTTGCAAAAACTAGCATCATTTCATACAAGTAATGCTCACTGTGAATATCGCAAGAGTTATGCCCCAATAGATTAATGCACGTTAACACGTATCAACATCAAAGACGCCCACAAGATTTGTCCGAACATTTTGCAGCTTACCAGAGAAACCCACTTGGTACCTTTTCGAGTACTGAACGGACTTCTCATTGGGTGACTCTCCCCTCAAGCGGTATTTAACTAGGGTTATTCAAATTAAATACTGGATTGTAAGACATGCTCATATTCCTGCTTCTATTCGTCGAATATCATCCACCTTGTGAGCACAATGTTGGTCCTGGCGCAGACGCATATTCGCACTCCAGTGACTGGTAGGCTTCAATAGTAATTCCTCGTTATATGTAATTTATTGATGGACCGGTGGCCGACGTATAGATGCAGCATGGGCAATGAAGGTTTTTCTGCTCTGGTCAAGGGTCGACATTGTTTCCTATATAGCACTGCATTCGTTACAATTACCGTAGTAACTATTCAATGCACGTCAGTGATGCATTTTTACGACAATAATTAACATCATGTTTTGTGTATAATACCTGGCCGACACAACTGTTTGGTAAGTAGAGCAAAATTGTTCGAACCTAACCTCAACTTGCGAGCCAGTTTTCAAACTGCTTTGTCGGTAAAGGGTCACACTGCTATTGCAACGGATGGCTTAGCATGCTAAATTTTATATAGACGTGTAGTATAGTTACATAGATGATAAAACCTTTAAATACTGTTCTATCACCGATGTATTTGTGCCGATCTGTCCAGCAGGCTGCCAATTGAAATTATTTTTTACAATCATGACAAGCAGCGGGGTGGTGCACATCATGTCCCTACACTTGCAGGATCACACAACATGCAATGAAGAGCTCAGTGGCATATATTTTATTTTACGGTATCTCACATGTTTGATGTAGCAACATATACAGTCCAATCAGAATGGATATTTGCACACGATGAATGGATATACTCAACGATGCCTCGAAGTCATTCTTTCACTCACCCACTACAGCCACGTTAAATTAATGTTGAAGGTTATGCTAGTTTGGATCAATTGCATATAAAACATTAAGTAATATGCGATTGTATAAAGGCGGGTTCGGTACACTTGGCGAATCAAAACTTGGATTGAATTGGGTCAGTTCGATGTCTGAATGGACTGATTGCTGTGGATCGGAAGAGACAGATGGGCGATATGATGGGCGATATTACCTTAGCATGCAGTGGAGCGCTGGACGGATCAGCATCTGTGTGAAGATGAATTTCCCCACTTGTTGGCAATTATCGTCCATTTGAGTCCAAGTAAACCGTTGTGCTTAAACTAAAGATACACGTTAATCTTTCTTATATTGGCATATCAAATATTTCATCATTTTTTCGTACAACTTTTGGATGACTATTTAGATTTTAGTTAATGAAAACTAAAGAAAAACGACAATGTCCTCTGATTTATGTCAATGTCTTATCAGGACAAGACACATTCAGGAAGCTAATCGAATGCATATCCCAAGAACATGCGATCAGCCCGATGGACCGCGACTCCTTAGTTCTACTCGCCAGCTTTTCCTTCACCTGCAGCCTTGCATCATTATATTTTTGGATGACCAAGTAGTTGAAGCTAGAATGGGTCGAATGGGTGTCAGGATGTTATTCTTGTCAATCATAGAAAAAGGTTTGATGCAATCCCTGTGCCTTTCTATGTACGGAATACGAACATGAAATATCGTAATTCAGCTACAATTACCATCCCCAATAGTGGTAGTAAATGCTTCACATTCGCCTTGAACTTTCGCAACCAAGATGTTCACTTGCTGATGCGGCACTTTACTCAAATATCACGTGACACAGCACATGCGACACCACACACGTGTCGACCCATCAAAGTATATTAGAGGTTAATTGACGCATAATAGATGGGCCTTTCCAAAAGACATACCTCTTGATGACCGTGGCTTCAAAACTTCACTATTGGGCCTTTAATTCTTATAATTAACTACTAAATAAGATAGCATGCTCAAAACTATTGTGAGGCCCACTTGACCATCGCCTACTCTCCCCGCTGTCAATTAGCTCTGTAGCCCGACGCAACGCCACGTGTTTATATATAAGCTTTATGTCACCCAGTCGACAATAAATGTCGCATATAATGCCGCCACCAACCACCCTACCACCGCAACCCGCACACCAAGTAATTCTACAACCTTGCCTAGTTATGCCCTTAGATAATGCTATATAAATATATATTATCATGCCGATCTGACTTTTGCGAAACATCGCACTGTGACATGTATTTCCCGGCTTCTTGACAAACTTTCAAGCTCTACATAATTCCCCTAAATACTTTTACAATCTATCGTAGTCAATCACACGGCCGGGGACTGCCACACATCACTTTCTGGCTACAGCGTGGTCCATGCGTCTGACGAAGGTAGCCACCACATGGTAGCTAGCCTAACAATTAGTCTCCGAATATTGCATGAATGTGATCAATTAATTTCCGATACACAAAGGCAAGCGACAAATCAGGCCTATAGTGTGGACAGGCGCTTCAATTCCTACCTTCACATTCTTGGGTTTCCATCGCGGCCGCCAGGCGGCGGTATTGATTTGCCACCGGAAATATGGGCATGTTTTTCCAAAACACAAACGCAATACACGATGCGGAACGTAGAGATTTATGCTCTGGTGAATAATCGTCGTTTTATATTTGATATAGGTGTTGTTTTTTTGGAGAAGCTGTTTATGAATATCGTTTTAAAGACTATACAGACTACGCGGAAGCAACTATGCGCCGTAGTAGACTGCAAGGCCGATGTTCGCTAGAAAACGAAAAAATACCTGTGTATGACAGTAAAGTTTCCGTAAGTTATATGGCTGATGTGGCAAGTATATAGACTGTGTTATTGCTATTGCCAGACATCATAATAATCAAGGCGACCAGCCGTGCTACAAGTCTCTTCATCTGGCGGTAATGCTGGATTAGACTTAGCATTGGTATTGAAATCAGCTTCTGCATATATCATGGCCACAACATGTTTGCAACCACCATCATCTCTGCAAAGAAAGATGAGAAAATAAATAAACATTCTTTACCTCTCATTCACCAAACGACAACACCACGTAAAACAAAACACAAAGTTAATATTGTACCAGCAAGTCTTCATAGGTATTTGTACATATTAATGAGATGTGCGACATATCTGTATTCAACTTTCTCAAGTTGAATATTCTAATTATTTGGATTAAGAATAACTGCTCCCTAACACATTTCGCATCAGATTACAGCTACAATGATTTAGAGATTTATATATTAAACTGCATGTAAGTGTCGGTTGAGGAACAACTGATATCCCCTTTCGCTTTCAAATTATGTCACCCTGCTGGGACTCCATTTGCATTTGGTCATCATGTGAATAAAAATCTCAGTAAGCTCAGGTGCATTTGACATGTCGGCCGGCTATGCAGAAAGTTTGTTGGGATCTGGGCAATTGACTTGCTGACCCTCTATACTAATAATTCTTCATTCATAGTAAATATTCTCTCCATCATCATCCCCGACGATGTCCACAATATTTACGGGGCTGCAGGAATTTTTTACTAATTCTACCATGCTAAGTTTTCTTATAACTCGAGCAAGTGATTGCCCTATCTATGAGGAAAGTCTTCCGCTGGGGTACTTTCCACTATAAAGGGGACGTTGATGACATGGCGTAGCAACAGTCACGCACGCTCACTTTGCAATGATATCGGGTGAATACTGATGTTCTTATAGAATACACTCTAGACGACTGGAGTTGAATGTAGATTCAATTTTTATGATAATCACTAGGATCACTATTTTATGATAATCTCTGTGTTTGAGAACTGTTTCAAATGAGCTCATTGCGACGTGATAGCGTTCAGATGAACTTAAGAGAAGTTTAGAATACGCTGGACACCTTCGGCGACGTCTTTGATGTCCTTAACAGCTATAAAAACATGCATCAAGAATGCGCGCAACAACGCAGAAACTTAAAGCAGCAACTGGTATAGCGCGAACAAAGCGTTGATAGCTTAACAGACATAGAAACGTTCCCCCAATCCCGGTAAAAATCTCTGTGCGCGACGGTGGCCTTCCTAGCGGCCGCGACGGAAACCCGACAATGTCTCGTCTCGTACATGCTACAAGTTTGCAAGCCGCGTGTGTTGCCGTGTGCCAGGACATACGGGGAGTGGGAGCGGGCTGCACATATATAAGATGAACAATGCTTCATTCAGGCAGACTGGATGCTGCCGTGGGAGAGCAGCAGATAGGGCAACAGTCGCGCTAGAGACCACCACTTACTCGCAAACGCAGAGTGGTGGATGTTGTGATACATAGGCACAGATAAATGTAGTGTCATCGACGACTAATATTGATAGACATGGCAGCTATGATACTCGGCTTCGCTGTAGTGGTGGCAGCGACTGGTGGAATACAAGGAATCTTGCATACTTCCACACCTCAACACATGGTGCACAACACAGCTCAGCAGGAGGGCGGCTCACCAGATCAACATCACGCGAACAGGTAAACCATTCAGTATTTGTCCTAGTATCAAAAGAAAAAAACAAAATAAGTATGCGAGTTTTTAATGCGCTATGATAAAGCTAGTCTCGGAATGCCCTTACGTAACATATACAAGTGGATCCGGTAAGAACCAGATGCCTTCTCGTATTTCTCAATCAAGTCTTTTGTACAACCTTACATTGAAGTTCTCAATAATTCAAATATAGAGGGTTAGGGCTCGTCACATACTATATATGACCTTTCAACGGTCCGTTAAACCTGTTTTCAAAGCATATTATAACCTAGCTATCATCGCATATAACCAATAATCATCAGATAGCTGGTTGAAAAAGCATGCAGAAAGAATTAACGACATATTAGTTTGGAGGATACAACAGATATTTTGTTGATTATATTACTCGTCAGGGGTGTATTATGTAATATGCGGGCTTATAATACAATTGTTATGCAGGCAGATATATGTTGAGCGGTGCAAGAGCGGGTGCGACGTTATTTGGTCTTGCATCGTTGATATACAAGGCTGGCTCATCATAACGATTCCCCAGAAAAATGTTTTAAGTAGCATTCCCATCAGTCACCATTGTGTAACAAAGTACGCCATTGCAAATCTCTATTAGGAGCGGAATTATTGCTGTACAGCCGGCAGTAAGTGTGGATAAGTCGTTTTAGTACAGATCTGGAGAGTGGTGGGCCATCGTAAGCTGTGCTATAGACGAACCCCTTTCATCACATGCTAGACGCTACTACGTCATATGGTAAATCACCACCAGATGGCTCCACGTCCCGTTGCTTATTCCAGACAGACGGTGGTTACATGAGTTTTATATAATGGGAAGCCTAGTTGCAGGTGGTAGTTTCCAAATGCCTTTGACCTCATTTAAAAAAATACCCCGGTCACTTCGAATGGCTTATATATACCTAACCTGCAGTCAGCAGTTACTTTTCAGTCTTAACATGCATATATGTATTTCGTAATATAATATAATTTTTTGATTATTCGTTAATACACCTGGTATATTATGATTCGAGTTAATGTCTACACATGCCTGACAATTCCTGACCACTTCCACTTTCATGAAATGTACCCTTGTAATATCTGATGTTTCTGCTGAAGGGTCACATATTTCATTAATGCACTAAAAATGCACCTGAAAATCAATGACACAGCTACTTATGCCTAATATTGAGTCTCTCAATATTGCCATTCTGATGAGTGCCACAACATACACTTCATTATATTGCTGCTCCATCTATGAAAACTTTAGCTTGCGTAGAGACGATTTGTAGCAACGAAATAAATATCAGACTCGTGTCTTTTAGATAGGATATGCCAATTCAATTTGCTGTCATACATACATCTGTTTAATTTCTGCGGCCAATGCTTGTTTTACAATATACAAGTCTATTACATACCTTAGCTGGAAGACATATTTGCATGAACTTATGATATTATTATTCTCTCTCAGTAGCCGCTGTGCTCGTTTGTACGCGATGCACCGCAAACGTCGACTTACGCTGTTTAGATCGACTTTGGTTATTATGAGATCACCAGTAAAGACAACATGTATGTATTTCAACAGCACAATGTCAGAAGAGAAGCGGCTGATTAACGAACTGATGAGAAACTACGAAGTAGTAGGGCGTTCCGGACGCCCCGTACGGAACGTATCAACGCTAGTCACCGTTTACTTTAGTCTGGGTCTGATTCAAATGGACCTGAATGAGAAGGCCAAGATCCTTACAATGAGTATGTGGACACGCTATGTGAGTGATAATCCTAATCAAAGTTTAGTCCCTGGCCTCGCTTCTCATGCGATTAATTATGGTGTTTATACACATTGTGACTGCGTGCATTACTCAACACATCTAAATTGAATATATCATCTATGCTTTGACTACGTGTTTGGCTGTATTTGTGAGAGGGGATGACGTGCGATCGTGCGCAAAATAATTGGGGAGGAGGTGTAGTTGTTGTTTTTTCATTGGGTAACGGCCATCATGTGCTCAAATAACTGCATCGATTGTTTCATCTTCGCTTTGACCACGTGTTTAGCTGTATTGGTTAGAGTTGGATGACCTGCGATCGTACGCATAATAATTGGGGAGGAGTATTCATTGGGTAACGGCCAACATGAGCTAAAATAACTGTATCGATTGTTTCAAGCAATGGCGGGACGAATATATGACATGGGATCCAAGTGAGTATAATGGCGTCACATCCATCCGACTGGATCCCTTGCTACTCTGGATCCCAGATATAACACTTTACAATGCGTGAGTAATGATAAAGTGCGCAGCATTTGATCGTGTATTATACTCATATGACGCAGCAGGGTAGCCAGATTGAAGCCGCTCACAGCTGCTATGTCTTGTGGGTCATCTTTGCGTTAAACAGAGCCGACGCCGAGGAGGACAACAGGCATGCCCTGGCTGTCATATCATCAGATGGCACGGTCACGTGGTTCCCACACACCATTTTCCGCAGTTCATGTTCCGTCAACGTCGCCAATTTCCCTTTTGATTCTCAACAGTGCCATATGTGGTTCGGGTCGTGGACACATACATCGAAGGAAATCAATCTATTTAACGGCTTTGACGGCGGCATCGATTTCTCTACGTTCAAATCAGACTACAAGGAGTCGTCTGCCTGGATGATTCTCAACGTAACAACTAAACGGATAATTACTCCTTCAGAAGACAGTGATCCTAATTTCGTTGTGCTAACGTTTGACTTATACTTGGAAAGGAAAGTCGTCTTCTCCTCGTACATTCTCACGCTGCCTTGTATATTCTTCGCCTTTTTGACGTTAGTCGTCTTCTGGCTCCCTCCCGACAGACCGGACAGAACTGGCCTAGGTAATGACCGGTTTTTTGGTGCATTGACCCAAATGGCATATGATTATTTACTGAATCGTGGTACCTGCGCGGTCTGTTGTAATCATGCATATATATACATATACATTTGTATATTCGCATTCGTTTTTTATCTTGTTCTTCCCATGTCACTCTGTATGTTCCAGCTATGAGCACATTTTCTAGCTTTATGCTTCTCCTCTTAATTCTGGTTGAAACAGCGCCCCCTACAGCCAGCACCGTGCCAATTCTCGGTATTTCTGCATAGTATTCACGTTTAACGTTAACATATAAGCCATTGTAATTTTTGTTTCATGCTGTTATTACCCTATGACCTCTATTGCTCTTCCAGGAGTCTACTATTGCTATAATATGGTCATAATCATGCTCGCCATATTTTTGTCGTCTCTGGTGGTCAACATTTCACGTGGTGATACAAAAATTCTTCCTAGATGGATCGCACGTATTCTCTCCAAGGTAATTTCTTCAGCTCTCACCATCCTTTCATTATGAATTGAGTCATGGTGATTGGTACGTTTACAACGCAGTCTATTTATATTGCATTTTCAGATGTCTACCTGTGGTGATGCTATGGCCATTGCTTGCCGTCAGCAGTCCAGCATAGGTTTGAAACGGACTGGCAGCGTCAATGAGAGGAGGTCTATGCTGAACCCCAGCACCCCTTCTCCAGATAAGCTAAATGGCCACCTGTGTGACACCAAACTCTCTGTAACTATCACAGACAACAGCAGAGGGAACGTCATCTCTGATGATATGAACACCACCATGGGAATCAGCAAACAGCTGGCAGAGATTCGCGCCTCTATAGCCCGCTTAGAGTACATTACAACCGAGAACAACCGCAAACAGGCCGTGGTCGCAAAGATTCGCAGTGAATGGAAGGCTCTGGCTACATTGCTAGATCGAATCTTCTTCGTTCTCTACATGGTTCTCATTTTCCTGTCGCTGATATTTCTGTTTCCTAAGCCCCACAACTTGTTTTTCAATCGTGGATCTACCTGATTGCAATACGATATTGTTAACCAACCACATGAACAAACTGAGTCAGAAAACGTAATTATTCATCCATTGATTGCTTCAGAACTGTGTAACATTCTGAAACCTTGAGATAATGAGCGGTTGTAAGCATACCTTATATCTACATGTGAATAATCTAAATTCTTTATATTGAATCTTATGCATTTATTTAGTATCACAGCTCTGTTATATCAAAGAGCTAATAGCTACGCTAAGAGGGCACATTCGAGCCTACGGCCGTGGAAATATGCGAACACGTCACTGGTGGATCAACAGCCCCGTGTGCTTTTGTTGATTTTCTGATGGCATCACCTGACAACGTGCTTGTGTTTCACTCATTTGGATACTCAAAGCAGAGCCTGTCGGTATGACCCGCTCACCGCAGCTACTTGCTCTTTGGTTATATGCCCTTCATAGAATGCGAGGGGGACAAACCTTATGTGTGATAGTTAACGTTGTTGAGCAGGTAAGCATATACGTTATGATTTTTGTACGTCTCTGATGTGGAATGTAAATACTTGACAAACTGTGTTTCAATCTCGATCTGTTAGAGAGAAAGGTTTGACAATATGACAGCATGTGCGTCAATATTGTGCAATGCTGAGAATTTTACAAGTGCCTATACATTAGAAACTATTATCTTTTCAAATAGATGTTGAATGTTCAATTACAAGTCATAGAATCAAACAGTTAATTTAGTCGGTCCAACTTTGAGACTTTGCAATTATTATAGCAGATACAATTCTACAATGAACATGGTACATGTGAATAATGTAAATACGTTGTCAGTTTTGTCAGGTAACAAATAAATTTTCTACGTGCAAATATATGCTTTAAGTAGCCTTTGCAGACAATATCAATGCAATGTTCATACGTTACGTCCTTACCTTAATTATCGTATCATTGGATATCCCGCTAACGTAAGTAGCTATCATACAGGTTTAACTGTAATAAAGGAACGTGCCATGCCGGCAACGATTGCAAAGCGGACAGTTTCGAATCTGATGTATCTATGTTAAATCAGGATCACAGAAAGAGAAACATTTATGGCATAATATCTAATCGTGTCATGCATTTACCAGAACCATAGCGGTCCATGATATCAGGCAATGATAATTATCGTTAAGGAGGTTGTAAATTTCAGGATGGTATACAAGCTTCATGACCATTGTAAATTTGGTATTGCTCCACTCTCAAGCAACAGTTTACTGACAGGTGAAACTGTATCTTTTGTGCTCCGTTAACTATACAAGTTCCACTAATATACCGCCATTGTTTTTGATGATAGAATTTTAGACCTCTATGCATCTGCTTCAAATATCGTATCACCCACATGATTGAAATGATTGACAAAATGACCACCGGAAAAAATATTTTAGCAATTCATTGAAGTAATTTTAGCTGTCAATACAAATGGGAATAACACGATATGGCGGAGTTTAATGGTCCTTGATGTTAATCAGGTACAGCTATTGTGCCCTTGTAAGCACCACGATGGCAATCAGAGAGAAGAGCGTATAACTGCTCTAAAGGTGCTCGTTGTGTTTAATATGATAAGCAATTTTACGCACGCCAAACATCGTGTGAAACACATCATCAACAACAGAACGTGGGACTGTTAATGCTGCTGAAATAAGCAATTCATATTTAGATTTACATTCGAAACAAGACTTAGTGCGACTTTGCCGCGTATAGATAAGCATTTATAGATGTACGAAAAATATATTTCGTATCAAATCAAAATCAAATGTCTATTTAACGCCACAAATAAGCTATATACAGATTGGATACTTACCCTTGATGTAATATCGGACTTGAACTGGCGGATTGCACGAAACATTCAGACTTGAATACATCCAACTAATTTATGTTGTAGAAGTTCATATAGTGTTCCAGGTCCTGAAAGAGGCACGGGTGATAATCCGTACAAACAGTACGGATACAAAATACGAAGTGAATGATTGAAGGAAAGGCACAGTCATATAAGATATATATCCGTTAACGCAGTCAATCTAAATACATTACATTGATGCTAGATTTACGGGTAGGTTTACGGCCGTTCAAATGAGTTCAAGTTATTTGTTGAATTTTAGGTGTTCTGCAATCAATTTATCTGCACACTTCACCTATATAGGTTTATATTGCTATGTGATTCACTGTTAGAGCGAAAATACCCAAACACATGCAGATGAACCAAAAGCCAATATTATCGAAACGAACCATCCCAACTCCCAGCCGCCGTAAAAATTGAGTACTGCTATAACCATCCCAACAGCATGTTAAAAAAAATAGAGCAAAGCCATGCATAAACACTACTTGCCTCTTTCACATTGTGTCAATCACTTATCAGAATACCACTTTGTGAAGCACGTGGATTTGCAGCTACTACGATATGTGCCACATGCAACTTCAACATGCAGCATATTATCAGTTTGTTAAGATAACATTTTACAGTATTTGACCTAAACAAATAGAGCAAAGCCATGCATATAGCACATGCAAAAACACACCAGCTGCCTCTTTCACATTACGTAAAGCACTTATCAAAATACCACTTTCTGACGCACGTGGATTTGCAGCTACTAAGAATTGCGTTGCTTGCTACTTCAAACAACCGCATATTATAAGTTTGTTAACATATCATTTTACAGTATTTGACAGCCGTAAATGTGTTCACGCATCAAGGATGCTGCAAATATGTACTGGTGCTTGATCCTGAGGTTAATGTTTCTCTGGAAAAGAAAATTATTCTTGCGATAGCTATCATGATAAAATTTACATAGAATGTTTGATATTCAGAAATGCTGATAAATATAATGCTTAAGGACGACTTGTAGCTAGGAAGTTACAATTATACACTTATTGCTTTTACCCAATTGTAAAACCAGGGCAAATTTCTGCCTCCGAATCATTATGTAGTGCGTTGTATCAATTATTACCGCTACTTTGTCTGGCTGTTAAAGCCTTGATTATAGGCAAGGTAATTGAGCACAAAAAGCTGGTTCTAACCTTGAATGCATATTGAACAACGAATCGCATAAATTATAAAATCGCATAAATAATTCCATCAAAGTGCTTACGATATTGCATATTTCCACACAAAATCTGATATGAGAATACACTTGATATGATATAACCAAAAGAAAATTACGACACTTCAATAGCGATAAACGATATATACCATGTAACCTTCCGCTGTATAGCTGAAGTGTTCAAAATTTCAGAACTTATAAGTTCCGTTTATCTGCCGCATCAGTATAGACCAGAATGGTTACATATACGCCAAAGTACGTGCCTCAGTTCATTATTGGGCATCACCCAAAAAGCTTATTTCTAAGTGACATCACGCCCTCTCATCAGTGCGGTTTCGAATCAAACCCACGTTTGATCAGAAAGTTATCAAAAGAGCTACAATCCATCACATAAACACCAGCAGTAGGCTAACAAGCCCCCAATCTATAAAACCCTAAAGCGACGGCATATTGTTTAATGTCTGTTATTTTGTCTGCTCCTCCACAAACGACAGAGCCATATTTCAACTATTCTGTTTGTGTATCACAGCACGTGTTATTCTCAACAATCTTGGCTTATTAATTGTAATATGCCAGGCTACAGGCGGAAGCTCCTATATGTTTAAAGAAATCTTAAATAAACCAACTCCAAACACAAGCCTCTATCTAAACCATGAATTATGCTTTTATTAATCTACATTGTGCATGGCAATTGTATGCAAAGGTTTACGTCTTATGAAATTCGTCTACTGTACACAAAAATAAACAAAATTACCAGGCCTATTTGAAGGCTTGTCTAGCATTTTGTGTAAGAATGGAAAAGGATGTATGTCTTGCCGACATTAATCAAATCATCTGTTTACCTGTGAGTCGAGTCATAGAATCTAAAGCTTGCACGACCATGTTGGTTTTTGTTATCGAATATGAATGTACATATTTGACCTGCTTGAAACCAGGCATCAAATAATCATCACAGTCTCAAATTAATTGTCTCATATCAGCACTGCTAACATCGAACGGGAGGTTCAGTGAAATAACTCAACATGCAATCTTGGAAATGTTTCAGCACAATATGTACACATATGTGACTACTGCAGTAAATAATTGCTGCTTGCAAGGTGTTCCTATGTATAATAATGTATATCTCAGCTATTAACGATAGTACGGAGAGTGTATTCTAACAAGTGGGTTTTAATCCCATTGATCTGTTACTATGGTGGACAAAGAGAGGCATAGAGGTTAGTGATCGCACTGCGTTTGCAATGGGCGCATTCGCCTTATATAAATCTTGCAAGTCATTATAACAACGACAGGCCGACCGCGTAAGTTTATAGCACAAAAGTGAAGCATGATTCCAGCACAACGAATCAACTGTGAAAAGAAACTTCTTGTCTCACTTCCGCCCTAGGGATGGCGACCTGACAATAACCGAATACATATTCCTGCGGTGAATGCTTTCGCACGTTAAATCCATTAACATCATGAGCTGTATCAGGTAATGCCTTGAGACCATATTTTCACAGCAGCAGTAGTGATAGCAAAACATGGATATATTGCACCTGCGCCAATGTATTTGTACAATGCCACTTAGATACATTTAGCGGGCTTATCCGTTTAATGAAGCATGGAGAAGGATAACCGAATGCAACCAACTTTAGGACATTCTGTGTTGTACAAATTATATAGTATTCAAGCTGCCTAACATGTAATCTATTGAATCATTAAAGGGCATTGCTTTTGATCGAATCGACCAATCATTGCTTAGAGATTGTGCTTCGTCGTTTACGGCTAACATACAATGGATGGGATCAGACACCAAATAGCGATTCGACAACATTTTGTCGACATCATTTGGTCAGCGAGAGAGCAAATTGCAATCAATCAATCTATGATTTGAATTTATCCCTTATTAGTTTCTTGCATATGCTCAATATGGCAAATGATAACAGCATTTAATTTTTAACGCGACAAAATAAAGTATTATACCCTCAAGTAGTATGTATTTCAATGAATTGAAAAGACAAATTTTGTATGCGCAATGTGGACTGTAAGATCTTTTTTTTTTTGTCTAATTGGATAGTTTACCCGAGATCATACTCAACACAATTCGTTATCTATGTGTACAATACGAGCATGTATATAGTAAGCTACAGTGCATGGGAAGCGTAATTGCAGTGCAGATATGCCGTTCCGTTTCAAAGGCAGATAAATAACGTCATCATTTGTGTTGAGCTGCAGAGACGTCTCTAAATACTAAAGACTAATCCAACCATATAAGCTCATTAGGGGACATTAAATATAGATGCACAGCAGCTGAATGCAAGTTCCGTGCATTATTACAGCATACTTAATTGCACTAGCAAAGAGGGCTATAGATTAGTGCTTCGATTTGAGCATTGTTTGTGTTTTTCCTACTGCATAACATCATTTTCATTAATGTATTATGTTCTCTGCGTGAATCAGGATAATCCTATTTGTTATGCTCATCCCATAAATAACATTTGGCACAGTGGCTGTTAGGTGTTACAATTTCACCAAATTTCGTGCTACATTTTCCGGAAGGACTATGACAGAAGCTGTTTTAGATGCAGAACGTACCACGGCGGGAATCCGTGTGAACTTAATGAAGCACAAAGGCAACGCTTTTGGTATGGCTCTAGTTTTATGATGTCCTGAATAACCCGGACCATGAACCTCGGCACTTGTCAATGAAAACTGCTGGAACGTGTTCAACTACATTTGATTGACTCAATTATAAAATTCATGTTAGCAACTGCCAGTTCAACGAGTGAGTTGTGTAGCGAAGGTTATAATAACGAGCAGGACAGATTACCAGCAAATATTGGTCACAGTTTCTATCTCGCCTTGATTAATAATAACGAATTTGTAAAAAAAACCTCAATGCTGTGCATCATTCCGTGTTGATGTGACGATTAACAGAGGAAAAAGAGAGCCGTTGATGGCATCAAGTGCTCTTCTTCTGTCCTTAAAGACATTAATTTCTTGACGCTTGCGTAGTGAAAACTAGGTTTTTTTTCAAAATGTTCAAAACATATAGTGTTTTATCCCCTTGAGAGATTATTCTCATTTATCATCGAAAATCATCACTCAAATCTCTCTCGGTTGTACTCTAAATAAGGTTTTTATATCAAAATTTCAATTGCTCTGTTAACCATTCATCTTCAATACGTCTCAGCACTCGGTATAATGTGAAAGCGCATCATTGAAGTATACCCTTTGGCCAAATATGAAGTACCATTCTTTCACAATCACATGTCAGATACCGTTAATATAAATCATTGGCAATATTTTGCTAAAATATGTACACGGACTAAATCAGCGTCCGATTCCGCTTATCATTACAGCAACGACGCTCATATGTTGCTAATCGGATTACTGCAAGTAACATGTAGGACAATAGAAAAGGTCTCCTTCTCCAGGAAAAAAGAAACCATATGCCTGACAGCCCAAAGATGGGTTAAAAAGGTTATTTAATGCTGTCACGATAATTGTGCGCAAGGACATTGAATCATGAAAGGAAGAAGAAAGACATGAAGGTAGGTTGAAATGTGCAGAGAATAGCGCATCGAATTTCAGGATCATAGCACTTAGTAATGACGCTATTTGAGAACCGAAGTCAAGCCGTGTTGTCAGTGTCGCAATTACCATTAGGAGCGGGATCTTCGAAGTCCAGGTGTAAGATTCAGGCCTGGTGTACAAGTGACTTGCAATCAAATATGTTATTCTCCGTAACTTTGAATACATGCATAGCAATCAAACCTTATTTCATCAGTTTCCATCACGCCGAACAGGCGCGTTATGGTTCTCAGGACTAAAGGATCAGGATATATTTATGGCCAAAATAGGTAACGCAACAAACACGTCTCGCCAGTTTTGCTCAATGCGGTCCCTGAATGGGATGGTTTCTGATACAAATGTGTATGACGCAATATCACGGGTCTCACAAACTCTGTGTAAATAGGTGTAATGCAGGACGGATGACAAGCTAACATTTAGTGGTAAAAAAAGAATGCTCAACTTAGTGAGCACCTGTTGTAAATGCTGTTTTTCGATTTTGCTACTTATTATTGATATTCCTAGCCGTCTTGTTTGTGAAGGAAGCATTCTACTGTATAATTCGCTTTGCCTACGGTCGCTGCTATGGTGATCACAGAAATTTAATATTATAACACAGATCTTCACAATGATGATAAACTTTACCATAGCTATTACATTATGGAGTACCACAAAGACGTAATTTATTGGTGTCACTGTTATAAGATGTTTCATTAAAGGAATATTATGGAGCATGGGTTTTTTGTTATGTTTGAAAATATTGAGATTCCAAGACACATAAAGTTAAACACGATATTTGTGAATGCGAAACAGTTAAGTTCCGGTCTCATATGTGTGAATTAATCATTCAGAGATGGCATCAAGGCAGTTGAACCAAGCTGCTTTACTAATTTACATGTCAGATGTTCTACTTTGCTGCATGTAATAAGGTTTATTATGGCGCCGGTTCACATAAACCACATGGCGACACCCGGTAAAACCATGAACACGCATCACATAATCTTTTATCCACGCTGAACATTAACAGCAAGTAGCAGAAACATCTGTCGCAATACAATTATTTGTGGAGTGAAGTTGCTAGAATTTGCTTAGGGTGTAGAGTTACATAGATATTATTTGGTCAAAATAGCAAAACATTTAAATGACATGGAAGATGTCTTCGCTACTCATGTCTGGCGAGCAAGTGAATGCTTCTGAGAACGGCCAATCAGTCAACCACTTTATAAATAGAATAAAAAGTGTTTGTTTCTGTGGGCAGCTTCTTACTGATATTATGCGTGGTTTTTATGCAAGGAATGTACTTTTGCGTACACCTTTGCGAGTGGGGTATAATTATCTCTCATATTTAATCTATATATTGATGTTGCGAGCCTTCATCAGTTTTGTTTTGGTTGCTAAATTGGCAAGTGTACGGACGGTTTGAGGTATGCTAATGAGATTTGTCGGCTTAATCCCTGAACCCATGGTTCTTGGCATGTATAAAATTAAGCTTCAAGAAAACCGTTTGTTCCATCGTCTCTAACCAAAAGCTCGTGCAATCGTGATATTTGCCTTCTACGTACAAATATCATATTTCTAACCACTGCCTAAACCAGTTCTCATTCGCAAGCTTTTGAAACCAAAAACGGGACATTCAATGCCACTGCTAAAATTGGAGCATTAATGATCAGGCTTAGAGACGCCATGTACCAGAATACATTATTTAGTCACATCTAATTATAATCAATTCTAGATCATAAGTATAATGAAAGAAATGTGCACAGCATTATTGCTGGCTTGCTGTTAACTGCCATGTGCAATGCCAAGGGGCAGTCCGGGATGTCTTTATAGCTGGTCTCATCTGACGCCCAGCGGCACAGTAGGTTTTGGGTGTTTAGCTATTGCGGGACGTCTTGCCAAATTGCCAGAAAGATTTGACAAAATTTCCCCCGTCAATCTTATCTAAATTGCCTCGGTTATTTTGATGCTTAGATGCAGAAGATCATTCATACCATCCACAGTAATCTACACTTGCTTTTGCAGTTGCGCTTTGCATCACGCACTTGCAGCTGAAATTCATCATTTGATTTCGAAAAAATCTAATTCCACCATCTATCAGCATTAGCTCCTCATCAACAACATGTAGTTCAATCCTAATTAGGCCGTGTCCTATGACCGAGCTATGAGTCACATTTCCAATCCGATTACCCCAGCAAGTGTTGTGTTAGCAAGAAGAACATCACTGACTACTATTTTTTTTATTGGGGGAGTGTCAAGAGTGCAATAACTGGTACCCTTATGCTGCTTGTGGCCAGTTATAGAAAAGTTACTTGTGGACATATAGTCTTAAATGAATCAGTCCTTTACAATGTCGGCAAGTACTGGTAAATAAAAATGGTGACAAACGATCACCATCAGTCAACGCTTATTGATAAACTTATGGTAACTATGTGTATATTAGATACCATTTCGTAGTGTATGGGGTCGTACACAGGTACAGACGCCATTCTGTCCGTGAATACGAGGTGACAAAATAATCGCAGCTCTCTTTGCTTTTTTTTAACGTCCCGCTAATTGCATGCATTCCTCTAAATCTGATGCAGAAAATGCCAACACACAGTAATGGGTTCCGCATTATTACTGCTTCTGTATGCATAGTACTTTAATGTCCTAGACAACTACCGTGGTGATTACACCCATTGAGAAATGACTTCTAACTTTCACATTAACATTTTATCGCCCCATTTAGCATTAGCAATGACATGCATTGTACAAACCTCGAGCTTGTACCCGCTCATGTTATGCTCCCCCGTTTTCCCCTTTATTAGTGAATGCGTCTTACACTCTATACGTTGGTTATATGTTCAACAGTCAACCTTAATATTTCATCAACAACGACACTGCTTAAATATATTCAGACCATTGACCGAGCTTTGAGTGACAATAAGTATTTCATTATCTTAGCTGGAGTGTTTCCTAACATCAATGACTACTGTTCTTTTTTTCAAAATGGGAGTTCAGAGCCTTGGGGCTGATACCCCGAACTTATCTGTGATCATTTAGAAGCATGTTACCTTGTGTACATATCTTGTTCAGCGAATCAAATTGGGAGTTATTCATTTAAATCTCATCCCCTAATGAAATATGATGAATGCTGTCTTTTTGTTATACCTGCCTCTTCAAGAAGCTCAGTCCGTCAGATAATGTGTCAGTGGCCTTGGGTGTGCGGATAGGAAAGCAATAGCAGCCATATTGCTCGGGAAGATAATTGACCAGTACGAGGAGTCCTGCGCAGCATTATAGACATTCACTGAAATCATTAGAAAAAATACCAACACAGTAACGGGTCCCGGATCTTGAACGTATTTATAATCATCAAATGACCCAGACAATTGCCTTTGCAAACCGAATAATACCTTTATTATAGACATAATTGTGCCACGATATTAACAATTACTGCTTGTTCTACCAACCTTTAAATCCATCATTCGTGAAAACCGTTGGAACTCGGGGTCTCAACCCAGCGACATTATGCAGGATATATGGTTATGAGCATAGAACGTAATAATAGTGAACCAACCTCAATGCCCAATCATGTACGTCAAAGATTTCAAACGATGCAATAACACAGCATAGTGTTTCAAAACATCACTGCATCGTGGTGAGTGTATTATTTGGGGATTTTGAATGCTTATATTATTATTTAAAATGTTCGAATTGACATATAGATGGAACAAATAAGAGACAAACTATCTTCCGTCTCTGACTACATGTTGAATGACATTGCAAATGATAGTGCAGTTGCAATATTGTCCATTTCATCTGGACCGATTCAGGCCGCAACCAAGGCATATTGACTACTGACTAGGTGGTAAAGTCCGTCGCAGGGTCGTCTGGTTACTGGATCATGAACTTATAGCAGTCTTCGTTGTACACCTTAGCCTAGTCGACACCAATTTGCTAACCCGGTTGAAATAGGTACAGTCATCAATTATATATAGTCTTATGTTGACGATTTTGAAATTGAGGTAAGATATATTGAAAACTGTCGTGCTGCAGGCCCACGTCAGTTACGATGTGTTGCATGGATGTTGATAATGTAATTGCTAGAGCCATTTCCACTCACACTCTTGCCCTGAAGTCATTTTGTCAGCAGCAATGTTAAGTCCCTGGCAAATTGCTCGATAATAACACAGTAGAATTTACTTATGAGAGTGATATGCCACGCATAAGACCAACATAAGATCACTTTTTGGTGTCCGAAGGTCTTGCTTCATCAATGTCAAAGTACGAATGCCTTCATGGAGGTGACAATTTTTCCGACCACAGTCCTTTGCTTGTACGGTAAGATATGCAGGTTCCAAAAGTGGTTGATGATCAGCGCCATACCATTTATATATACAAATGGTGGGGGAAATGATTTCATTGATTTCAATAGTTATAGACTGAAAAAGATGTTGCAGGAGCAGCTCCATAAGAACAAAATAAAAAAAACGAAATAAAGCGGCCAAATGCGGGACTTGGAGTTCAGTCGCAATATTTTATGAGCGTAAATTGGATACACGTCATAATCAATGGACGTCATCTTTACATATTCCGCTGTCAACACAGCGATTATGTCTGCCTTCCTGAATCTTTTATGTACCAAATGCAGCGGAAATGAATCCTGCAACATGTGATCTATAAACCAAACTTTACCATTACCACATCGTTATCAAGCACATCTAAACAACAAAATTACGTGTATGTTCTAGTTTAAAATATTTGACAGAAATAACAAACACGATGTAAATATCACGAGCATTTATTGTGAAATACATTGTTTGGTTTTCTTACGTATTTGAGCTATTTACTGTGCTGATTGGCACTTGACGGAATCGCATATATGGATCTGCCTTTGCAGCTTCATCTTTATTGCTTACCATCACCAGTTTCATTTAACTTCAATCCTTAACAGACAAGTTTTCCAGATACGGTCGCCACGTGCGCAAAACTGTCAGCTAACATGCGATTGGCCGATCACAGCCTATTGTATGAAGCTACAAGCTGCAATTCGATTCAATTGTACTATGAAGAAACAATCAAACGCTTTGAATAGCGTATCAGACAGTTGGATTCGGTGATAATGTGAGTGTCACTTATAACCTTTACACAGTAAACAAGATATGTGACTAAACAGTTACTATGGTAGTTACATAAAAAGGAAATGATTAAGTCATTGGATCAAGCTTGCTACGGCATAATATTTTTTCTGCTTCTCGGGATGAGCGCGCTATCTTGAATATTAAAAAAATATTCTGTCAGGGCGGATGGGAAGCACTGCCTTCGCTGGCTAGGGTTCAATGACCAAACATGTACCTCGTCGTGATTACAAACATCTCGATGGGCGCATTGGTGATTTCGTTAATCACTGGTTGCATGAACTTGGTAGCATTCAAAAGACGTATATATATATATATATATATATATATATATATATATATATATATATATATATATATATATATATATATATATATATATATATAAATAAATATGAATATATATATATATATATGAATATTTATATATAAATACATATATATATATATATATATATATCTATATATATATATATATATATAGATATCTATATATATATATATATATATATATCTCTATATATATCTATCTATATATATATATCTATATATATATATATATATATATATATTAAGGTAAAAAAAGCAGATGGCAACAAATGGTAATCCAAGGTACTTAATGGATTAGGTGCATATTTGGCCGAGGCTGTTCGAGCTGCATACGTTCAAATTGGCCGTTTTATTCGAGACGATGCGTCCGAAAAAAAGAGACTTGAATTTCACAGCGCTTAGTACAAAATGCTTTTAGTGCAAACCACCATAACGGATAGGCGATGCTTTTCAGGAACGATCTTGGCGAATTAATATCAGATCATTATTTGTATCAAATTTAGTTGCGTAAAGCGCAGAGATGAATAGATAGATGGACTAAAAATATAAATATATTTACCCCTGAATATATGCTTGACGTTATACTGATAATGGGATGCCTGATGGACATATCTATAAATATGTGCTGTAATCACCTTAAGCATTGTGTGATACTGCGGATAACAACCCTACTCCCCTTGAGAGCATTAGCTAGTTCGACCCCTATAGGGCATGTGCATAGATTGTTCACCCAAAAAAGCATATTTAAGCAATATTTTGAATATGAACTGAACAACCGAAAGGTAATGTGTGGGGCTGTGTGAATAATGCTTGTCAACACGCAACTTCTTGAATTAAAGACATCGGAAGCAGTATCGGTGTTGTAGAAGTTGACAGGTCGCGATAGTTTCAAGGTGGGTAATAGACCCATAGCATGCATAGACCTCCTGCGGCCGGTTAATTAAGCAGGGATCTATTGCGAGTTGTCCGAGGAATACGCAGTTGAAACGAAAAGAAAAATTCTTACCAATGGTCTCGATTTCAAATGTGAATCATAATACGTAGACAGGTGAGACTTAAATAGGTATGTTCATCCGAGTAAAGGTATACTGTAACGAGGTCTAAGATTTATGTTATATGCTAGCATTCACTGTTGTACTTGCTAAGTGCTACGTGAGGCTAGAGTTCGCGATATTCATATGTCGCTTCAAATTTGTAAAAATGCGAAGCCGCAATGTCAACAAGTGTATCATGTCAGCAGTAATTGTCCAGATAGATTCATAGGGATCAAAACAAGTGGGTTACGACGTCATAACTATTAACGGGATCAGACTGACTGAAGTATTGCTGAGAATCGCAAGTAATCAACAAGGGTAACACAGTGCGCTAATTCACTATATACATTAAACCCAACCAATATTTCACCGATTGGATAGGGTAAAAGCATGCTCCGCAAAATAAAAGTTATCTGATGACGACAATGAGCAATGAGCGCAAGTACATAAAGTATGACATCATAAAGTCTTCATTGGTGTTCTATCAGACGTGTTGACAGGTTGTATAGTGTGCGTACACATTGAATTGTGTTCCTCGAATGCAGCAAATATATTGCTTGTGGGGGGATTCATTTCGGCAAGACGCACCCTGCATATAATTCTTATTTGTGGTATCTGAATGGTGCGCATAAGCATTCACCTCCAAATGGCTACATTTAATCGATGTCGAACTTAGATATGGAAATTCGACCATTGCAAATAGCTACGCTGCAATTCTACATTAAATACATCTCTATGATTCGCCGAATTCCCCAATTTAATTGGAAATGCATTTATTGCCTACCATGTGATATCAGGTTGGATGAATGATTATGTTGGTAGATTGCATATCATAATTATGTATACATTAAACAAGAGCTGTAATAATATACGACGGTTAGAATTGAGCTATGTGGCTGCATTTTAATGCCTATGTAACGGCTCTCTTTTAATTGCAAACTAAATCTGGATGAACTTTCCAAAAACTGGCGAGACTTGTCCGGTGTTATACTACATTTTGATCACCCGAGGCCATGTAATTTGTGTATTGTGTGCTGGAAAATTGTTTTTGGAATGCACATATGTCATCCCGTTCCAGGATAATTAGTGCAATACTTCCAAAACTTATTTAATCAATCAATGATATTGTCATCGCATGTGTATGTATAATAAGACGTTTAATAAAGATGTAGTCGCTATCGTAGTTCTCTAGCGGTCAGTACCGCTGTATTAGTATAACTAATTGTGAGTACTCGTGGATAACCTCAGCTTTAAAGGCTACCAAGCCTTTCAAATAGTGCATCGCCATCGATCAATGCCTCAGGTTTGCTTATAAACGTCATATTTGTATCAATAAAAGTTGTTACCCTTTCAATATCGGCTGACAAACCCTTTATCAAAGGGAGGATTTCAATCAATGGCTGTAACGTGAAATTATTTGTTGTCTGTCAATCTTCTATTTGCGATTTTGTCGGTGCGAATTTTTTCGTGATGAATCCTGAATGTAATAAAAGGCACAGCCAGCATTTCTGTTGACGATCTTGTATATATCTTTCATCTAATTATTTTATAATTCAAATCTTTGAATGGATTGCAAAAAAGGTATGTCAGCTAGCTTTGCACACATAATTGGTCTCATTAGTTGCAAGTGGAGAATGTTCATACTTTTCAACAGAAAAAACCTGAAGAGACAGTCAGTTCAAGTTGACCAAGCATCCCATTTAAAATACCAAGTGAGAGCAATATAATTAACTGCCACACGTCGCATTTTGTAACAGCTACATTCTACTTAGTATGATGTAGTTCTCTCGAATCGCAAATGTGAGCGGGACATGAATCGTTGTCTATGTCTTATGAATGTGTCCAGTCACATTAAGCACCTAGGTCTTTTGGGGTGTCACTCATATAGTCATATATTTTGGTTTACGGAATTACAAGATGATAATGAGAAATATTGTTCAATTTGTTTTCACCATTGAATCTGATGGCAGAATAGATGCTGCCCTCAAACAGGAGATGTCGTGATGAACCAATGTGTGTTGGATGTAACCAATTATCATCATATATTTTGATATTGTCCGAATTAAACAGACCAGAACACTAGTCTTCAAACAGATACTGTCTAAATTCTTTTGTGCATACATCGCCCGTCTGGTTTCAGTGATGACACCTATGCATTTCCGCTGCATTTTGATCTGGAATCATCCAAGTCCAAATACCGCATCTTTGAAGAATATGGGAGGATCCCAGCTTTGTCTGTTGATGCACATGTTAACATTAATGCTAGTCGGTGGAGTAAGCATTGGATGTTGCATGTGAAGTATCTGAATTCAGGCTGGCCATAAAGCAAGATTCATTACCAGAAAGACTACGGCAGGTGGCGACAAAGTTCATCACACATTTCATATGTTGCTTCTTATTATAGGTCTATGGAGGCGGGTGGATGGAGTTGAAGAAATTACGACAATCGATAAAATTGAACGCTAATACGTAGAGACTGGTCAACATGTATGCGATGATGGTTCGCTTTATGTAGTCCCTTACTGAGTTGGACTAATAACTACAGTGCGCATGATGCAATTTCATGTTTCTCACGAACTACGCTAATGTCGTATGGTGCTAAGTGAACATGCATTAAAGAGACGATGCAAAACATTGGTCCATTAGCGAGACCTAGATAGAAGCACCTGGCTGCGTAGGGCTATGATCAGAGTTCGCATTAGCAGCTTACAACATGTCAATAGTTTTGCAATGGCGCTGAAAGACATGCGCTTTATGACAAAGTAACGAACGGCTAGATCCTCATTTTGAAGATGGATTTCGTCGGATTTTAAAGGGTTATCATGGTTCAAAATGGTTCATCATTATCAGTTCTCATTGTGCTGTTCTTAGAGGCTAAACTATGACCATGTTATTACACATTAAATTGCGCGTAAAATCCTTTGCATCACAACATAATTTATTTGCTCATTCGTGTTGTGTAATGGAGTGAATTCCTTCTTCTTTATCATTAAACACTAACTAAAATGTCTTTGTTATTTTGTGCTTAATGTTAAATTCCAGAGTAGAAATAAACACGTCATGAAATGTTGGTTTTCATGTCCTTTTGAACAATTATGGAAGATGAATTTGATCAATCAAAGAAATCTGTACATGCTTTGCTATATTTACTAGCTTGTTTGTCATTAATGACCAATATTATCACTTTGACAAGCAGCATTCGTACACTATGCTAAGATTAATCAATTTTTTCGTGGGAATGAACTTGAATATTACTTCTTTCGTTATCAGTCAGCCTATTTGACATTTCATCAACAAAATAATCCACGTAATTTAATAAGGCCATGGTCATGACCTTTGACCATGTTGGAGTGACCTTCCTAATAGCATTAGCCAAGCTTGTTGTGCTTTTTTCCGTTTAACGCCACTAATAACGTTGGCATGTTGTCCGTCGGGAGGACAGTCTTAGGCTTGTGTTATATTACAAAAGGATATGGCGAGAGTCCTGCGGAAAGTACCCTAATGATGCTTGTAAGCACTTAGAATTGTGTATTCGACAGTGAATCAAATACGTATGGATGCCTTTTCATTTCCTCCTTTAATGGGGTAGTATTAAGTCTTCAGTAATATCGGGAAGAGACACTAGTACACACGGCTGCGGTAAGTGACACATGTTGTGGGTTAAGTACATTAAAATGGTACAATACGGCCATCAGCATTAAACAAAGTCGGTTATTTGCAAGAGGTTGTTGATTTAATTACAACGTGGTATTCATGGTGACATGCTTGTTGCACAGCGTATGGGGCCATTCACATTGTTAATCGCACAACGGCTATACACAATGCGTGTGCTTTGAAAACTGATCATTTACTATCTGTTTTAGCATGAAACTATAACACTGAGCCCTGTAACGATAGATGAATTCGGTTTGGGTTGGGCTGGCGGGGGGAGAGGTGATGATGGGTGTATTGTGGTAACGATGTGCAGTTGGACCATACACATAACATGCTGGAGCTGGCGAATCACTTTGTGAACCACCATTCATTTTCATAATTGAACACACCATTGCACCAAGTGTCATGCATTATGCGTGTTGACCTTTTGAAATATAATTTACACGCAAGGAGTTTTTGCGTGTATGGACAGATGAGGACACAGGGGTCGTCATTAGTGTTCTATTACTATGGGAAGGACTATCTCCAGTACGCGAAAAAATTTGGGCCGTGGCTTATACCTTCACATCAATTCTTTTGAATGTACTGACACATAGTAATGGTTGCCGTCTAATTATTTTGTACGTTTTTGAAGTCCTTAAACGACTTAGACTTGTTCCTAGATTATAAGAGAGTACCCGCTTTGTCATAGATATCATTATACTGTTTGATCCATATATCTTCCGTTACCGAATTGCATAATGAACTTGTTAAGAACGCAAACAACATGTTTTCATCTTGAATAATAAAGTACTTCCTACATCAATGACTGCATGACATCATTGCCTGTTGGTCATGTTTATCAAAACTACGATGTAACCTGAGGGCTTTTATATCGGGCTATTATCTATTGGAGTTCATCAGTCATCAACCGTCTCCTCACTACATCGTTCTCGGACGACGATTACTGTCCTTTCAGCCATTGACACCAACATCTATGTAAGAAGTTGGAACCAGGGATATTTACCATATTTATTCAGCATTATGAATTTATTCTAACCTTATGAATACTCAATGGATCTGAATCATCAAGTGGTCGCTGCGGAGGCACAGGTCGTGATGTGAGTCAGTGAAAAGGCGCCTCATTTGCATCCTACTGATGTACGGTTGTGATACCTGATCCATCAACATGTAACTTTATCCCGGAACTTAACGTCTTTGATGTCTTTTTCATATTATTTCCAAGGTATCCGTTTAGATATTTTAGACAATGACTCATGTCAACTTCTAAATTTTGTTATATTCTTTATGTATTTGTTATTCATGAAGAGTTCACATAATATTACAATTATTTGTTAATAAGAACCGGTGTTGACTTTAGGGCTATTATTCATTTGTGTTAATGAATCGGAGAATTACTTCTAAACGAGTATTTAAAATGCTATTGAAACAATATCATTGTAAAACACTGCACTTATGAGTGATTAGCAATTCAGGAACGTGTTCGGCTAATGTGAATCATCCTCCGCAGGCTTCCATAGATGAACCGCTTATGTATAAAATGTGCCTGTCATGTTAATTTCATGGGGATGGGGCTCTTGGCTTTAGTATCTATTAAGTTGCATATCTAGTGCCAAACATTTTCACTCATTAACGAATTTGAAATGATTTGTTAGTCCAATCGTTAAATTTATTAGCATACGAAAGTATTCTTCGCAAGACCAACATACATTTAATCACCTTGCTGTATCCATGCCCCTGTCTTTTTTTATGGATGAGGCTACTCTGTCATAGGTGAGCCACTTATCTCCGTCACACATTTCGTAAGTTGGTAATGCATCATTTGTGTTCCAACATAAATCACAGCTGGCTTTTAACACCATGAAATAATAAAAACATAAACATGTTGGCGCTCTATATATGAGCGTATTCAATCTCTCCAGCGGAAACATCCAGGAATAAAATAAATAAAATAAATAAAATAAATAAAATAAATAAAATAAATAAAAGTTGTGGGATAAGATGGAAGATAAAAAATCATATGCACATCGCAAAAGGGGGATCAGGTGGCAGCATTAATAACGCAATTTCAGATTAACTATATTGAGATTTGTTTCACGTTAAAGGTCTCATGTTTACACAAAGTACAACAAATACAAATGACATTTTCCCTGTATTCAAATACTCACTCATCGCCGGCGGCTGTTGCTTTCCCTATGTCACCCAACCAAGACATAATAGGCACAGATTAGTAACTGTAGGGCAAACCTCGACATGACGCGTATTCCTTTATGTGAGCGTATTGATCTTACTTAGGATAAATAACCAAAGAGTCAACACTTACGCGATGCTTGAATACAACTTGCATGCGTAATGCAAATGCAATATGACTTGATGGTGAGAATGACGAAAATTGATGAATTTGTGAAGAGCTATGACGCATTAGCGGGAAATACCTTCACCCGCAGAAAGCAAGCTCGTATCAGGCAGCTTTTCCTACTGATAGCAGCAATAAAGTTAAGTGATTATTACTCCCAGCGAACGACAGTATTCTACACGATAGGTGAGAAGCATTCAAATATATCACCCGTCTTCGTATATTATAACGTTTACATTATAATTTTCTAACACTTATTCATAATATGCTTGAATGCACCGCGCTTTCCCACATCATATTTTTTTATTGACACTAATTGATTTCCTTGTGTGAAATATGTTTATAACTTAGGTCCGTGGTCAAATCCCTACATATATGTACATACGTAAGCTGAAGGGCAAAGTCCGGACCATGAAGAAATAGCGCATTGCTTAAAGTTGTAACCCTACGGCTAAGATAGTAGCAGAGATAGTCACTGAACTGTATCAAAGCCCATCTCGATGTACTTTTAGCAAATTTCTTAACTTTTTGGAATAAACGCAGAATCTTTGAAATCGCCAGCTAAAGCAAGGGATATTTTCAAGCGATGCTGCCAATGGTGGATGGATACCTTAAATACTGTCAGCCATATCTATTACCATTACCCAGACATTATTATCATCAAGGCCTTCGCGTACGCGTTAAGAAAACTAAATAAATGTACTTTCCTGTATAATCGCACTAGAACCGCTGTGGACAGCCATTTATATAAGAATCATATATATATATATCCATTGTCATGAACTGTAATCCTATGGGCTCCACCACTTTTACACCACTTACCTAAAGACATATATGCATTATTCATTATTCTAAGGCAGTATTGTGGTCCACTGCAACATTACAAGAACATTATAACAAAGAGTTTTATAGCTACGCTAAGAGGGCTCACTTCGAGTGGCTCTGCGGTGATCCCTTACCTAATTATAATACATTTCAATAGTAAGGTGGCGCTACCGTGACAAGAGCAAAACTGGGGAAAATGTCTCTTCACAGAGCCTTGCCACTGCCAAAACACTTCGCACAATAGGCTTATGGAAAACGAAAATAGCAAGTACTCTACTAAATGAATGATAAATTATGGAAAACGGTTTGCCTCTAAGAGCGTCCGCGCAGTTTACGATCTTCGATCTTTCATGCCCGCACTATGTCCGCACTGTGGAATGTAGTTTTAGATTGTCAATAAATGTCTGAAGCGGGGGAATTAAGTTGGGGTCGACATAAACATTTGTGGCATGTCAGGGGGATGTGAATGTTTCGAGCAAAGAGTTTATAGCTACGCTGCACTGCGTGACGATTATGAAATTATTCGAATGACCCCCCCCCCCCCCGACAACAGGCGACAATACCATGAAATCAACAAAAGCACATAGGACTGTCTCGAGGCGTGGCGGCTGTTAAAGATATGGAGTCATCAGATTGGTCGAGGCGACTACATCTCCAAAGTTAACAGAGGATTCCACATGGTTTTAAGAGACGCTATGACAAGACGCTGGGACAATAACGCTTTGGATAACAGGTGGCGCATTCCCATTTTACTCGGGGGGAAACTTCGAATGAGATCTCTCAACGAAGCTATAAACTCTTTGATTATAATATCTGACATTATGCGGATACAGACTTAAACACAGTATTAAGCAGCAGCATATTTAATAAAGTCGTGGTCGTCGTGTCACTGCTGTCACTGCATCACTTCGGATCATATCCAGATAATTCAATCCAATAAAACCTAATATTAGAAGTTGGCGTTTAACTACCCAACCTTTTAAAAGAAAATATAACACTGTCGTTTTTGTGTTTCTTCTGATGTAAACGTCATTGGCTAACGGGAATCATATTCTCATTCCTAGCTAACGCGAACGTATTTTCCTGTTACACGCCTCAATTTATGCCGTTCTTCTCTTATTGATGACAATGGTCTTTTATATCATTCGCATTACCTCACGTAGAAAATAAACATGCATTTGATATATCGCCTACACATAGTAAATTGTGGGAAGTTGATTTCCATTTTATTCAAAAAATTCCAATGGCGGTGGATATTAGATTGCGACAACGTGGTCAATATTATGTCAACTGAAATAAATATATGCTTATCACCAGCCGTGTTCGGCTATTTAGTCCATTTAAACTCGTAGCGGCTATATCTGCCAGCCCAAGCCGCTTCCAGAAAGGGTTAGCACAAGCTGCGAAGCATAAATTTTTCGAAAACGATATTTACCTTTTCTCAATCTGCAAATTTTAGCGGCTACAAGAGCACAAAAGAGTTTGTGAGTAGCATTGCTCTCTTACTTTGTTATCTTCGCTTTTTATTTTAGACGAATGTCAATTATAACCATTTTCATGGCAAAGTAGCAGCAAAACGCTGTAGATTCTGTGTAATGTCCGTGTCAGAAAGAGCCGTTGAGGAAATTGTGTGGTGGTTGTGATGATCCTGTTAATTGTACTAAATATTCGACGTTAAAGATGCATTTGGATATCTATTATAGATGAAATAGATCAAATATTTGCTTTTCATATTCATTATACTTTGAAATCACGTATTTGTTGCACCACACAGTACCATCATGTAAAGTAAAGCAATATAGCATTTCATATCTGGGAATTCACATTGTGTTCCAATACAACCTTCAATGCCTTTAATAACATCGCTTCAAACTTTTGCCAGATGAAGGGCATTATGTTGTCCAGCCAGCGTGTGCACTTCCTATTGGAGAATTTTGTTGTTTGCGCAGCTTTTGTCTGGTTGACAATCATATTGGATTTGCATGTGTTATTTTCCAAGTGTCTGCTGTGTCATCATGGAGGGTAATACCATTGACCCATGCTTTGTATGCTAAGTACCTATATAGTAAAATGTTTTCAACTTATTTAAGCAGTAATGGATATTGTTACCGCTTTTGTTGATGTTCCGGCACTTTTGTCTCATTTGCTCCACACTAAGCTTTGTGTCAGCATCATGGCTATAATAAAATAAAATGTTCTCATTTTTATATCAGTTAGAATTCAACATTGGTGCATGGCATTATTTGGCCGTTGATTATGTACAATGAATTGCATTTTTCCGAATCCTTCATGGCATGATACAGGATTTTGGCATAAGATGTAATTAAAACTGATTGGGGGACTTATGTAGACATAGAGGCCGGGAAAGCCATAAAAACAATGTGTTTTGACCCCTATTCAATTGTTTGCACAATTTCTCCTAACATCGCTTCGTCCTCTTCTTGCGACGATTCGAGCGTAAAAATATTTATATATGTGAAATAAAATAATTCGTCTACTATTGAAAACATTCTTGGGCCTTGCCAAACCACGAGATGACTATGACTCTCTGCTTGGATAAATATATATGCGAGCAATCCATCTAAAGGTGTATCAAAACAATACTGGTCCTTATAATGATGTGTGTGTGGTGCATACGCTGTATTTTGGTGACCTTAAATGCTATCAGTTAACATGATGAAAAGAAGCATTTCAGGCAATGATACAACCTACATTTTAATTTGGGTTGAGTAATTACTCATATGTGTATCAATAGGAATATTTTCTGAGCAAAGGACGCATTAAGGCGTGTGTTTAAAGTGACATAAAGGAAAACAATGCCATGGACGTCTACCACCGCACTGCATACTTAAGATTTCAGCTTAAGATTGCTATTATTGGCCGACATTTTTTATACGATTCTCAGCATATTGATTCTTACATTTTTAAAGTACGGATCATTACGAATCACATCTGCTTGCCTAAAGATGAACACACAAAATTATGCAGTTGACGTGGTGTAGCGTTTAAAAAGTACATATTACTATAATTGCGGTGCTGCAAAGGGACCGGTTTCAATCAATGGTCCACAATCCGTTCAAAGAGCCGCCAAGCTGCTTGAGCACATAAACAGAATGGGCTCATTACGATGTCGTTAAACTAACCAATGAACTTATTCTATTCGTTGATGTATAATTTACACGAGAAGTATGCTTTTACATTTTGAAGTTGGTTTAACTGAGTGTAGCGCATAACTGGTAGGTTCGGGAAAATGAAATTTGTTAAGTTTTCCATATGCAACAAAACTATATGCTCTAAGATACTTCTCGTATTCTGTGAATGTTATAAGACAGATTTATACGTATGCTCATCAAAACAACATCAAAACACAATAACACCGCGCACCAGCAACGCTACAAACTGTTTTGGTTACTTCACATAAAACTTAGCTAAGCGAGCAGCAAAATGCGTTCGTGAATACGACTTCAGTGCGCACTCAGCTTAAATTGCTTTTGCTCACTCAGACCTAAGATCCTTTATGAATACGGCCCAAAGTGTTTTAAGGCATGTTCAACAATGAACATTGCAGCATTCATTTTGCTATTCAAAAAAGTCATTGAGGAGGGTGTAATGTAGATACTAAATACGGAGTCTGCTGTAATTCGCCAATCACTGTGTATAAGTCAATTTGCCCGCCGCCAGTATATCATGTACTAAAACTGTTGTGCAGTCGCATTTACAAAAATCGTGTACATGCAAAATACGGGCACAGGGGAACGCATTGGAGTTCAGTAGCTCTTGGAGGACAAATCCCCAGTAAGTGAATACTTACGCCGCCCTGCATGCATTCACGTAAATCTCTTGAAATAACACCATTTAATAGTGATGGGTGCTGCGTAATCAATGTTTGCCTAATTTAATCCTCTAAGGACTTTGCAAATTGTCTCGGTAACTGTGTTCTCTTATCTGAGAGAATACTTAATCTGCTTAAACACCGTACTACCCTTTGCTCTATTCATCGTCTTTAAACGAATTACGAAAAACGAATTTGTTCTGAACACATGCGTCTGCGATCGCAATGCTATGCTAAGAAGCGTACACGAGCTTGATCTAGCTAATAAAATCGCCATTTTTGCACAATGTTGTCCAGTTATCCCTTCAGTAGTGAATGCACCATTATATTGCCCGTTAATTATGTGACTAAAAACCGTTGTGAACGGGGGAGGCATTAACATAGTACTATTACCCATTAATGTTAATCAGACAATGTAAAAAAATCTCATCTTGCATATAGAGCACAATGTGAGATTAACCCCTAAACAAGAGCGATATTTATGAATTAATGTGTCAGATGCTTATGAAACGCTTACGTTCCACTGCACTACGCAGATTTGTGATTAACGTTTTTATCTCCATCCTGGGACATCCGTTGTGATCCACGGATGACCACATTGACCCTCTCACTTTATATCACACTAAAGGGACGATTGGTAGCTATTCAAACATTATAGACCTCATCCATGTAACCCATAAGATCAACGTGGGTGCAAGAGATGCAATTAGTCTAAGTCAACTACATGGAATAGGCTCACTCCAACCCAAATAATTGCATTAATATGGACGAATTTCAATAATGTTGTTCCATCCGATTTTAAGTCCTGGCATTGGTGATTTATAGTCTGTAATATATTTTCCTTGCATGTGAATCTACACAACCTCATATGCGTGTTTGGCTGAATGCATTCTGAAACAGAATGTGTCTTGCTGGTAACCGCTGTTTCAGTGAAGGTTATTACATTTTGTTCATTTTAGATTATTCTTCCTGAGGCACTGATCCACAATACGCTAACATGCACAGTTAATGGGCTAACTTTTTGTTGCCTGATACAAGTTAACACAGGGGTTCACAAAGCGATCTAACCATAAATGACGATGTAGCAAGATACTTGGCACAATAAAACATTATATCGACGTAGGATTAGCCGAAATTAGATATGTCATGTAACGAATGTAATGAAACATGGGCTCTCAGTTGGGTGGTCACCTAGTTCTCAAGTAGTCTTAAGAAGTTCTAATCTAGAATTTGTATTCTTCTGTACAAATGGTGCTATATGCATATAAATATGTTTATTTTTTTCGTACTCAAGATACCTGCATATGCATATAAAGAGAGTGGTAGGCAAATATATCCTGGTAGAAACAGGGATGCGAATAGAATGATCACCCAACTTCCGTAATAATTTCGGGGAAAACCTTTGTAACCCCTGAACAGATTGAACTTGGATTGCTTGGAATGAGCGTTGTTGTCTCACAGACCGCGAACGACTTATGTTTATGAGAAGCAAGTTGTAAATGATGTATGTTATCAAGGACGCAAGGTGTGATATCTGATCCATCAACCTGTTACTTTATCCCTAACATAGCTGTCTATGGTGTCATTTACGTCGACATTGTTGTGCTGTTGATGCTACAAGAACTCTCTTGCTTAGCAAGGCCATTTGCAATAAAAGCAGCTTTATTTATCGTTTGCAATATGGCGCTGAGTAAAGTTTGGATGGAATAACCCTTAAGATGGAGTAGTGTTAAAATAGATAACATAATGTCCTTTGGCAGGCTCTCAAAGCCGATAGGAGAAAATGCATCAAACAAATGAAGTGCAAAATACATGTGTTATTCCCTAAACTGCTGCTTTAAGCGCTGCATCCTACCGGTGATGTCATTTTTAAGTGTTGGTAATTGCTCTCCCAATGGAATAAAGTGAATGGAATAACGTGAAAAAAATGATAATCAATTACTTGAATCATTGTTACCCTATTCACCAAACGTGCTATGGATTGCCATGACTTGTGTTGCTGTAAGGAGATTTGCAAGCTTGTTGATCCCCAGAAACTGAACCATTCAGTGGTCGCATCTTGTTTAACCGGCCCTCAAAAACACAGAAAAGGCTCATTCCGACTTGTTTGGTCTATATAGAGGCAACATGATCAAGTTTAAACGCCCAAAGACAATCCTGTCCAGAATGTGTGCACACATTGTATTAGATATCCATTGCTTACTCAGCAGGTAATTTACGTGGAGCAGTATGTTATATTCTACGTGATAGATGGGATAAAGAAAATATTGATCTTACGCGCGGCCGCTGTATCGGCGAGCAGATATCTCTAACATATACATTCAGTTACCTCCTTCGTAAATTCGTTCATCGGTTCCACAATTCGTTAGAATGCATCGCGCTGTTTTCATACCAGGTACATTTGTCAAATTAAGATGATTTCCTCATGTCCAATGAATGCAGAATTCGTTCTTGTACGTCGCAGTTGCAAGTGCGTGTCACCATGAAGCATCGTGAAGATAATCGTCAATGGCTTGTCTGATATAAGAGATCTCTTAAAACAGATGAAATGGGACGGAGGATAATTATAATTAAGAAAATTGCAATGAATGAAGTATAACGTCATTCGGTATTAGATGTTAATTTTTGCCAATTTTAGTCGTGATACTTATCGCTGAATGCAAGTGATATTACTAATGTCGCGCACCAGGATATATTATTTTTCTGTATGTGCGCCGAGGTATATTTATGTGCTACGTACAACTACCCCGTAATGCGAGTGAGTGATTATTTAGAATGGCGCTAAACAGCTGTTGTTGAATCGCTGACCAATACAAATCGTTAACTAGACTTGCTTTCGTTCTATTTGTAGTAGATAAACTTCAAAAGTCGTCCTCTTGTCGGGGCTTTCGACCTATCCCATGTGTCGCTGCAATCATTAATGTTTTGTTACGTCAACCAGTGTCTGGTATATCCACAAGAGTAGTTACACCACGACATCTTTCGTGATTTAACGACCAAGCCATGAGAAGTCTGTTCAGTATTCAAAAGATACCGAACGGGTTTCTTGGGTAAGCTGCAAAATGTTCTGACAAAACTATGATGTTGATTTATTGTAACGTGCATTAATCTATCGGGGCATAACTCTTACGATATTCACAGCGAGCATTCTTTCTCCGAAATGGGGTTAGTTTTTGCAACTTGAAGTCTTTGCTCATGGTGTCACTTTCGATTACTCTTGTATTTTCTTGGCTTTTTTACTACGGAAATATTTAAAATCTTATTAGTCCAGCATTAATGTTTTGTTTAAACAACAACAAAAATGTTGTCTATTTTTCGCGTCTCCTCAAAATTTATAACATTCCTCCTATGCAAAAAAGTTCTTGCCGTTTCACGTGAGGTGTTCTTGTTTGTGATAAGACTGCATCTGAAGAGACGTTAAATAAAATTACGTGCATTTTCACTACCGATGTTCATGTAATTACTGGCTCATTATATTTAAACACCGACAAGTCAACTATTCCATAAATATTACGGCATAATCTTCTTAACAAACAAAATTGGTGTGATGTTATAACAATGAAACGATGGAATTAATGCCACTGTCACACCGTATCAAGTTCTGAGGAAAGTGCATTCAAACCATCGATGTAATTGTACGCACAACATTAAAAAAGACTTCTGAGGAACGAAGTTACCCTTGGCCAGTGTTCACGCAGAGAATTTATACTGAATATCTACACTGGAATCAAATGAGCAAATCCATATATCCTTATTTATATAAATTTGAAATGCAATTTAGAAATTAACTTACTAAATCGTTGTGTTTGGTTCGGTATGCTCGTTGTCAGGGGCATTTCAATGATAGCGGCATTGCGAGTTACATAATACAACCGAGTAGACGACTTTAGATAATACAGTCATTAGGGTGGGTTTCCAGGTACAGGGGAGATAAGAGACGACGTTTGACAATAGACATATCGTTACTAGACATAATAACATAGGCAACGCTTCAGAAATGGGACTAGCGTATTTGGTTGCAAAATGATATCAAAAACTTGTATTACTAATACACAGGAAACAGAAAGAACGTACTAACATCACTCTCCTTATATTTCAAACATTGCTACGTACCTTGATAAATCATGGTTTGGTTTAGATGATTATCACTCATGCAGTAAAATGATCGAGCAATTTCCAAGCATTATCACGACAATATTATCGAGGTAGACGACTCGGTCAGCGAGTGTTATACGGAAGAGCTGATGACCGTTAGCGTCTTTAATTCATTTGATATCATATATCTGCCCTCGATTTGTGCTGCAAATAACACGGTATGACTGATGACACCTGGTAAGATATTTGAGCCAGCGTAACATGTTTTCATCATATATTATGTTTGTAATCGGCATCCATCAGTCAGTGAAGCATGCAACTTGCAAAGACGATTAATCAGGTAAATTGACTTCTTCCAAAGCAGCTATGTGGCCAGGTTTCTTAACCCAAGGTAAAATTCACGCTGTTGTCAATGCCAGCTCCCAACATGATACTATAGTTCAATATATTGCCGGTAAAAAGGTAATTTGACAGGTGAAAAGCAGTAGTTGCTTTGCATCGCAGCTTTCGACAATCATTAAATGCGCCAGGTTGGGACATATTATGATAATTTAATCTGTAGAGCACGAATTTATCTAACTGACACCTATGAAATCTCGGGGCATCCAATAATCCATATAAATTGAATAATTATTTGGATTTAATCGATTACTTCAATACTTGAAAAGCCATATAGTTCAAAGGGAAAAATTACTCCACCGGGGCAGTCAATAAATTACCAACCAATGAATGGTACAATTGTTTTTGAACAATTTCAGACTTAATTGTAATTAGTGTTCAAAGACAGTATTTGCGTGATTGCGCACAGCCATGCATGACCACGTAATTAATGGAACCTACTTTTAACTTTTAACCTACATACCTACATACGTTATTAAAGGACTTAATTTGATATATCTAGCCGGAAATAAACATTCGATTTCCCAGAAACTAAAAAAATGTTCTTGAAATTGCCTACGTGTTTAGACGTGCATTAATATATATTTATATATATATAGATATATATATATATATATATATATATATATATATATATATATATATATATATATATATATATATATATATATATATATATATTACAGCGACAATTATATAGTGTCCGGCATTTATTACAATTGCTAAAGAGTTTGCAGCTTCCGCATACGAGAGATGCGACGAGAGCAGTGCAGCAAAATCCTCACCTAGGTTATCCGACAGCCCTCATTGAAGGTAAATTTTTTTTCCGATAAGTTCTTCACAATATTTTTCAAGCACTTATTTAGCACTTAAATATTGACTCTTTCCTTCGTCGGTCATTTTGCACCCCTATTCGCCACAAGAAATTTCTTTTTAACGTATTATCAGCTACATTTTACACAGGCAGTCAAGAAGTCAAATGAACGTAATACCATTCGGTTAAAATGAGCCAGTTACGTTCCGACAATTGGACGTCTGATATGAATGACCCCTGTGCTGTGGTGGAGTCAGTTGAAACCACCATAGAGTTACATAGTATATTAATAATGGCCTGCATCACAACATAGAGCCGTATGTGACAGGGATTTTCGGTGACCGTAACCATACTTTCTGGCCTGCCTCCAAGCTCGAAACGAACCACATAAAATGTGCCTAGTTCAGGGGATCGAACGTATAATACCGTCTAGTTGGCGTTATGCTCTTTGATCCACGCTACCGAAGTACAGCTGTGCTTCATCTGTCGTCGTGGGCGCTACATACGCTGACGCCTCATTATGTGACTCTGCTTGAGCAGTAGTTTACTACTAGTTATTCAAATATTGGATGGTAAGACATTCTCATATTCCTGCTTCTATTCGTCGAATATCATCCAACACGTGAGCACAATGTTGGTCCTGGCACAGACGCACATTTACACTCCCATGACTGGTAGGCTTCAAATGTAATTCCTCTTCATATGTAATTCATTAATGGTCCGGTGGCCAGCGCATATATGTGGCATGGGCAATGCCCGGTATGTTTCTATACAACATTCCCACACACCATTCAATGAATTGCCAAGTCGCATTTTTTTTTGGTTTTACTCCATCTCAATCGGATGAAACACGCACAACAAATATTGCGAATAACGAATCGTTTGATGTAGCAAAATATACAGTCGAATCAGAATGGATGTTGGCACACTTCAACGATACATCTATGTTATTCAATTACGTAGCATTAATGCTGAAATCAGGCTGGTATGGATCAACTGCATATGAAATAATTGCGTAATATGGGGTTGTATTAATGCGGGTTCAGTACCCAAGGATCGAATCGGGTAAGTTGGATATCTGACTGGAAAATTGGATTTGCCCTCTTTTTGTCAATTATCGCCCAGGTGAGCTCAAGTAAACCCTTGTAGTTAAGCTATGAAGCCTGCTAAAACTAAAGGTAGACGTCTGCCAAATAAGAAGTTCGTTAATCTTACTTATATTAGCATATTAAATATTGTTTTCTGAAAAGCTTTGGACGACTATTTATAATGGGTCCAATGAGTATCAGGATTTCATCCTTGTCGATCATTTAAAAGGTTGGTTGCAATCCCTCTCCCTTACTATGAACGAAATACGGACATGAAATGACGAGAGTCAGCTATAATTACAATCCACAATAGTGGTAGTAAATGCTTCGCATTCGCCCTGAGCATTCGCAACCAAGATGTTCAGCTGCAGATGCGGTGCTTTACTTAAGCATCATGTGTCACCACACATGATACACCACGTACGTGACGACCCATCAAAGTGCATTAGAGGTGAATTGACGTATATAAGATGGACCTTTCCAAGAGCCATATCACGTGATGACAGTGACTTCTGACCGTCACTAATGGGTCTTTCGTTACTATAGTTAACGACTACATTAAATAGCAAGCTCAAGACTATGCTAAAGCCCACTTGATCACTACCCCCCCCCATATATATATATATATATATATATATATATATATATATATATATATATATATATATATATATATATATATATATATATATATATATATATGTATATATATATATATATATATATATCCATCCATTTGAAAACATACATTGTCCCCGGCTAGAGTACACCGGCTAGAGTACACCATTGTGAATGACTGTATGGAGTCTCGATTAATGCAGGTTAGGTTGTCACAACGTACGCAGTTATCATATCATTAACATCATGGTTCCCTTGTATATTCATGCATTCACTGTTCCATCCATGCAACACACATTTATGAACGAAAGAGCCACATTCTGAACGATTACGGCATTGCACCGCACATGGAACATATTCATTTCCGTCACAGTCACCTGAAATGTGATAGCAATACCTATAAATATTGTACCTTTTCACTATGTAACCGCACTTTTGCGCTGCATCTAATGAAATCATAGCGTATCCCATTCGTAATTCACACACACAATTTGAATCATAAAGGCAGTGCAATAACACTAGTGATAGTGCGAGGGACACATTACAGCGACAATTATATAGTGTCCGGCATTTATTACAATTGCTAAAGAGTTTGCAGCTTCCGCATACGAGAGATGCGACGAGAGCAGTGCAGCAAAATCCTCACCTAGGTTATCCGACAGCCCTCATTGAAGGTAAATTTTTTTCCGATAAGTTCTTCACAATATTTTTCAAGCACTTATTTAGCACTTAAATATTGACTCTTTCCTTCGTCGGTCATTTTGCACCCCTATTCGCCACAAGAAATTTCTTTTTAACGTATTATCAGCTACATTTTACACAGGCAGTCAAGAAGTCAAATGAACGTAATACCATTCGGTTAAAATGAGCCAGTTACGTTCCGACAATTGGACGTCTGATATGAATGACCCCTGTGCTGTGGTGGAGTCAGTTGAAACCACCATAGAGTTACATAGTATATTAATAATGGCCTGCATCACAACATAGAGCCGTATGTGACAGGGATTTTCGGTGACCGTAACCATACTTTCTGGCCTGCCTCCAAGCTCGAAACGAACCACATAAAATGTGCCTAGTTCAGGGGATCGAACGTATAATACCGTCTAGTTGGCGTTATGCTCTTTGATCCACGCTACCGAAGTACAGCTGTGCTTCATCTGTCGTCGTGGGCGCTACATACGCTGACGCCTCATTATGTGACTCTGCTTGAGCAGTAGTTTACTAGAGTTATTCAAATATTGGATGGTAAGACATTCTCATATTCCTGCTTCTATTCGTCGAATATCATCCAACACGTGAGCACAATGTTGGTCCTGGCACAGACGCACATTTACACTCCCATGACTGGTAGGCTTCAAATGTAATTCCTCTTCATATGTAATTCATTAATGGTCCGGTGGCCAGCGCATATATGTGGCATGGGCAATGCCCGGTATGTTTCTATACAACATTCCCACACCATTCAATGAATTGCCAAGTCGCATTTTTTTTTGGTTTTACTCCATCTCAATCGGATGAAACACGCACAACAAATATTGCGAATAACGAATCGTTTGATGTAGCAAAATATACAGTCGAATCAGAATGGATGTTGGCACACTTCAACGATACATCTATGTTATTCAATTACGTAGCATTAATGCTGAAATCAGGCTGGTATGGATCAACTGCATATGAAATAATTGCGTAATATGGGGTTGTATTAATGCGGGTTCAGTACCCAAGGATCGAATCGGGTAAGTTGGATATCTGACTGGAAAATTGGATTTGCCCTCTTTTTGTCAATTATCGCCCAGGTGAGCTCAAGTAAACCCTTGTAGTTAAGCTATGAAGCCTGCTAAAACTAAAGGTAGACGTCTGCCAAATAAGAAGTTCGTTAATCTTACTTATATTAGCATATTAAATATTGTTTTCTGAAAAGCTTTGGACGACTATTTATAATGGGTCCAATGAGTATCAGGATTTCATCCTTGTCGATCATTTAAAAGGTTGGTTGCAATCCCTCTCCCTTACTATGAACGAAATACGGACATGAAATGACGAGAGTCAGCTATAATTACAATCCACAATAGTGGTAGTAAATGCTTCGCATTCGCCCTGAGCATTCGCAACCAAGATGTTCAGCTGCAGATGCGGTGCTTTACTTAAGCATCATGTGTCACCACACATGATACACCACGTACGTGACGACCCATCAAAGTGCATTAGAGGTGAATTGACGTATATAAGATGGACCTTTCCAAGAGCCATATCACGTGATGACAGTGACTTCTGACCGTCACTAATGGGTCTTTCGTTACTATAGTTAACGACTACATTAAATAGCAAGCTCAAGACTATGCTAAAGCCCACTTGATCACTACCCCCCCCCATATATATATATATATATATATATATATATATATATAGATATATATATATATATATATATATATATATATATATATATATATATATATATATATATATATATATATATATATATATATATATATATATATATATATATATATATATATATATATATATATATATATATTATTCTGCCAATCTCATTCGTTGATCACTTTTGCGATACATCCCACCGTGAAATGTATTTCCCTACATTTTTACAAACTTTCAAGCCGTACATAATTGCACTTAATATGATTACAAGTTCTCGTAGTCGATCTACACAACAGCTCCAGGCTACCGCGTGGTCCATGCTTCTGACGGATGTAGCCACCATATTTTAGCCAGCCTAACAATTAGTCTCTGAATATTGCATGATTCCCAGGGAATGGGATTAGATACTTCCCTATACATCAACGTAAACGACGAATCAGACCTAAAGTGTGGACACGCGCCTTTCATTAACAGCCATATCTTACTACTTCGTGCTTTACCTTCACGGCTATAACACCGTCACGGGGGTAGCACAGTGTCGGATCCCGTCATAGCATTCAGGATATTCATTATTCATGGAAATATTTACTGGTCGATGTTCCATGGCGCAGTCAGACGTCCCGTCTCTTACTTTAATATAGCATGCTAGAAGTTTGGCAAGCCGCGTGTATTGCCGTGTGCCAGCATATACGGGGAGCGGGCTGTACATATATAAGATGAACGATGCTTCATACTGGCAGACTGTAGGCTGTCATGGGAGATCAGCAGATAAGTCAACAGTCGCGCTAGAGACCACCACTTACTCGCAAACACAAAGTTTTGGATGTAGGTATACATAGGCACAGATGAATATAGTGTCATCGAAGACTAATATTTATGGATATGGCAGCTATGTTACTCAGCCTCGCTGTAGTGGTGGCAGCGACTGGCGGTATACAAGGCACTTTGTATACTTCCACGCCTCACCACATGATGCACAACACAGCTCAGCAGGAGGGCGGCTCGCCAGATCAACATGCCGCAAGCAGGTAAACCATTCCTCATTCGTCCTTCTAATATCTAAAGAAAAAAAGCTCTATGATGTAGCTTGTCTGGCAATGGCCTTACGTTGTGGATCCGGTAAGATCAATAAACCTTCTCATGTTTCTCAATCAAGTCCTTTGTACAACCTCTCCTTACATTGAACATTTCAATAATTCAAATAGAGGGTTCTTGGGATCGTCACATACAATTTATCACCTTTCAATGGTCTGCTTCCCTGAAAAGGCAGCAATCTTGTAAGAATTTGTCATTAAACCTGTTTGCAGAGCATATTATAATCTATCTATCAATGCATGTAACCAATAGTTATCAGATAGCTTGCTGCTTGCTCTTTACTTTAGCCCATGACGACCGGGCAGCCTCCAATAACCGCTGGGCATAAATCATATGCGAGCTGAATTCTTAGAAATTACGAAGGTAACGCAGGTGAAAGCGTCCCTGGTTAGTTTGACGTGAATACGGCAGATGGGACCAAACTATTTGATGTGAAAATAGTCAGGCGCATTATTGGATGTCCTTACATCGTCTCATATCACCTGTAGATATTTTTGATTATACCTTTGCAAACAGGTATGATGGAATGATGTGATAACAATCATCATCTGTAGGGGGTAGGGGGTTGAAGCATTTATGAAGCATAGATGTAGCGCGTTGAAGTATGTATTGCAAAGTGAATTTTGCATTGTCTACAGCTTCACTTTTGCAATATCACAGCTAAAGATATGATTCAGGCAACGAAGCACATATATTGCTGACGCAGGAGCTATCCATGATGAGCTTTTTGCATTTTTGAGTATTAGACAGGAGGTATATTGTGATCTCTGGATGAACATGTAGAAAGAATTAACGTCATATAGGATATTACATATTTTGTCGATTATATTACCCATCTCGGTATTATAGTGATATGCAGGTGTAATCGCGCATATTTTATGCAGGCAGATTTGTTTTGAGAGGTGCAAGAGCGCGTGCGACGTTATTTGGACTTGCATCGGTTATATACAATGATGGCTTATCATAACGATTCCCCAGGAAAATGCTTAAAGTAGTTTTTCTATCAGTAATCATTGTTTAACAAAGCATGCTATTGCAAATCCCTCGGAGCAGCTGAAATATTGCCGTAAAGTCGGCAGTTAATGTGGATAAGTTGATTTACCACAGATCTTGGGATCGGTGGTCTATCAGAAGCTGCGCTATGGACGAACCCCTTTCATCACATGCTAGACGCTGCTACGTCGCATGGTAAATCACCGCCAGATGGCTCCACCTCCTGTTGTTTATTCCTGACAGACAGTTATTGCATGAGTTTGATGATTCGGGAAGCAGGTGCTAGCTTCCGAATGCCTTTGACCTCATTTGAACAAATACTTAGTACGGTCACTCAGAATGGCTTATATATACCTAACCTGCGGTCAGCAGTTACTTTTCAGTCCTAACAGCCCGATATAAATTTCCTGAGACGATATCACTTTTAGATACTTCGTAAATACCCCTGATATATTATGATTCGAGTTAATGTCTACACGTGGCTGACAATTCCTGACCACTTCCACGAAACATACGCTTGTAAAATATGTTGTTTCTGTTGAAGGGTCACATATTTCATTGATGCACTACAATGAAAATCAATGACACAGCAACTTAACATGAGACGCATTTATGCGATAATATGCTTAATGTTAAGTCTCTCAATATTGCCATTCTGATGAGTGCCCCAGCATATACTTCAATATAATGCTACTCCAGTTATTCTTTACAAACTTAGCTTTGCATAGAGACGAATTGCAGCAACGAAATAAAAACACATACCATCCTTCGTAAATATCAGAGTAGTATCGTTTAGATAGTATATGCCAATTCCATTTTCTTGTCTAATCTACATAAGTTTAACTTCTGCAGCTACTGTTTTTTTTAACATATACAGTTTTATTACATACCTTAGCTGGAGGACATTTTCTTTATAATATTGATATTCACTCTGGGTAGCTGCTGCTCCATTTGTACGTGTTACACCGCACCCAGTAATCGAAAACGTCGATTTATGCTGTTTGTATCTACTTTTGTTTCTACGACATCACCAGTAAAGACAATATGTATGTATGTCAACAGCACAATGTCAGAGGAGAAGCGGCTGATCAACGAACTGATGAGAAACTACGAGGTGGTGGGGCGTTCCGGACGCCCTGTACGGAACGTATCAACGCCAGTCACCGTTTACTTCAGTCTGGGTCTGATTCAAATGGACCTGAATGAGAAGGCCAACATCCTGACCATGAGTATGTGGACACGCTATGTGAGTGATTACACTAAGTCCCGGGCTTCGAAACTCAAGCGATTATTTATGTCGTTTATACACATTGTGACTGCGTGCATTACTTGTTAACACTCATACATCCAAATTGAATGCATCATCTACGCTTTAAACACGTGTTTTGCTGTATTTGTGAGCGTGGGATGACGGGCGATCGTTTGCCTTACAATTGGGGAGGAGATATAGCTGTTGTGTATTCATTTGGTAACGGCCAACATCAGCTACAATAACTGCATCGAATGTTTCAAGCAATGGCGAGACGAATATATGACATGGGATCCAAGTGAGTATAATGGCGTCACATCCATCCGACTGGACCCCTCGCTGCTCTGGATTCCAGATATAACACTTTACAATGCGTGAGTACTGATGAAGTGCGCAACTTATGATTGTGTATTTTACTCAATAATTTGCATATGACATAGCAGGGTGGTCAGATTGAAGCCGCTCACAGCTGCTATGTGGAGTGGTTATCTTTGCGTTAAACAGAGCCGACGCGGAGGAAAACAACAGGCATGCACTGGCTGTCATATCATCAGATGGCACAGTCACGTGGTTCCCACACACCATCTTCCGTAGCTCGTGTTCCGTCAACGTCGCCAACTTCCCTTTTGATTCTCAGCGGTGCCATATGTGGTTTGGGTCGTGGACATATACATCGAAGGAAATCAATCTATTTAACGGTTTTGACGACGGTATCGATTTCTCTACTTTCGAATCAGATTACAAGGAGTCATCTGCCTGGATGATTCTCAACGTTACTGCTAAACGGAAAATGATTCCCTCGGAGGCCAGTGATCCTAATTTCGTTGTGCTAACTTTTGAATTATACTTGGAAAGGAAAGTCGTTTTCTCCTCGTACATTCTCACGCTGCCTTGCATATTCTTCGCCTTTTTGACGCTAGTTGTCTTCTGGCTCCCTCCTGACAGACCGGACAGAACTGGCCTAGGTAATGACCGGTTTTTGGTGCAGTGACACAAATAGGATATGATCATTTTCTTGCGCGTTTAATTGTAATCATATATATATGTATAAATATATATATATATATATATATATATATATATATATATATATATATATATATATATATATATATATATATATATATATATATATATATATATGTGTGTGTGTATTCGCATTCGTCTTTTACATTGTCCTTCCCATGTTCCTCTGTATGTTCCAGCAATGAGCACATTTTCTAGCTTTATGCTTCTCCTCTTAATTCTGGTAGAAACAGCGCCCCCTACAGCCAGCACCGTGCCAATTCTCGGTAATTAGGCGTAGCATTCTAGTTTAACTTTATCATATAAGCCATTACCATTTTTTTTGCATTGAAGCAGCTCATGCTGTTATGAGCCTATAACCTCAATTGCTGTTCCAGGAGTCTACTATTGCTATAATATGGTCATAATCATGCTCTCCATATTTCTGTCGTCTCTGGTCGTCAACATTTCACGTGGTGATACCAAATATGTTCCCCGATGGATCGCACGTATCCTATCCAAGGTATTTTCTTTATCACTCCCCATCCATTCATTAAGAATTGTGTAATGGTGATTGGTACGTTTCCAACGCAGTCTATTCATATTGTACTTTCAGATGTCAACCTGTGGAAATGCTATAGCCATTGCTTGCTGTCAGCAGTCCAGCATGGGCTTAAACCGATTTGGCAGCAACAGTGAGAGGATGACTATGCTGAACCCCAGCACCCCCTCTCCGGATCAGCTTAATGACCACCTGTGTGACACTAAGCTCTCTGTAACTATCACAGATAGCGGCAACAGCAGAGGGAACGTCTTCGCTGATGATATAGACACCACCATGGGAATCGACAAACAGCTGGCAGAGATTCGCGCCTCTATAACCCGCTTAGAGTACATTACAACCGAGAACAACCGCAAACAGGCCGTGGTCGCAAAGATTCGCAGTGAATGGAAGGCTCTGGCTACATTGCTAGATCGAATCTTCTTCGTTCTCTACATGGTTCTCATTTTCCTGTCTCTAGCTTTGCTGTTTCCTAAGCCCCAAAACTTGTTTCTGAGTCGTGAATCTTCCTGATTGCAATACGATTTTGTTAACCTACCACTTGGAAAAACTGACTTCAGACATATGAAGCCTTTATAGGTCAGATTTGTTATACATATATTTCTTCCAAACTGTGTTACATTCTGAACCTTGAGATAACGAACGTTTGCAAGCATACATTTTATCTGCATGTGAATATTCACTCCTTTAAATTCAATATAATGCATATGTTAAGTGTCACAGCTCTGCCATATCAAAGAGCTTATAGCTACGCTAAGAGGGCGCATTCGCGCCTAGGGCCGTGGAAATATGCGAACACGCCATCTTTGAGCAACGCGATGCTTTGTCAAAGCTTTTCATATAACAATTCGCTGCGAGAACACCATTTCTTTTTTCATAATGTCACAGCCACCTTCCAGGCTTGTGTGCGTTGTTAATTCCATTACCCTACTTTATTGCGCTATTCGATCCTTCGCCTCCAGCGATAGGCAGATTATTATGAAGGATCGATAATGTACCGTATTCAATACTGGTAAACGTTTCTGAATATTGAGTCGCTCAACCGATTTGTGACTTACCCAGAAGAATATGTTAAATAATTAAAGTGGCCAGGCCTGAACAGGATCTTAACTGTGTTCTTGTGTTATTACCTCTCCATGTCGTTTCGCTGAATCGGTAATTGGTGAGTTGGTACGTTGCTTACGTTCTGCAGTTGGATGGTTAGTCGATATCCTTAATACGACTGTTCTATTAGTTGGATATATTGCATGGCTCGATAATGTTGCAGCAGATATCATTAGGGACAGTTGAGTAAGTGTAATAGTCAGTTTCACATTCAATGGAAGGAAGTCTGCATTAAGATTATTCACGAAGTACAGGCCAATCTCAGCAACATAACGACCTTCGTAAAAGCCTTGTCGTTAAATCCAAATGGTTCATGCCTGACACAGATCACATTGTGAGCCGAATGGCTGAGACAGCACCAGTTCTGACATATCTGGCAACGACACGAACTGCCTTTTCATTTTCGATATACATACCCAACCCGCAGGTTACAACCACATTTACAAGACAAAACCTGTGACCGCAAAATGGTGGCCTAAAGCATTCGGCTAAATAGGGGTCACATTTGTTGTGAAATATGAACTGAAACGACCGTCATGCGGGTAGTATCCACCAAACATAGCAACATCGTTCCATAAATTATAATGATGCCGTGTCAATAGTATTGCCATTTCGAAGAGCTGGATATTAAAACTGTCATCGTACTGGTTAATGTACAAGTGTTTGAATGGATTTGTGGAGGTCATTGAATGATGAATGCAGATCATGCAGGGATAGTCGCCGTTGATTATGACCTTTGTCAGGTGTTGCTTTATTCACCTCTTGTGCTCTTTATTATGGTTCCTAGCAGCGGGTGCTTGTGTATATCAACAGTGTTTTTGTTTATATTGACACCCAGCCATGAGAAAAACAAATCACTGGGATGCAGTAAATTAATTATCATTGCTTCCTGCAGCACTAACAGCACACGGTTTAACAAATGATGAAAAATTATATCATTTAATCGTCTGGGAGCCAACTGCCATTTTTCCCCTTAACCTTGCATTGTTGTAATAATTTTTTTTACTGTTGATTTTGGTAGCCAAGGGTCTCTATTTTCAGAAACTGCTTGATGACATGTTGTCACCTTTGAGCAATTTGAGAAATTCAAGATGGCGTCCAAGATGGCCGCCATTACATATAAATGACCATAAATCCCTACCTGTTCATCATAGGAAGGTGATTTTTGTCTCTCTACCTAGATTTTAGGGGTCAAGCTATCCATAAGAAGTAAGTATTATGTTAATATCATATTGTAATAGACGGGCACTAATAATTCACTATTGTCTTTTCAGGTGCTGCCCGTATGACGATCACTAATAGTAAAACATGAATGAAGAACAGTGCTTTTTCGTGTCCAAATTTGGATGTGAGAACAAGACTGAACCGTTGAAAGACACTGGTCCTGTCAGGATTCAAAACTTTATCAAGCATAGCAAAAGCTACGGGGACAGGTATTATAAACTTCTTGAAGAAAAAGTTAGTGAAAATCCTGAATGCACAGTTAAATGTCACAGAAACTGTGCTTCAACATACACTTAAGCCTCCAGGTTGAAAGGCACAAAAGGAAGAATCCAGAAAGTTACTCGTCTTACATTCCACCTAAGACCAGGAGACGGTCATCACTACCAGGGTTTATCTTCAAAGTACATTGTTTGTTTTGTGGTGAAACTTGTGTGGTTGAAAAAGATCCGAAAAACCCAAAACGTTGGCGACCAGCATATTCATGTCGGCAAATAGGCAGCACAGGTGGCAAGAAGTCACTCAAGCAAATTATAATTGAAGCCTGCGAACGGCGTCAAGATGAGTTATCAGAAGTTGTGCGGCAAAGGGTAGCTAGCACTGTAAGTGACCTTCACGCAGCTGATGCAAGGTATCATGTGGATTGCCGAAATAGCTTCTTGACAGAAAAAAATGTGGCTTCAGCTGCAACAAGTCTGATAGCCAAGTTAACATTGATCGTGCCTTTGAATCACTTGTTGTAATGATCAAAGACTCGTCCGGCTTCCTGAATTCAGTTGAGTTGCATGAAGCATACAAAGAATTCGGGGGTGATAGGCTGACACGTCGGTTAATTGTCCCAAACCTATGCGAACGCTTTGGAGATGAGTTGGTGGTTTTAAAGTCTCCAGGGTTAGCAGACATTGTTAGCTTGCGATCTATAGCTGCAAAATGTATGCGATTGGTTCAAGACGAGGACGATGACATTGATGTAACAATCAACAAACTGTGCAGTCATCAGGCATGGGGTGAAACAAATAACATTAGATAAAGATTGTTATGATACTAGTGTTAACCGACAAAAATGTAGAGAGACAGTGAGTGACACTTTGATCCAACTGTTAGGGAAGCTGTCTCCTAACCTAGATAGGGCACTACCTGCACTTCTCATTGGTTCAATGGTAACTGGGGTAATGACAAACCATCCCACTAGTTTGCAAATTACTCTTGGCATCAAGATGAGTAGATCCAAAAAACTTATCAACGTCTTACAAAAGTATGGTGTTACATGTACCTACGATGAAGTACGGCGTTATTGTTGACAATTTTGATGCTGACATATCGTCTCCAAACGGAAAGTCATCCACCCATTCCCTTGCCATGCTGCTCACACAACCAGATAGTAACAGTAGTGAAACAGTCCAAGAAGACACCATTAGACGTGTGAAAAAGGAAGACATGGTTGAGCCACTCGAGTATGACGTCGAGATAAAGAGATATAATGGTTGCAAGAAGCCTCCGATGCCACAGAACACCCCCAAACGATCAGTTCAGCCCTTGCGTATGCTGACACAACAAGTAATTTCAAAGGGAAGAGCCAGTGAGATGGACTTAGCGTTCCTTCAAGACATGAACAGCACACTAGATTGGTACAATGGGTACAATACTGGGGATGCACGTCGACAGGGTCATTCAGCACAACCAAAGACGAAGGCTGTTTACCTTCCCTTAATAGATATGATCCCGTCACACCCAGATACCATGATGACATCAATGGCCTGTGCACAGGACTACACACGCAATATCGGGCAACAGTTCGTAGTTACTTGTGATCTGCAGATATACAGGGTCGCTCTAGAAGTTCAGTGGACAGACAGGTTCTCAAATGTTATTCTACGGTTGGGAGGGATGCACTCTCTAATGAGCTTCATTGGATCTATCGGAACACTGATGGCTGATACCGGTCTGTCAGATATAATGTCCTCTGTGTTTGGCGGTGTGTTGAAAATGCTCACTGGAAAAAAGTTTCCCCAGAACGTCAGAGCATTACGAATGGTAGCTGAAGAGGCACTTCGCGGAATCATTCAGGATAAACCACTATATTGCAGTGGTGACCTCATGCAAATTCTCGAAACCGAAGCCAGCAAGAGTCAAACTACCAAACTTTGGGTCGATGTCTTGATTAAACCTGTCCTGCTCACCATGATGTTCGTACGGGCTGAGCGCGAAGGTGACTGGCCACTTCATCTGGCAACCTACAAGCAAATGCTCCATACTTCTTTGCTGCGGGGCATGTGAACTATGCTAGATATGGGTTGTGCTACCGTCGTGAGATGGAACGGCTACCACAAGAGGTGTTGTCACACTTTATGAAGGGTGAGCATGTTATGCACCATTCTGCTGGCTTATGGAATGGCATCTGGAGCGATATGATGATTGAGACGACCTTCATGCGGTATGGGCATGCTCCTGGAGGGATAGTTGGCATCACGCTTAAGCCAGAAACGCTGAAGGTATGGGCCCTTAGTTTGCATGCATGCAGCAGGTTGGAATCTGATCTGGATGACATGACGGATGAGGACACTCAAAGTAAGGTGGTGACAACACACAAAGAAGAGGCAAAAGCCAGGATTGCTGAAGACAAGAAAGACCGAGATGGAATCAGACAAAAACTCGACACTTGCATTAATCCTTTAGATTCTGCGGCACACCCTAGTGGTATAGTCAATGTAGTTAGCGGCCAGATTGGTTCAACTGAAGTCAATGTCCACAATCAATGCTGTCACAATCGGGACTGAACAAATGACAGTTTTCGAAAGTCGGTTACCGCAGGGACTTCATGAAACCATCACGAAAAAGGTTGTTAATATGGATCATGCAAGGAAGCATTTGAAGGTCGGAGCTGTGAAAGTATTTGATACCAATTTTATTTACGCAAGGGTGATTGGCCTACAGGTTAGTGGGCGGGACATTGACATTAAGGATGTGCTTGGTCATGAACTTGCGCCAGTTCCAACGTCCATGTTTGATGATACTGGAGATATGAGGATTGCGAAATCTAAATCTACCTTGAAGAAAATTCTCCAAGTTGAGGTGTCTGATAGAGTTGCTGGTGGTGCAAATGTTAGTGTACTCGATGGCTCAGCAATACTGTGGGTAGTTCCTTGGCCTGCTGATGGGTCTGTGAAAGACTATACAGCGAACTTCAAATATGCCATAGGAAAAAGGTTACGGGTCGATATTTGACGTATTTGATGTATCAAACCAGACCAAGTATATGATTGACTTCAATTAACAAATTGTTTAAAATACATGAATTACTTAAATGATGTGCTGATACGTCAGTAGTCTCTAGAGACGGTAGTTGATTCGGCAATTATTAATCATTTTTGGCATCACTGACATCGACAGGCAGTGCATCCATCCATCATATCCATTCATTTCGGACAGGTAACTTTGGGTTGATACGACTATTAAATTCCAGGCGGATTAATTGCCGATGCCGACTTAAAACAGCATAAAATGATATTGCTACCACTGCATTGTGAGGATGGGTATCAGCCATTGCTATATATGATAATTGATCCCTATGATAATTGTAAGATATTGCACGCACGTCGTCAATTACCAAATGCCCTCAGTGTGACTTCAAGCTCACCAATTAACGCTTGGAGGCTCATTTTCCCATACTATGTATTTCTCGGAAATGGCCATGAAAACATAGGCAATGACATTAGCATGTAAACGATATGAATGCAGCCAACATAATCTGGTGACGTTAGCTATTATGTAAGCGTCAATAACGTATGGGGTTGAAAAACAATGTTAGACGTGAAATGTATACTGACAAATCGTGTGACCAACAATGCTCAGAAGAATGCGTTACATGTGTGTTCATTTTTGTCAGAACTAAGCATTGCTGGTTCGAGTTGATTTAAATCGCTGTTGAGCCGTGTCAATGTTAACACAGCGGAGTTTGCTTCAAAGCTAAGACGCTATAAGGTGGCGTAGCAACATGCTGCAACCAACCATATTTGCTAACGGTAATAAACATGTTAACACATCGTGGTGTGACAAATCGTTTGGATGCCTAGGGTCATATTCTTTTGTTTACAGATCACTTGAAGTCAATGCAAATGCTACAATCGTTGCTGCTGCTGACGTCGGGTGGAATCACGCCGCAAGTATTGCAAGTATCTAGGACAAAGCATTGCATGGATTTAATGGTGGCACGTAAATGATCACTCAATCATTCTGAATATTTGGTGTTCCACAGAGCAACTCATGAAGATGTGAGGGGCATGCTACATAATTGGAACACGATTGCGATACCAGTGCAGCAATTTGACAGATATTAAAGGGGATGTTACTAGTCTTGTTGACAGTTTCATTAACGGGCGCAATACACAAGTGAGGAACACATAATAACTGTAATATTAAATACTTTTCTTGTGCTCCCCATTTTCATTCGCAAACTGAATTGGTGATGTGCCGCATACTTATTCTTAAAAGTGAACGCGCTGAAAGGACGTATCGTGATGTAATCACAGCTAAACCATGAAAATAACATCGTGTGATTCTCTGAATGTTCTTTATATCCGACACACAAACTAGTTAACATGAACTCTAGCGTTCATGTTAACTAGTTGGTTAATGGTTGAACGGGTCGTTTAATTTGCACGAAGGTAATGTTATGAGATGAGGAGGTGTGCAGGAAAGTTCCTTTGTTGAATAGCATCGTTAATCGTGTCACACAGTTTTGCGAGATATCTAGATACTCCCTTCTATTGTAGCCACTGATGTTGGCAAAATTGGCATTTCTTGGCTAGATATACCATTCGCCACCGTCACCATCACGATTGCAGAGTATTGTTGAAAGCGCCTTAAAACCCCATTGGTATTGTCTATTATGTTGCCGTTGTACCGCTGTATAAAGTCTCTATGAATATAATTTTTCGATTAATTTAGGCTGCTGAATGTTGGTTTACTATTGTACTGCACACATTTTCATGGTTAAGCGTTTTATGACCCTTAACGTTGATTTACCTTTGTACCCGGTAACACCATCATTAAGCCATGATGTCAAGGAGCAGAGCTTGCACAGTAAAATGAAGGCTTTTTAAATTACCTTCACGGAATGTGACGAATTTGGTCCAATTTCAACCAATTTCGCGAGGGAACTCATTGCAGAGGACTATTTTGCAGGGAAAATACTGAAATGCAATGCCTCTCATACTACACTTAAGTAGACGACGCTGAACGTTAATGTCTGATACTTTCAAAAGCTGCATATATTTTGCGTGTTTAGTTCAAAGCCTATTAACTCACAACAAAAACATGTTTGTGTGCTGGAAAGATACTCAAACAGTTAATCGAGCAAGATAATAAAATATGTGTATGGAGACAAGGTTTTATGTCGGTCGTCGCACATCGTGTTTGGGTAAATTGTCTTGTTTAATGAACACTAGGTCTTATCAAAACCATTGACGCAAACCACAGCCTCCCCCACAGGTTAGCTAACTTCAATGCACAAACCTAAACGTATGCCTGCTCTGCAACGTGATTGTCATGTAGTCCTTGTGAAGTGCAGTACTTTCAAGATTACCCTAATGTCTTCGGCTGCCAAATCGCGGTCTTAGATTTCAAATGTGGTGCAAAGGGATGCATTCATAGAAAAAAGTAATGGAATTGATATTCTCATCATGCAACTTCCTGGCAATTTAACCGAATGTCATCAAGTGCATGCTATATTAAAACCACATCACCAATTAATTACAGCTCACATGTTAATAGAAGATACCAGAAACTACATACAGCATCAGGAAAGTTATTGTATTTCGATCTTAAATTAATTGTGCGATTCTACAGATCGACATTATCGGTGGCACTGATACGCTATTTATTATTTATAGTGCCACAAGTTTCGCACGCATATTATATTTATATACACTACCCGGCGACTGGCTGTGTTTTTCTAATTAATGTGTATGAATAAGGTAATTCAAAATGAAGCTCACCATGATGACAGCCGCTGTGCTGGTAGTGTTATTTTGCAAACATCTTTGACCGTGCGGTATGCTCACCGACATCTTTTGTTGATCACAAATTTTCTTGATTCTTCATGTCAGTATATCACTGTGAAAAAAAAACACAATTCTCTAGCACAAATACCTCTTCATAGACTGATATAGGTATACAAACAAGGCGAATACTCAGGCTTGCAATATATGTTATCGAACAATCACGTCTGCTGATCTACGTGGTATTCCGTCACGATTAGTATCGAAATTAAACATAGATAATATAGAATTATGACTATGCAGATATAGCGACCCAAAACGGATATGGAGGGATAAATTTTCCTTATGATGTGACCGAATGCATGTGTGTAGCTTATTGCTGTGCGATTAATTGTGTCTATGAAATCATCGCAAAGCCGCGAGACCAAGGTGTTGTTAACATCGACATGCTTAAAACTGCACAAAGAAGAACGTAAATCTAACAAATGCTGGCATAAACATATCAATATCATGCAATAATTTACCCCTATATGGCGTCACTTTAACCACTGAACGTGTTTGACGAACAGATTCAGTATATTCTGGGCGCATGAGAACCACAGCCCTATACAAATAATCAAATTACTGTTAGCATTTTCTACCAATCTTAAAATCATATTGGTCAATTGGGTCGCAGAATAGGAGCAACTGTTTATTGACTTAATAATTTACACTGAGCTAGATTATAAACGCATTAAGGATTGCAATGAGCTTGAGTAGCCATCGAGGTATGCGCAATCAACAACTGTGCTATAGCATTCGGCAGCAATAATAATAGAGTTTTACTGCCCGGCGAAAGAGAACTAGCAGCACACATTATATGCATCGATGTAAAAGCATTCCATGGGTTTGATTCAGGCACATGGACGAAATGCAGTAAATAGAGAGCAATATATGCCACATTCTGAATACTTTAGCAGGTAGAAGCACTTAGACGCAAATAAAACTTATGCGGCGTGTATATGTTCTAATGGGCAGCACGTTGGAACTAAAACATTGAATGCAATACTGTTTTCAGGTGAGTATCTCTTTCAGCATTCATTGCTGTGCTGTCTTTCTGAGATTTTTATGTCACATTCACTGCTAATAACTGTTGAATTTCAATATATGGTATTACACAGCGCAGCACCAGTGTTAGAAATAACATTCTGCGATTCTCTGATCCCTTTGTTCATTGTTAATGTATGGTCATTGCTTGCACTTTACGTCATAAAAGAGTCATTAGCCAACACGTAGATCAAAAGGGGTGGTACTATTTCGTGGTTAAATGGTCTATTTACTTAGTATGATAACAGGAGCAGGTAGGAATACAAAAGAAACGCTTAACTGCTGAGGGTGGAAATTGCTGTTAATTAGATGATGCAATCATTAAACGCTACCTCAACCAAAGCATTGAAATCATCGAACCTTTATTCATTGAATCAATGAAATCAATTAATCATATCTAATAAGTTATTGACATTTGTTTTTGCTCGCTAATTGGTGTTATTACTGTTTTTAATGAATCATGGTTGACGTAGTCAACCAAATCGGAGTGCAAAAAATATAGTGGTTTCAACTTATTATATGGCCTTACGGTAGGTAAAACAAAACAGTACTGAATTATACTCAATATTTATGTGTTTTGCTTTACTACGTCGGTTACGTACTTTTATCTGTTAAGTAGCGTCATCATAATTATAAATGCATTAAATATTATGTATGTTTCTTTGGTATAAATACGTCAAACATGCCCTTGTCAGTAGCAATGATTGTAAATAGCCGCAGTGTAGCATTTATATGCCATGGTCAACCAATATACATTAGTATCAAGACTACGACTTATTGTAAGTAGTAAGCAAGGACGTGCTTCAGCATTGCTGCAACGCACCATGTATGATGTACAAATTTGTTTTGCAATGTCAAAATATGTGTCCGTCAAGCTCCTTGAGCATTGAATGGCCGGAATTGAACTTTATGGACCGCTGAGACAACTAAGCCATGGCTAGTGTATGACTATATATATTCCTCGGTAAGGTTTCTTACATTGACTATCCGATATGGTTTGATGCAGAAATTAAGTGAAACAATCCTTTACTGTTGAAAATAATTGGCTGACGTAGTTGTGAATAACTTTGTCGCGCATAACAGTGAAAACTATAATTTCCCATTTAAAAAATAGATCCGTAACATGTTTAGCATAACAATATGTTTTGATTTGGCTTCAGGATGATTGGTATTGCTCCACTCCGAAGCTGCAGTTAACTGACAGGTGATAATGTATCTTGCGTTTTCTGAAACTATACAAGTTGTAAAAATATACCGCCTTTGTTCGTGATAGAATTTGTAATCTCTATGCATCTGCTTCAAATAAGTTATCACACACATGATTAAAATGTTTGCCGAAATCACTACCGCAAAAGCTATCTTAGCAATCCATTAAGGCAATTTTAGATGTCAATACAAATCGGAAATAAAACCATATGGCGCAGATGGACTGCCATATCGACACCTTTGAAGATGAATGTTCCTTGATACCTAATCAGGAACGCTATTGTGCTCTTCTAAGAACCGCGGAGGCAGTTAAAGAAAATTGCTTATAACTGCTCTAAAAGGGTTCTTATTGGTTAACAAGATGAGCATTTTACGCACGCCAACCATCGCGTGAAAACATATCACCAACAGCAACGCGTGTGACTGTTAATGCTGCTGAGTTAAGGAATGCATACATGTATCTACATTTGAAATAAGATTCTTAGTGTGACTTTTCTGCTGATCGATAACCATTTATAGATATACTTGTAATCCGACGAAAAACATACTTTAGATCAAATCACAATCAAATGTCGATTTAGCGCCACTAATAGCTATACAAAGATTATATACTAACCCTTGATGTTATGTCCGATTTGACGGAGCAGATTGCAAGAAACACTAAGTCTTGAAGACATCCAGCTAGTTCTTGATGTAAGAGTTCATAAACTGTTCCAGGTGCTGAAAGAGGCAACGATGATAATCAGTCGAACATGCCATAGACGATGCATGAATTTCATTTGCAAATGCAGTCACCGAAGGATTAAAAGTGAAATGATAAAAGAAAGGCCACAGACATCCAATGTTCTATATCCATTAACAAAGTCTATCTAAATACAATACATTGATGCTAGATTTACGGGTAGGTTTGAAATAATTAGTTATTCGTTGTATTTTAGATATTGTGCAACCAATTTATCTGCATACTCGGCCGTTATATGTTTATATTGCTATGTGATTCACTGCAAGAGCGAAAATACCCAAACACAGATAGATGAAACAAAAGCCAATATTCTAGTTATCGAAACGCCCCATCCCACCTCTCATACCTCTTTGAGTGTGCGCACTGATATAACCATTTCAACAGCATGTCAGAACTTCAAGCAAGGCTATGCGATATATAACACATGCAAAAACCACACCGGCAGCCCCTTCCACATTATTTCAAGCACTTATCTAAATAGCACTTTGTGACGCCCGTGAGTTTACAGCTTCTAAGATGTGTGCTGGATACTTCTTCAACAAGCATCATATTATTCGTTTGTTAGCTTTGAACAGTATTTGACAGCCGGTAATGCGTTCACGTACAAAGGCATTGTAGTGTGTGATCATCTCCTTGGGGTAAAGATTGAATCTAGGTAGCGATTGTGTGCGCCATAAATGTATAACAACATTAGGCAACTATTGCGAAAGTGCTTCCATACAATCTTTATTGAATAGCTTCACCCCTCCAGTCATACTATTACTGTCACGTTCATTTACGAACGCATTCATATTCAAGTTAAAACAGCATCTTCGCTTGCAATTAGAAATTATGCTGTGGCGCATGTTGGCTCTAGACCAATAAACCTTCCTCACAATCGTAGAACAGTTATTTGAAAGCTGAATCAGATTCGACAGTCCTCACAAGCACCTTGATTACAACCTACTGATGGTAGCATTCTTTTCTAATAGCGTTTCTATGAGTGTCGACCTTTGATAATAGATGCGTTGATGAAAATAGCTGTTTGATATGTGTCAAAATCAATTTGAGGGTAGCTTTGTAACGAGCTATTTATTTCCCATAGCACCTTACCAGACATGCAATCATTATGAGGTATGTCTGTTTGACTGACAAGATAAGTTTCAGCTTGAGAATGTGTTATAATGGATTCTTGAGCAAACAACCCGTAATATATGAAAGTCCACTCGTTGCTTACAGCAATAACATTTTCTAAATATTGTGTTTTGTATATTCTTGTAGAAACTAACTTTATTTTCAACATAAAATGATAGATGAGCCTACACCGGCGTTTGCGAATATCAATCTGCATAATTTTATCAGTAACTTTCGTACAAATAGATTAGCGTTGCTAAGAACTACAATAAGCAATAATATTGCAACCAGTTATGTATTTTATTCCACAATAGATTTCCATTTTCTCGTGGAATTTATTTGTGAGAAACTTAGTTTTTATATAGATAGCCATAATCTATTCACTTGAGCGCAAGTTTGGTTCAACAGTAAACATGACAGATAAAAAAAATGCTCGGTTGTCGTTTCTTGAATTTAGCATTTGCAACTACGCGGACACTGGGGTTATAAACATTTTGACAAAGAGATTCACATAAACTGGTATAACATGGCCCTTGGGATACACACGCACAATATCAACCGCTTTATCTATAAAATTATTGATAAATGAATTGTATTACAGCATACACTATCACATAGATGACAATGACAGTATCACGGAAATTCGGTTTGACAATGTCTAACTGCTATTTGAACTACAGTTACTGTTCAATTACTGCTACACACTTGTCAATAAGTGGTTTGGAAACTCCCTATTGTAAACCATGGTAAAAAAATGCTGATGCATTTATGAAAACTGCACATGCGAACATGATCATTGCACATGTTGTATTTTTGGCTATGCGTAGGTACCGTTGTTTCCGCATCGATTGGTTGCTGATGGTCCAATATCTGCGAAAAATGATGATTCCGGGTGTCAGTCCGTTTTTGCGCAGGATAATGCCAGTTCTGAAATGGGACATTCGATGAGATCTAACAACGATTACGCTTACCACATTCATTGCAAAACAATTTCTGTGGATCGAAAGCAATCATACTTAATGTAAGTCGACGAGCTAAATTGTACATCAGATCTTAAGATACTTTTACACAAACTGTAAGTGTTTAAGGCCTACTATGTATCATGCCTCATGGTTGTTCAGCAAGTTTACATCGGTATTTGATCTATCGTTGCAAATATTCTGACCCAAATTCTTCAATAATTTGTATCACCTTTGTCGGAGTCAGATTTATGTTGCGCGATTTATGTTGTGTAGATTCTTACATGTCATACAACCGCTTATTGTACACTTTGTATGTATGCCTTTATGGAGTCATTTGGTGTCAGTAGATTTTTTAACTCTTCGGACCCTGCTACACTGCGTGTACTCTAGGCGACTTCCATTTACACAGGCAAAGCGCATGGTATTTGTTTGACATTGCTAGCAGATCTGCAAGGATTAATTTTCGACAAATATGCTTTTTCTTGGTGAGTTATTAAGTAGCAGCTAACGAGTTGAAATTACACCTACCCTTTTTCGGCTGGTAGAACTCCCGGTCGTGGACAACGTACATGAGTGGTTCTCACATCGAATATATCATTGGGTACTAGTTGAGGAATATTGAGATAGATTTGGGCTGATGAGTGTTGGCGTAATCTGATGTGCATCTGTTCGATTATCATTGCAAATTACCATCAGCATGGGAATGCATTGACCTGGTGGATATCTGATTTTTTTGGCATGTGTAATGCAACCATTGTATATACCCCAACATTGTGTCAATCTTTTATCCTGCCATAGCCGCCTTCATCAGTTAGTTAAACATTCAAGTGAATTTATGTTCGATGACTTTGGATTTGGTTATATGAAGTGTCAGTCATCAGCTAGTGTTAAGTTTTAGTTGTGGGCCATTTGATGCTCAAGCACTTCAAAGGTGAAGAAATTAGCAGTTCGAGTGTTTGAATCGGACACAACCCAAGGAATTTGCAACGCTCCCAAATAGTAATATACTCATATCAAATAATCACTGTTCAAATCAATGAGAGTCAACTATATTTTTCATCTCTGGCTGACGGTATTATAACTCTAGTCGCATAAATGAAGCTTCCCCCAAATGTTTCTAATATTGCTAAGATGTTGGAGAGGTTTGACAGCCAATTTAATTCATTCGACGGCCGTTCTGTTATGCTTTAACAGCTTTTCAGTTCACGTAAAAAAATGTACGATTGTATTGGCTATTTCAGTTATATGCATGTACAAATCAGTACACAAATCCACTGCATAAATTAGAGCTCTGTTTTCACAGTGGGAAAATTTGACCAACAACCGTTTTTCTTTCTTGTTGACCAGTAGGCTTAACCAAGACTGTTTAGATAACCTGTTTTCTATTATTCGTAGAAATGAAGGGGTAGGGGGAATAAAGACAACCCTGATACAAGGTAATTCAGGACAGATTTGTGTGTTTGATCAGTTATTATAGCTATCTATATCTAGCAATTATGCTGTGGATCTAGATAATGTCCCCTCAGTTTCGGTAGCATTGCTTCCAACCTAATCCCCGAACCAGCTAATGTCCCTGTTAGCCTCAATTCCTGTGCTGACACTGTCAGCCTGAATCTTTGTCCCGATTTGCTAGCCCCAATACCTGTCCTTACATGAATGACTCTTGCATTAAACACTCCCTTGATCCAACCTGGCCTTTGATGGATCAAATTTTTAATGAACTGTTAATGATGTTTTTATCCAACTATTGTCTATATTTAATCAACATTCATTGAGAGGAGAGGTAACTTACCGAGCATAAAATCAGCAGGTTTATTGTATCATAGAATAATAACCTGTTTATCCTTTGCATATATTACCGTCTGTTAACCGTCTGCCTTTTGGGTAAAGACACGTTCAGTAAGACTGATGTCCTTACCAGCCAGACATAAGGATTTCACCAATAGTTGATGGTATAAGAGGATGATATTTTAATTCTACACGTACAGTTGATCAAAGACTGTTTTCTAGCTCCTTGCTTCCAAGAGTAACGATGCAGCAAGTACATGGTACGCAGCCTAGTGACTTCGATAAAATGGCCAGTGCTCACGATATTGCATATTTCCACACAAAATTTTATATGAAAATAAATATGATATGATATAGCCAAAAGAAAATGACTATATATCAATAACTATGGACTGTTTGACATGTAACCACCAGCGGATTAGCTGAAGCGTTCAGGATTTCAGAACTTATATGTTCCGTTTATATGCATTATCGATATAGACCAGAATGATTACATAATCACATAGACGCCAAAGTACAGGCCTCATTGCATTATTGGGCATCATTTGCTGGGCTTACGTCTAAGTGATATCACGCCATTCAAATTAGGCGACGGCACGCCATTCCCTAAGGCGACGGCATATCGAATAACATCTGTTACTTGGTCTGCTTCTCCACAAAAGACCGAGCCATATTTCAACAATGCTGATCATGTTTCACTGCACGTGTGTGTCTCAACCATCTCGGATTACTAATTGTATATCTGCCTTACGCAGCCAATCTATAGGCGGGAGCCCCAATATATCAAATTGATTAATCTATATTGTGCATGGCAATTGTATTCAAAGGTTTACCTCTGATGATAGTCGTCTGCCGGACCAAAGCCTAAACAAAATTACCAGTTTTATTTTAAAACGCGCTCGTCTTATATGTTTGTAGAGAAATGGAAAAGGATTCTTGTATTACCGATGTTAATCAGATCAGCTGTTTACGTGTTAATCAAGTCATAGAATCCATAACTAGCATGACAATGTTGGCTTTTTGTTATCAAATATGAATGTACTTTTTTGACCTAGTTGAAGCCAGGCAGCAAAAAATCATCACAGTCTTTGACGAAACGTGTGAGTTTACTGGTTTAATTAATTGTCTTTTGTTGTTGTCAGAGCAACCACAGCATTGCTTACACCAAACGGGGGGTTCAATGGAATAACACAACAGGCAGCCATGGAACTGTTTCAGTACAATATGTACACACATGTGACTAATGCAGTCCATAATTGCTGTTTGCACGGTGTTCCTATGTATTATAATGCATATTGTCAGATGGCTCACTTAGGTAAGTGTGCACTGCTATAAAAGATGATGCTTTTAAAGAATGTATGAAGAGCCAATTTTTATGAGATGGTTTTAATCCCACTGACTATTTATTTCCGAACTTAGAATGAGGGACATGCGTTTGTGAACTTGCAAGTCATAATAACATAATCACATAGACCCTAAAGCCGACCGTGCAGTGTAGTGATCTACTGCAAAAACAAACTTCTTGTCTAACTCCCGCCATCAAAGGGATGGCGACAGAATATATATCCCTATGGTAAATGCTCCAGCACGTTAAATCCATTAACAGCATGACCTGTATCTGTTTATGACTTGAGACCATATATAATGCCAAAGAAGTATACTTGATACAAACACTTCGTACATACATACAAACGGTCGTCCACACTGCATGGAAATCTATTACTATGACGTCGCACGAGGCTCTGTGAAGCAACGAAAAAACACAGCCAATTTAACCCTTATTGGGTAGGTAGAGTTGATAACTGATGTTATAAAATAGGTGGACGTGACTTCCTCAAAAATCAAAGCAAAGTTTTCTGATAGAGCTCGTCACTTCAGATAGTAATGCCATACTGAAGCCATGTGTGAATAAAATATTTCACAAAGTAGTCCAAATAACGATCGCGGGCTTAGCACGTTATTCACAACAGCAATATTGACAGCAATAGTGATCATATATCGGATATTTCAATATCGGATATGGATATGGTTTATGCACCTTAAACTCTCCGATCAAAGAAAGAATTGTAATAGCGTTAGCGATGTGGATACATAGCCCACATTTCGTCAAGCACTGTGTAAAATATCTCAAGGGTAAAGATGGCACATACATTGTGCATTAGTTAAGTGAATGCATTATGCAGTGTTGGATATGGAAGTAGCGATGACCTTGGAAATACAAGTTGACGCGTTGAATCAACAACACTTTATTGATATTTTGGGGCCTAATAATGGGCAGCATCATTCGAAGAATATATTTGCGTAAGATGCACTTACTTCATTTTATTGTAATCCACCTAAATCCGTGTATCAGTCATGACGAATACTACACGTTGTGAATTTGATTGGATGTTTAGTGGGTTGGAAGAAAATCGAAAAGACACATCCCTTGCGCATCACTCTAACCAGCATATATCACACAAAAAGAAGGCTCTCCTGAGCAAAGAAACAGCACGCATTCAAACAGTCGGTGCCCTTTGAATACGCTGTTGATTGCCGGCATTAGCGACAAAACCACCTAGTAGTATGACCAACAACAACAAAAAGTATGGAACAAATTATAATCTGATTTTATAGGTCATCAATCCCCTACGATATTATCGATTAAATGCATTAACGTATTTGTTTTGGAAACAAGCGTTTATTCACTGTTGATAACCACATATATGCTTACCTCGAAGCACACACACACACACACATATATACACACGCACACACACACACACACACACACACACACACACAAACACACACACACAAACACACACAAAAATGCACACACACACATATATAAATATATATATATATATCTATATATATATATGTTTATAGTATATATATATATATATATATATATATATATATATATATATATATATATATATATATATATATATATATATATATATATATATATATATATATATATATATATATATATATATATATGCGAATGCGCGTGTGCTTGTTGTGTGTGTGTATGTGTATGTGGGTGTTTATGTACGTGTGTGTATGTGTGTGTGTGTTTGTATGTGTGTGTGTATCGGTTATCTCTTACTTCACAGCAAACATAGAAAACCAGGGAGAGGGGTGAAAAACGGTGTTTAATGCTGTTACTGTGATCCAAAGTCACGACAATCATTTGCCAGGAGATTGAATCAGGAAAGAAAGTAGAAAGACCTGAAGGTAGGTTAAAGTGCAGAGAAAACCGCATCGAATTTCATGATCATAGCACTTACTAAAGACGCAATTTGAAAACGGAAGTCATGCAGCGTTTTCGGTGTTTCAAAATCCAACACGAACGCAATATGGTAATTGGGCGTAGTGGATAATTAAATGTGCTCACGAGCGGGAATTTTGAGGTCCCGGTATAAGATTCAGACCAGGTATACAAGTGACTTGCATTCAAATGTTATTCGCCGTAACTTTATATCCATGCATAGAAATCGAACCTTATTTCATCAGTTTCCATCACGCCGAACAGGCGCATTATGACACCCAAAACTCAAGGATCAGAATATCATATTGCCAACATGGATGCAGCAACAAAAATGTCTCGCCAGTTGTGCTCAATGCGGTCCCTCAATGGGGTGGATTTTGATACAAATGTTTAGGATGCAATATCACGGGTCTCACAAACTCTGTGCAAATAGGTGTAATGCAAGACGGATGACAAAGCTAGCATTTGATTGCAAAAAGAGAAATGCTAAAATTGGTGTGTACCACCCGTTCGCATTCAATTGTGCTTTAGCAATCGCTTTGTTGCCGCTAGAATGAGCGGAAAATATTTTCGTACGTTGTTTGGGTAGGGCCATTGTCTGTGCAAATAATCCAACGTCACCACACTATATAGAAGCTTTTCAGTTTACCCGTCAATCTTATCTAAAATGCCTCAGTTATTTTGATGCTTAGGTGCAGAAGATCATTCATACCATCCAAAATAATCTGCACTTGCTTTAGCAGCTGCGCCTCGCATCAAGCAATTGCAGATTTTTAGCAGGTTTGCAATTTGTGCATCCGCAGCTGAAATTCATCATTTTATTTTCAAAAATCTAATTTCCACCATCTATCAGAATAAGCTTCTCATCAACAACATGTAATTCAACCCGGACTAGGCCGTATCCTTGGAACGAGCTATGAGTGACATTCCAAATCCGATTACCCCAGCTGGTGGTGTGTTCTTTATTCTACAGCCACCATTTAAATCTGGCATATTGCACACGGAACATCATTGACTACAGTTCTACTCAATAGAGGGAGTGTCCAGAGTTCAGTTGCTAGTACCCTGATACTGCTAGGGGCCATATCGTCTTTAATGAATCAAATTAGAATATATTCGAGTCAATCTCATCTCTTGACGAAGTAGAATTCAGTCCATTACAATATCGACAAAGCAGTACAAAATAATGGTGCCAAATGATCATCCTCAATAAATGCTTATTTATCAGCTAATGGTAACTACGCGTATATTAAATACCATTTGACCGTGTATCGGGTCATACAGACGCCATTCTCTCGGTGACTATTAGGTGCCAATATGATCGCTGCTTTCTTTGCTTTTAGGGCGTCCCCGGCAACTGGTTCTGCATTATTACTGCTTTCGGGTGTATAGTCATTAGCAATGACATGCTTTAAACCGGTCTCGAGTTTAATCCGCTCATGTTATGCTACCCCGTTCTGCTTCACTAGTGAATGCGTCTTTTAATCCATACGTTGGTTGTGTGAATAATAATTGATAAGATGCTTATGGATTAAATCCTGTTGCACCGCTTACCTACACTTGTAAATCTCGTCCCACCCAACACTCTGGAACGAAACGTCTTTGTATCTTGTCGTTCATCGTTTGCAATTAAAAAAATTTGCCCTGCAACGACATATTGCGCTTAAGCGACGATTATTGCCTGTTCAACGAACCATTAAAGCCTTTGCTCATGTGAGCCCTTAGCACCCGGAGTCTTCACCTCGCGACACTTAGCTGGATATGTTTGGCACTAGACAAGTTTATAATGACCGCAATGGTCATGCACAGTCAAATATGTCTGATAATTTTTAAAAAGATATAACCCTGCAGAGTGAATAGAAGATGGTTGGCCTGCGATTTACTGTTTGGGTACTGATACACAGAAAGCAATATAGCTGCAGATGGTTCGCTTGATCTGTTTATGTCACGGGCCACACAAACTACGCCAATTGGATGTCAGTAAGAACCAAAGGGGAGCACCTTACTGTAAGGCCTGTTTCAGCTTGCAGGCAATCTGCAATCGGCATAACATCTCCGGCTTTTTATTTCACGAAAGCGCTTAATCAAAACTACCTGTACAACAAAGAACAAGACGATTGATAAATGATTTAGTCAGGCACATTAGTCAAATGGTCTCAAATATCAGCAACGAGTTTAGTAACAATTCTCTATGGACCAATACATTGAAGCATGTGTAGGGTGATTCTACATTTCGATTGGTGTACATGCCCACGCGTTGAAAAGCAGTTCTATAATAAATGGAAGGTTGCACAAGAAGAAAGCCCCTCTAAGGGGCAAAATTGGTTTAATCTCGTCTGGCTCTTTGTATACTTCAATGAAGTTATAATATGGCAATAAATTGTAACTCCCTGGCTCTAATATTGCTTCAACAGTCGCTTGAAAGCGTTAGACGAGTTTGCATTTACATTTTATGTTGACTATTATTTCACATTATACTTTGACAAACCCACATGGGTATAAACAGGGCGACGTGGGGATTCGATTTGCACTGGTTTGTTTTTTGAGTGATTAATTATAACAATATATGCTAATGCCATGAATAAAATATACAGAACATTCTACTGGTTTACGTTACTGTACGCAACAAATGTAAGTTCATTAATACTTTTTCTTTATTTAATGAAATATGTAGCATTTTCTGTAACACGAGGACGTATCATTCCGGGGGCTTATCGTTTCAGGGGCGCATCGTCCGGGGGGCGCATTGCCCTGGCGAGGGCGCATCGTCCCGGTGTTGCACTGAACCACATTCATTCTATTCACTTGTTTATCGATGTCATAGTATAGTGAAATAATTTGTATGACATTTGCATTATATTTATGGATATTTGTCGAAAAATTAAGGCTTTCGCTTAATTCAAAGAAACTATACTACAAAGTGGTTTTCCAGTTAACCAACAACCTTTTCTAACAAGGCTCTGCCATTTTTTTATTTCATATTATTTTAATTTTATATTTGTATTCCGCGCTGAGATTCAATCATTAATACTTGAATATTTAGCACCATTAGTAAGCCTTAATAATTCATCAACAACGACACCGCCGAAATTTATTCAGATCATTGACCAAGCTTTGAGCGACAATAGGTATTTCATTTTCCTAACAAGAGTGTTGGTTTCCTATTATAGTCACCATTAACATGGAAAGAGAAACATCAATGACTACTGTTCTATTTTTAAAAAGGGTGTGCTCAGAGCTCTGGGGCTGATACCCTAAACTCATCTGTGATCATTTAGAAGCAAGTTACTTTGTTTACATATCAGGTTTAGTGAATTAAATCGGGATTCATTCATTTACATCTCATCCCCTAATGAAATATGACCGAAGCTGTCTTTTTTGTTACGCCTTATCCCTTGAAGCCACTCAGGCCGTCAAAAAATGTTTCAGTGGCCTTGGGCGTGCGGATAGAAAAACCATAGCAGCTATATTTCTCGGGAAGTTAATTGGCCAGTACTTGAACACCTGCGCAGCATTATAGACATTCACTGAAATTATAAGACAAAAATACCAGCACAGTAATGGGTCCTGGATATTCAATGTGTTTATAGTCATCAAATAACCCAGACAATTGGCTTTGCATGTGAAACCAAATAATATCTTTGCTATAGAAATAAATATACCCCGTTAGTAACAATTACTGCCTGTACAACCAACCTTTAAATCCATCGTTCGTGTAAACCGTTAGAACCAGGCGTCTTGAACCAGCGACATTATGCAGGATATATGGTAATGACCCTGGACAGTAATAATAGTGAACCAACCGCAATGCGCAATCATGTACGTCAAAGATTTCAAACAATGTGATAACACCGCATAGTTTTTAAAAACATGACTGCCTCGTAATGAGTGTGTTACTTCGGGATAAGGAATGCTTATTTTCATTTAAAATGTTCGAATTGGCATTTAGATGGAACAAATAAGAGGCAAACTATCTTTCCTCTCTAGACATACCCTTGTATTGGACAAGTTGCAATATTGTCCATTACTTCTGGAAAGCGTCAGGCATATCGACTTCTGTCTAGGGGTTATAGTCCGCCGCAACGCTCGTCCGGTTACATGAACAGGAACTTCTAGCATTCTTCGTTGCGCACCTGAGCCTAGTCGACACCTATTTGCTAACCCGGTTAAAATAGGTACAATCATTGAGTCTTATGTTGAAGATTTTGACATTGCGGTAAGATATATTGAGAACAAAATTCGATAGCTTCAAAGATGAGGTAAACATCTCAGACGTAGGTGCAATGCTCAACGAGAGATATTGTTTCCTATGATTGACAGCAACGTTACACTATGCACGTATAACTGTCGAGGGCATAATGAAGGCACTATTTTGTACACCGGCAATCTACTACGCCAATGTGATGTTCTTCTTATACACTAACATTGGCTGCTTGAGACAGATCTTGCTCAGTTCAAGCATCGCACATGTGTAAGTCAGCTACGGGCGTTTCTGGTATGGGTGACTCGGATTCGATCACTGTAGAGCTGCATGCCCACATCAACTCAGTTATGATGTCTTGCATGGATGTTGATAATGTAATTACTGGAGGTGACTTAAACACTGACTTTGCTCGAGCCATTTCCACTTACACTATTGCCCTGAAGTTATTTTGTGAGAAGCAATGTTTAGTCCCTGGCACATTGCTGGATAATAACACAGTAGGATTTACTTATGAGAGTGATATGCCACACATAAGATCAACATTAGATCACTTTTTGGTGTACCAATGCCTTAATGGAGGTGACAATTTATCCGACCACAGTCCTGTACTTGTACAGTTAGATATGCAGGTTCCAAAGGAGGTTAGTGATGAGCGCCATACCATTAATATACCTAAATGGAGGGTTAATATTAATGGTTATAAACTGAGAAAGTTGTTACTGGAGCTGAATGTCTCAAAGGATGCATTTACATGCACAAAGATTGACTGCAATGACCATCATTAAGATATTGATCATCACTTAAATGAAATCGTGAATGCATGTGTCAGCTATCCAGTGGTGGAGGATGACGACGATGAGATATGCAATGCCAAGATAAATATGAAACACTTTACAATAATGTTTCTCATAGTAAGTCCGCAACGGAGGCGCTAAATGAATCTGGGGTTCGTGATGTACATTCGCAGATAAGATGAACGTTATATTGTGAAATTGCCTCCTATCACGTACTGAATGGCTGTGATGAGTTATATGCTCATTCGTCAAACTTTTTACTAGGATGTTAAATCATGCTCATACGCCTCGTGGTATGCTATCATCTACGCTTGTGCCTGTTCTTTAGAACAGAAATAAATCTTTGAAAACCATTGATAATTATCGATCAATAACTCTGAGTAGTATCATAGGGAAACTGTTAGATAACGTTATTATTGAATATCAAAGTGTAACATTGAATTGTTTGCATACTGTTCACCGAACTCATCAACTTCCCTCTGATTAAACAGTTGCGTCATTTAAATTTGTAGAATAGACCTGCTTGGACGCAAATAATTGTGCCTTGGTTGAAGCAGTTCGATAGAGTTGGAATATACTTTGTTGATTCTGTGTAAGGCCGGGAATTGCAAATTCTGTATTATTTCATGGCCTGTGATTTAAATGCCAAGTACGCAATTCAGCCCATTCTATAATATGCCCCTTTTGCATGTAGCCTCTTCATCGGTTATTGTTAACAAGTCATAACTATATGACATGTTTTCCGTGACCTCTGATGTATATATCTCTTCATTATAATGGCACATATCCTCAATGCGCATCGATGAACTACATGTTAATAATCCGATTATTTCTTCATGTCTGTTCTTGGCTGATAAAGGGGCTACCTTTTGTGTAGAATTTGTAATTCAATTGTAGCGGACATTGAGTGGCTTTGATTAACACGGCTATAATATTTAATCTGTCTAATGCAAACCGTCCATGTTTATTATTACATGGTGCATTACAAGAAAAAGCGCATGGTCTGCGTTAAAAGAAAATGCGCATTGTGGCCGAAAAGAAAATCTTTTCCAAACTACCAATCGACATCAAGTCAAGGCCCTGCTAGTATTGCAATGTAAAGGATTTTCTTCCATATGTCCTACGGTTGCACGGCGATAAACAGGCGGCTCGTAAGTGCAGGTGATATATTTCCTGAAAGCCAACATGCTGTAAGTATAAAAACGTTGTTTTGCTGGGAGTTAATGCTCTGGGTTGGATAAGCTTCGCAATTGGCTTCCACGGCAGGAAATACATTAAAAAAAGTTTTCAGAATTCAAACTTATTATTTTCATATGTAAACATGGTTGCGAACGGTAAGCAGACTTTCGTACGGTAGCGTGACATTGCATCACAATTGCAGACATCAAACGTTATTACGAAAGCATTCAAGTTTTATATTAGTAGTATAAACGTAAATTGACCCTCCTGCTTAGAACAGAGTTTGAAGCATTTTATGAACCTGTCATTGGTAAATGGATATTGCGGTCAGACATATAGGACGAAACTCCTCAAGCACCTTATTTTCAAAGATGCAGGGGCCCTGGTTGTTTTGCTTAAGGAAGTAGAGTATATCGCATGCTTATCAAGATGAGTGTAAATTGAAAAACAGTCAGGATCATACACATTGTGGAAGCCTAAAACGCGTGGGTGAGCAAGAGGACACGTTTCCGGTTGTAATGGCTTAGTCAATAGATATCGGATCCAAAGTTGGGACCATTTTATCTTCCACTAGAAAGGCAAGCACGTGTCATCGTTTGTAGCATAAGCAATACCAGACACAAAACTTAGAATACTGCAATGGATGCAATTACTAATGACCCGTCGAGTATACTGTTACTTACCATAGGATGAATTTTAATGCATAGATATATAGTATGTACGTACGTACCAAAAGCTAACAATGGCTATTCTATCACGCAATCGATTGCAATAAACAGAGCGAAGTATAGTGAACTAGAGTCAATACAGTCTGTGCCATAATGGCCGAAGGTTACACAGAGGTCACGAATGCACCCTCGATGTGTATTGTAGCAAGGTCTAAGTTGGCACTTCAGCATGCATAGCTTTTTTATTTACACAGCAAAAAGACTTGAATTTGAGAAATGTGGGAGGAGATTATAACTGTATGCATGCATCGTCTGTTTCAGTGAATCAGTTGATCGCGAGGCATCTCGTGGCATCAAGCACCCAACGCCAATGATATGAATAAATGTTATAGTATTGTGAAAGATATTAATATTGGTATGAATGCTGTAGCAATGAAAAGTTAGCCTATTTAAGTACTGGTCAAAATTTCTGAAGAACTAAGTTCCTCCTTGCCAATGTTCATGCAAAAACAGAGTGTCTACCCTGTAAATCAATATATCGTTGATTACACATACTTGAAATGCCATTCAGAAAAGAACTTACTAAATCGTCGTGTTTGGTTAGATATGCTCGTTTTCAGTTGCATTTCAATTATAGCAGCGCTGCGAGTTACCTAATACTACTGCTTGAACGACTTTAAAGTATGCAGTCATTAGGGTAGGTTTAAGGTACAGGGCAGATAAAAGACGACGTTTGACAATAGACGTATCTTTACTAGATATAATAACGTATGTGGCTGCAAAATGATAGAAACTTGCTGGTAGTCACAATTCAGGAAGAACGTACTTCAGTCACTCATATATTTCAAACCCTGAAGATAATCACTCATGCCATTACATGATCGAGCAATTCCAAAAAAATTATTATTACAATATTATCGAGGTAGACGACACAGTCAACAGCAATTTCAAAATATTACTCGTTTCTAAGGTTCATTAAGTGCAGTGCTGTATATTTGATGGCACCGGCATGGTTATAATTCTCTAATTTTCAAAAGGTAAGCACGATGTCTTGCATGCAGTGCCAGATATACAATAATGTTCAGGTAGCACTATTATCAAAAAAGATTTTACTCACAATGTACAGCAACAGGTCGTGCATTGGAGTCCATGTTCACCAGTAATACTGAAGAGTATTTGTTAGCATGTTAATTGCCTGGATGTCATATATCTGCCCTCGATTTGTGCTGCAACCATTTTCCAAGGTATGGCTGATGAAACCTGGTACGATATTTTAGCTTGCACAACATGTTTTTGTTAAATATTAGGTTTGTAATCGGTATCCATCAGTCAGTGAGGCAAGAACGATTAATTAGGTAAATAAACTTCTTCAGAAACAGCTAGGGTGCCAGGTTTCTCAACCCAAGGTGATATCCACGCTGTTGTCAATGCCAGATCGCAAAATGATACTATAATTCAAGATATTGGCGGTACAAAGGTAAATTGTCAGGTAATTAGCTGTAGTTGCTTTGATCAGCAGCCTTCGACTGTAATTAAATGCGCAACGTTGTGACAAATTTTGCCAATTTGCTCTGTAGAACGCGAATTTATTTAACTGAAACCTATAAAATCTCATGCCATAGACGGGGCATTCAAACAGCTCATACAATTAAAATAATTGCTTTTTCTTTCCAAATTTTTTGTAAATAATCAATTTCTTCCAAACTTTAAAAAGGCAAATAGTTTAAAGGTAAAAATAACTCAGTCGGGACAGTTCAATAAATCACCAGCCAATGCAATGTTTTCGAACAATTTCAGACTTTCAGTGTAATTATTGTTCAGAGATGTTACATGCGTGATTTTGCGCTATCATACATGACCACCTACTTAATGGAATAGGCGTTTAACCTGTGTACATACGTTATTAACGGACTTTATCTGATATATCTAGGCGGATATAAAATTCGATTGCCCAGAAAGTCGAACAATGTTCTTGACATTGCCTACGTGTTTAGATGTATATATATTACTATAAGCTATACTAGAATTAAGCTATTAAGTGGCCCTATAATCTGGACTACACAACTAATGAACGACGGCGGATCCCGCAAGCAAACTATTTTCATATCCGTAAGCTCGATGGTTGTCGGTCACCGTCTAGCACCCATCTTACAATACCGGTCTTTGGCACATATAACGCTCAGCACTCCATCTAACATCCTTAATTGTATTCGTCGACCAAATAGTCCAGTTGAACTTTTACTCGGTAAGATACACATATCATAAAGGAAAGCGTGGACGAAGTAAATGTGACAAAATAAAGGTTGCTCAATCGGTTCTGGTCTGGTATGGTCGAATTTGTTTGTAGTGAAACCCGGTTATGGTGAGCGGGGTTAGCTTCACCGATGGCACTACCGTTCTCAGTGATGGTCACATACAGTGCCTTCTGGCAATGAAGCATGCAGCTACAATACACATTTACAGCAAGAAGGTTTGGCTACTTGTGGTATTTGTAGTATGTGTTCGTGTTTTGAAAATCAAAATGTGTTATGTGAGTCTAGCTCAGAGACCAAATTTGGCTCATAATAATTGATTATTACCGTATTCCCCTACTTTTAGGTGTTCTGCTACGACTGATACTTTTATATTGTGTCAATTCCAGCTGTTATTTTTTTAAGGGCAATGTGCAAATGTTCGAAAATTATTAAGGAAATGCAATGTGTGGTGTTGTTTTGTATGTGAGAATGCTACCCATTATAAACTGATAGTACTTTAGCATACAGCTGAATACCTTACTCAATTTGCATGTCAGGTGCAGTCATTTTCGGCTTTTTTGATGTACATGCCATCGATTGTTTTAAATTGTGAAGCTTGAGCAACAAAGACGCAACATAATAGAATGATTTCTTTCTGGCGCTGAATATATTGGATATAACAGAGTCAGCATGCGAACGAAGATAGCTGCAAACTAAAAAATCAGACAGCTCAAGCCATACATTCATCTGTAGCTTAATCAGACAACTGGGCATATCAGCCAGGTACAGGAAATCTTTCGTAGTATTTTGTTATTTTGCAATAACGAAAGGCTCGGAGGATCGTGAATCAAGAACGTTAAAAGAGAACCAAAGGGTTTTTCTCAGCTCAACACTTTATGTACGAATGCCTCTATTCGCTGGTCTTGAGGTGTCAATAAAAAAGCTTTATCGGGTCATTGTGGTCAGGCAGTATCGAGCATTGCTTTTAACTCATCGGTTACAAACGAACTGATTGCATATATAATTTGTACGTAGGAACCCCAATTTTGGCGCAATGAAAAAGAAACACTCATGATCAAAACAGTGAAATGATATCTTCTCTGATATGCTGGCTTCGTACTGTAGAGAGAATTAGGTATTCCAAATAATGTCACATCAATTATTTACCCCCAATAGTATTAACGATATCGGGGACATTAAAGAATAAGTATTTTCCGGGCTTTGGAAATGTATCCTTCAAGCAAATGCCGCACAATTGCGTTATGCTATGAGCCCTTCGTATTCGGGAATATAATGTGAAAAAGAATGAATGCAATATTTTACAAACCTTTTTAGAAGTCGATCCGAAGAAGGCTTGGCAGGATGACGTGGAGTGGACTTCGCAGCTCGGCGGCCGTGTTCACACAGAATCTTAAAACCGCAAAGTCAGCCTTTTGAGAAGGTAAGCTGAGTTGACCATTTCAGCTGTTGTCTTCAACAAACTCAAGTTGTTGAGGCGACTCAAAATTACAACTGGCTGTCCAACGGTATTCCCCCAAAAAACGCCTTCACATATATGAACAAGAACATGTATGTTCCAAAAATGAACTAAAACATAATCAGCCGTTCGTTATTTTTGTAACTTACCGATTTTTATGGGGAAATTCTAGATATTTACGCTACAAGTTTTTCTGGGTCACTTTGGACATGCTGTTGTCATACCTTGCAAGTGAGATAGCTTGCAGTGGATTCAAATTAGAAATGGTTATATATATATATATATATATATATATATATATATATATATATATATATATATATATATATATATATATATATATATATATATATATATATATATATATATATATATATATATATATATATATATAAAATAATTATTCATTTTTTGTCATGCTACAGTGCATTTTCTTTAACTTCGTAACAAGAACAACGGCGCCAGGATTCACATTTCATAATATTTTATTTTATTCAAGCAGAAACATTGCAAAAATTTAAATTGCATTAGACACATAATAGTTGCTCGTCAAAACGCTGTAGACCCACAACTAGTATTTTATGGCAATGAACATTCCGATTCATGCGTCAAAGACAAAGACACGCGAAGACTTACGACATGCAGTAACCCAGTTACGCAAGAATTCAAACGGACTGTCAAACAACATAACTCACAAGGACGTGGACGCAATTGTTTGACTTATTTGGCGAAAGAGTACGTGGCATTTAGTAAGGATATGCCTTTTCTTGGCAAAATCATAATTCTACAAGAGCAGCTCCTGTTACTCCAAGCTGTATTCGCTGTGCTTCATACTCATTTATTTACTCATTCGCATATATTTAGCACGAGAAACCACATTTAATGTACGCTAAATTCATACAACATGAAAAAGGAATATAATGAATGGATCGGATATGCATGAATTGAAACTCATTATCTACAACGCAATGAAATGAGCTCCTCAAATTGGCTAACTGAAAAACATTACATGCTGCTGTAGTCTTTGCTTGTCTTGAAAGGATAGACACTATGTATCGGTAAGCGATGTAGGCTCATTACTGATGCATTGGACTCCATTGTCAACATACCCATATCCGTCTCAGTTGCCTCTGTGAAATGTGATCACAATACCAGATGTTTGGTCCAGATAAACAATGCGCTGCACCAAATTTAGCAAACTTTAATTTAATGCATAGCCGGTTGTATGCAAAATGTTGCGACTAAATGCGTCGTCGTGAAATCCATTCAACCGCATTCATATATATCACACATTATTAAAATGCTGCCAAGCCAAATGATGTGCCAGGTTAGACAATGCGCTTATTTGCGGTATGTCGTGGCATTAAATAGACCCAACATAGAGACAAAATTTACATCAATTGATGTAAAAGAAGTGGTATCATAAAAATGGTGACCATCTTGTATGATCCGCCATTATCGAGAGATGTAAATGGAAATTGTTTACCATCGATGAGTTATTCGGAAAAGAAGTGTACATGAAAGACGTTAAAGTTTATAAATATGTTGTATATTTGGCACTCCAGTGGCGGTGTAATATTAACCAGTTAAAACACATTGTCTATTGGTAGTAATGCAACTATGTTCTGCAATCGTAGCCGAATTGATCAGCACATGCCTATGCCACTTGCTCTATTCAGTTGTAACTACCTTAACAATTGATTTCCGGCTGTGGTCTCTCACACTGTGATCGGTTATCTGAACCAATCTTTCACTATGTAGCGCAATGTAAGAATACAGGCTTATAAATGTTGCTACACGTAGACTTTTTCCACGGCAGTTGTGCTATAAATTATCCTTACTGTCAAACTTTACAGTAATGATTCCCCCATTCATCTCGGTGACGGGCAGAAAGTTCATGTAACAGTCCCTTATGCTAAATATATATTGTCCATTGCGCTGAATTAACAAATACAATGTTTCAAAATTAAACACTCGCTTATTGTTGCATCGCATATTACGTCCGACATCCGTAACAGACTGCCCGTTAAGATACAGTCAAGTTTGAGATGTAAGTCCCTTAAACAACAATTACTGTGAATGTACATCGACCGAGCCTTTCCAGTGCTTTGTGTTGAGTTCTTTGCATAATAACGCTGCTGAAACGATAATGAAGTATTATATCTACGTAATATACAATTATCCACCAAATACGCCTTTAACAGGGATCGACATCAAATAAGGGCTTTACCAATATTGATTAGGCCACAATATGTCAGCATGCTTCAGAACTACCGCAAAGCACAACTTGCCATAAAATACAAGACTAATGTCTTTCGAGGGTTGTACGCACTGTACGTTTATTGTAGTATAATTGAATCACAAGTGGTCGGTAACACAATGGGCCCCTTGTTACGCGTGGCCTATGATCGGGATGCACAAAATGGTGACCCAGACATACGAACAGATATTTTATTACCCTGTGGGCACCAAAACTTTTTCTACCATAGAAATTGATATAAGAGACGACACGGGTCAGTCCGTAGCAATCGAAGATGGACATGTGATGGTGACTTTACATTTCCGTGAAACAAAGAAGAGCTTAAATTGAGTCTCAAGTCATCACCATCATGAGATTCTTTCTAACCCTGCCTTCCAACAGTTCAATGAATTATCATCCCAACAATACGTTGACACGTTACTTTACTCGACTACCCAAAGCTGTACAGCTGGAAGGGGCTTGGGAAGTGGGATTAGCGGAAATTCAGTACCCTTACACGTGGTAGAATGTTACTGCGTTTAATCTCCCAAATGTCTGTTGTAGCGATATGACATTGTGAATATGAGGAGGCCGTCCCTAAAATTTTCACATTACCCCTGATTTTTATACGACCGGACTGTTGATAGAAGCTTTGCAGCCAAGTTAAAGGAGCAAAATGACGAACGAGTGTGTCTCACCTACAATCGAACACGACAGACAGCAACTATGACCGTAAACAATGAGTCAGTTGTAGCTTATATGGAAGAGGGGTTGCGTCAACGACTCGGTTTTGAAATGGGGATTTTTTGAGAATAGTCAAGTCAGTCAGCACATTGTTGACCCTGATCGAGATTTGTATGGACTTAATGTCTATTGTAATCTCATTGAAGAGACACCGTCGTTTCCCTTCTGAGTATTATTCAAATTGATCACGATCGTCGCGGGCAGTTTATCAACCCCACATATAAAAAGATATTTTATTACCCGATAGCCACCAAGACTTTTTCTACTATAGAAATCGATATAAGAGATGACACTTTTTGTACGCCGAATTAGAAAATATGATTCAAATTGACCGAAACTGTAACGTTCTCAAACGGAACGTTACGCCGCCTAACAATGGATACCAGGCAATTACACGAGCTCTTACAAAAAACGCTTTCACTCGAGCTACTACGGCGGAGTGTTTGCGCGGAATAAATTACCCAGTCATGTCAACTACCCCAGCGGTTTTGTTTGTAACACCGATCCCGCTTTCAAAAAAGGCAAGCACTGGGTCGCTATTTTCATTGCTCATAATAAGAGAGGCGAATATTTTGATTCTTATGGACTACCGCCTATTCATAACGTATTGCGAAGTACTTGGACAATCATTGTGTGAGCTAGACTTATAATTCTAAGACATTACAAGACTTCAATTTCAGTACTTGTGGACTTTATTGTTTGTATTACCTAAGGAGACGATGTCGTGGAATAAGTTTGAACCAATTGCTGGATGTATTTACCGACGATTATTCAACCAACTATAAGCTGGTGACATGTTTAATTCAAGGCAAATAAACAACGCTTGTTGAAAATATACGATAGGTGTTTTTATTCTTAGTTTCTCACACAGCATTTAAACGTCAGTTTCTTACAGAGCGCACATCCATCGATTATATAATACCTTAGCTTCAAATTATTACATAATAACACAAATCAATTTCTTAAATAGCATATTAACGTATCACACATCTAACGGTCTAGTGCTTACACCATCTGCACTCACAATTCTCTTGGGGTAAAAATAAGTTAATCCATCTCTAATTTGCGTATGTGAATACATTGTGTTTTTGTCAACGGGAAAGCCACGGTTCACACTGCCACCCGATTTTTGTACTCTCAGCACATTCATATATTTCTCCTTGTTCAGTTCGTTTTGACTTTTATTGAATCCTTTACACGATGCTTTATCCGTAGTTCCATAACAGTAATAGGTTTTACTGCACAGTCCGATAAAACCATCTCCACTCTACTCCTCTGTAAATAACCCCGAGGTACGTTTATCATATTTTTGGCGGGTCACACAGCACGGTTGAGTTACCCACGAGGTTCCGTTCGTTATGCACTGTGTAAAGTTGTTGGTGAGATCATCACACGCTACAGCTGGCAACCACTGAGGGTAATCTCGGTTAAATTGTTCTTTCTATGTTTGGTTTGATGACATCCGTTAGATGACTACTGCTTAAGGCAACATAAATACTATCAGTGTCCATCTGTGCATAGACAAAATCAGATCTCATGACATACTTAATCATAGTAAAATTCAAGCATTCTTAATTTAGCGTATTGATAAACAAAATAGCCTATTGTTAGGGTAAGTTTAGATCAATGGTGGTTTTGGCCATGTCGAATTCAAACAGGTTGGGGGTTAATTCGTTCAAGGCGTTGATCAATTTGTGACCCTCTCTATGATCGGTGTATCTGACATCACGGGGTTTTGTTTTAACCGTGACGCATTTACCTACAAACATAGAAAAACGCATAAGCACTTGCTGGTTGTTTTTTTTCTTCTTCAAATCACAAATTTGAAATAAATTTGAAAGTAACAATTAAATAAATACATTTTAGTATATTTACCATATGCCGAATATCCAAGTAGCTTAAAATTTTCGGCTATTACAGTCTGACTCGAGTCGAGATCACCCCACGTCTACACAGAAACACGAACATTAGCGCAAAAATAAAATACAACGCTTAAATGAGTATAACACATAACTACATTCGTGTATTCGTACATACCTGGCGTCTGATATGGTCTTGGCAAATCGTTTGAAACAGGCTGTGGCTTCATACTCCAGTGTTTGGAATATCTTTGTGATCACCAGACCATGTTCAAAGTACCATTTCAATAGTGGGTTAACAAGTAATATTTTCACACCTTTGTAGCTCCCTATCCGCCATTCCGTCTACATGAAAATAAATAATAAAAATCGTTATGACATCATAATAATCGCAACAAAATTTCTGTATGATCCCCACACCCCTTGTCACCCTTGTTTACTCAATTTCATAATGTCCCATAGTTAGGCAAAGTCTGGCATAAAGTGTCCGATTTCATCTCGTGTCAGTTAAATGTTTTTAAATATAGGGGTCATCTCACTAAAATAGTCTTTAAGAGTTTCTGGTACGTGTATATCTACTTCAGCTATTCCAAAAAAGGTTCCGTCACGTATATTGGCTATGAGCTGTTCCGTCAAAGTGGCTCGTAGTGGATGAGATCAACTGTACATGAACGCTTCAATGTGAGGGTCTGTTTTCCGTTTTTTCGTCCATTAACATCCCCATTCACCTACGATTTTATATCCTAATCCTCTCAAATACTGGGTTTTCTTTCAGTTTCGGCACATAAAGCGCTCATTAGTTTTCCACTGATGGGGCTATGGGTCAATTTCAGACACAGACAACCATGCCAAACACATCCATGAAACTGATACACTGTTTGAGTTTCTTTACACCAACCATCTACGGGTAATTGCCGAGCACCTATCCTTTTTTCTCCTCTGTTTAGTCGGTGTTGTATTTGATTTTGTGAGCTATGTGCTATCCAAGCCAACCATTCGTCTGCTATACCACCTTTTCAGGTCTATACTGGTTTAAACTCAGGCGCGTGACGTCGGGTGGGAAAGTTGGCTGGCATGGGTTGAGACAAGGCCCACAGATACAGCGCGTTGGCATCGTAACCCAAGATTCCTTCACACAATTTTGCTTCATTTCCGTTCTGATCACGCCTGATGTAAGTTTTTCCCTTTTCATGGTAACGATGAAAGATGATTGAGGGTCTGCCCACTATTCCATTTTTTATCAACCAATATATGTCGTTGTTTTTTTCGTCAAGTAAATTCATCTTCCAAGTCTTGAAACAAATATCGTATGGTTAATCTGCGTGCTGATATTCCATCCTTCAACATATCTATACCTCTCTCACTGTAAAAACGACTCTGTTTCTCTGTGGCTTCCAAAAAAGGTTTGACATCTGAATTGGTGTAATACATAACAAAATCTATAAAAGTCTGCATTTGACCTGCTTCCCACGCTTCTTGACATTCAGGGTATTAGCCAGCTGTAATGTTTTCTTGTTTTAACGCACCGTAAAAAGCTGCATGGGGTGGTAATTCTGTATTGTTCAAACGATCGAGCGTCACCCATTCATATGGGAAATATCCCTTGTTCTGTTCACATTGAAAGGCTGGTAGATATTTGTCGTATGTATATCCATGTGCAATAAAGTTGGTGATATCCAGAAACCGTACATGGTCCATTTCAATGCACATGAATGAGTTATGATGGTATACTTGAGCGATGAATGTTCTTGCAGGTAAATTGTATTTTCACGACGTTGAGGTCATAATTCGATGAGTTGAATCCGACCAACAGTAATACGTGCAAATAGTTGTCAAATTTGCTCTGTAATTTTTGTAATGGGTGTTCTTCGTTGGCTACTGGGTCCCGCTGACGGGCTTCATCGATGTTCTCTTGTAACTGGGTTAGGGTAGCTTCGTATTAAGCAAGTATCAGTAGATAGGCGGCGTTTAATATCTCCTCTATGTGTGTCATCTTCCTGTGAATCAATGTTTGCGCGTTTCCTTCGTTACAAAGCATTTTGGTTCTGTATAATCAGGGGCATTGCTGCATACACTCACTCATAACGGCACGCGTTTTTGGTCCCAGGTGATTTTCTGTGAATTGATGGGTAGGTTGTCTTCTCCAAAATAACTTACAAAATCATATGGCTGTGTAAGGGTAAATACCGTCTTCTATTTCTATTCCTTTGTCCCGTTACGCTTAAAAGATAGTGGGTGGTAGATGAAAAACACCGCCTGGGTACTTGTATTTCGTTTCCACAGTACATTTGTTTTCGTGGTGACGTAGTTTTTCTCGCTCTTCCACAGCTTCTGACAGGGACCACAAATATATGACTTGTTTTAAATATCAAAGTTAAAGGGTAGGTCTCCAGTGTTTACGCTTGACGCCCATATGCGGCGCATTTTACTGTCTTTTGGAAATTGAAAAAAACTCACGCCTGACTTCTCATAGTTCCGAAAACCGAATGCACAACAATAAGGCATAATGCACACCAAGAAAATCACCAGACCGTGAAGAAAGACGAGTAAGTCACACGCTGTAAACCAACCGTGAAGGCTGAAGATGGCGAGGAATATTCGCGAACAACCCGAGTGACGTCATTGTCCGGAAATTGACGAATTTTACCTAGCGGTATCTTGACAGATTCGACGTGGAAAATGGTACATTTAAAAATAATTTTTTCTAAAAGAAAAAAAGTACGCAGTCACCTTATGTTGGTCACGATTCCCTTTTAAAACATAGAACTTTGGAAAAATTGAATAAAAAAAATCATTGTATTTGACCTTTAAGCTAACCAGCTGACTGTACTGCATATGTGGCCTGAATCGAAATCACATATCATATTTTATCAATGAATGGAATTTGACGATTCTTGGATTAATTAAACATGTCACATAACAGCGGACGAGTTATTTCATTCTATCCACGCATTGTGCAACCTTTTCTTGCATTTATGCTGCACATATCCCTTTTCGTGTTGACCGTGCCAATTCCAATGCTGCTCACGGATACCCAGATCAAAGTATCAATGCCACTGGCTGATGGGACAGCATTACATTCCAAAAATAGATCAGACCAAACTCGGCTCAGCCCACGTCTCTGTCAAATAGCCTAAAACACATTCGTATTTGCTGTCGCATTGAAATATATGGTACTAGGCTAAGATGTTATACTGAAACACAAACATCCATTACACAAACAGAACGTGGTATCCACTTTGCAGTTCTATATGAATAACCATGCATATATCATACTGAATTTTTGAGGAATCCACGTTTGCTGTAATATCGATACTAACACACGAGCATCCAGCGTCAATATTTGCTATCTTATTTTACGCAGACTCACAGCCGCTGTTGCATTGTATCCGGAGATAGCTCCTGCTGTTCTATTGAAACAGGCATACATCTAGAGTATTTACAGTGTGTGCAATCAACAATGGCTCTTCCCTTTAATAATGACACATGCAGCTCATTTACAGTATGTAGAACCAGCATAAATGTGTGTTTTATATCTTTTTACTTGATTAAGTCTAATTGTACCTTGCTTACAACATGTTTTCGTCACCTACTGGTTGTAAACGCTTCCACATTCACGATAATGGTAAACAGTACAACTTTTGATATAATGGAGCAATTTTGTCGAAAGAAACCGAGAACAGCATATAAAATAAAGTTTACAATATTTAGCATTTTCAGAGACATGCCAATTGAATGCATATTCTATCTCAGTGAACATATTCAAATGCTCAATATGGGGAGACCAATATGTCCGTTTAAGCTGTTGATGCAAGTATGGATGGTTTTATAGCATGTGTGATGCCGTTGGGTAATTATAATCGCAACTGGTTTATACACAATCACTGCAGCTTGTTACAATGAATAATGGTGATACAACGCAATGCACTTTCTTTCAGCGAATCATTTTGCTAACAGGACATAGGAATTGGGATAAGGCATGTGTGATACGATAGTACAGGTAACCATGCCGGTAAAAACCTGGCAATGCATTTAATGCCAATGGCGTCCAGCTTGACATTCACAGTGTAAAGTAGGAAACGTGCTATTGTGTTTGTGAGACAAGTAAGAAATAGGTCGGTTGTTGATAAACACTCCAAATGACGCATCTAGAAGAAATGGTGCGTGTGAATTATATGTCCGCATCGTGAATCAGATTGCTAATTGGCGGTGTTTGATCCAGAATTCAAATAGCGTCTGATTGCTTCACACAGCTTGCCTATAGCTTCCATTGGGACATCCTTCTCCAGTAAGGCGAAGCTCACGCGGATAAAATTAACGAATGATCTTGTAGGAGACGAGCTAAAATCAATATATATTTGTATGGCTTAAACACACCACGAAATATGTATTAAGAGACACTATTAGTTTATGTGTCAGCATTTATATTCTGTGGTCACGGATTAAGTACGAAAGAGGCATACCAATATATTTGTTAATCGATTGATGTTAAGCAAGGCGAATGGTAGTCACTGGTTGGTACTGTCCTCAATAGGTTTACAATCCATCAATGCGGACTTACATTTCCCCAGGCATAATGACAAGTTGTAACTCTTCCTTCGCGATTTTGGCCACTTCGATAGCTTCTGAGTTGGAAGGTAACTCAAGCCAGATGAAAAACCCGCACTTGTACACAGTAAACATGGGCACGAATGATAATGACCAATGAACGTTGCGCTACCTAAGCATTGTGAGTGATTAAATGATTTTTCGTTGTTTGCTATGGCTATTTGGTACACATGTACCTGAGGTCTGTGAAAGAAGCATTCAGGAAGTCGCTCTCGCAACATGGCGGATACCCACGTAACAATACGCTGTAACCACATTTCACAACAAGAATGTACGGTGGTCACATAGAATAGAACTAATGCAATCATAGCAACACCAAACTAGATAGAGCAATAACTATAAATGGCTACATAATAAATATATAGCCTTGAAAACGTGAGCAAAATACCGAGACATTGCACCAAACTGACAGATCAAGCAATGTTAAGACACTTTTTTCATCATTTTACTGTTACAAAGGCTTTTGTCGCTCGTCCATGAGCCAAATTAATTAGGGGTATGACTAAAATTCCATCTATGTTACTTCTACTAAGACTAATAATGTAAACCTCATTATTGGCAGAACCATAAAGGTTGTTCACATCGATTCAGATACATATTTGAGTGCGATTTAATATCACGGTTAATGCATTTCAACGGTGTATTTGCAGACAGCTTTATAAAGACAGTGTAATGAAGCACGAACGCAACCACTTTGTAAAAGCACAATATAAAGAGACAATCGATACATTGGCAATTGTTATCGTCGTACATGACCAGGGCTGATGCATACTGCAGCACGACCACGTCACTCCCATACTCAGATCGCTACCAAAGCAAATGAAGGGAATGGTTTGTGGATTATTAATTGGTTGATGTATTTTCTCAAGTAATATTCACCTTATCACGGACACTTGCTTTGACAAATATACTAATGATCATTATTGCTTGTCCATCTCGATTAAGTGACATGACCGAAATGTGTAGGTAATAAGCAGGGAAATGGACATTTGTCTATATATCATGGTTAAACACGCAATATATATTTACAAAAGGGACTGTCTTTTTAACCGATAACAACTGCCAATGCATCGATTGCTTGGATGTGAACAACCTCTATGGTGCTGCCGATAATGAGGTTTATATCATTACTCTTGGTGCCATGTCTTGGAATTTTCATGGTGTTATAGCGCGTGATAGGGACACAACAGTAGTTGTTAACAGTCATCAATCTGCTGTGATCAAATATAAAATCAAATATCTCTTACTTTTGCCACTCGCCCAAGTTAATATTTCGTTCATTTCTACGCAAAGGTTTATCAATTCAATTCTAAATACTAATTGTGGCGATGGGAATTCAATTACAATATTGTATTCAACTTTATGATATTGATTATACGAGACATTCACCGACAAAAAATAGCCAGGTGCATTGCAAATAAAGTAAAGGTTGACATTACCACTATTCTATAGACAATGCATAGAAAACCGCATGTTCTGCTCTTTGACAATGGGCACGCCGAAACGGGTTCAATGGCTTGAACAAATAAATAAATAAACTGGGTAGAAAATAGATCTTCAAATGCTGACAATTGTAAAACATATGGATTAAGGTTAAGAAATATCAGAGACAAGTATGGCGCTACTTCTGCATGTAAACCGTTACTATTAATCTACTTCTGTTAGCTTCCTTTAGTCGACGACGCGTTTATGCCGTCATAAATTTAAATACAGGGCTGTTCATAAAGGAAAGTAGCATTTACTTTTCGCTAACAGACTTTTGCGTACATGAGCCAACAAGTCTGCTATATTGCACCGCGTGGTTTGAGATCAAAAATGCAGTTAAAATCAGACGGACAGAGGTTCAATACGAATTTGCCATTGATTGAGTACTTGATAAACGGAATTCGTGTAATTATCTTACGTACCATTCAGTCAATTGCCTGTATTGTTGCTTTTAAAAGCCTTAAATTGAAATGCGGGTTTAGTTACAATGATTAAATTAACACTTGCTTAGTATGATTTCCTTTCGTTCCCATATTACGATAAGAGAGTATCTTTTTTATTTCATTAATTATTGTACGACATATACAAAACGGTTGCTCATGATTTTAAAACACGCCGGATTTCGCAATAGTTATAGGTTTTATTCTTGATTAACCTAATAATAAAAGTTATAAATCTACTGTTGCACGTTACTGATCATTGCGATGCATCCATAAATGGTTGGGTAATATGCGTAAGATAAAGATTCCTGAATGGGTTTTTCACGGCAAAATATATCAGTTCTCATCTCTGCCCATGCAACCAATGGCCATTTTTCTTATTCTCCCAAGGCACGGCGTCATGTTGTATTCACAAACTAAGACATGCAAAGACATCTTTACATGGGAATGGTTTTATTTACTGGCTCTGTAGCCACTATGCAGATCGCTTGTTGTGACAGCCCATGGCAGTGCAAGTCATACCATCTTCATAGAAGCTTCATTATCCGCTGCATTCCGTATCCGGAAGCCGTGTATGTTTTGACAATATATCCATACTACATATATAGCAATCTTTCCTATTCGTCTGATATAACTTTGTGTAAGCCTCATATCATATTACAAAATAGTCACTTGCAATTCAATTCTACTGGCTAATGTCAGCATCTAGCGTGTGACGGCTGAAATGCGCACGTGCCGACTTTTTCAGGACAGATGATCCATCAAGTTAACGCAGCACACGTGGCATATATAATTCATCTGCATGTTGTATCGTTATATTAACACCGAGGGCTCTTTATACGAAAACTTTAATCTATGTATTTCCGCGATACAAATTAAGTAGGACAATGTACCAGTAATATAATCATGAAGGTTTCGTAAACTGGCAACTTATAACCATTACATATATAATGAAGCACCTTATTATGTCTTTTTTTTTTTCTCCAGTCAAGGTTTTTCGGGCTTTTCCCCTAAACATATCAACATGAAATTTTGGGGAATGATAGATCAAGTTGGGACACAACTGCCGATCCAGCTTGACGCGCATGCGCAGTGTTGGAGGCTTATGGGATCGAATTTTCGTCGATTTTTTCCCCCATTTTCTGTAACTATCTCCTCCATAACTACTGCAGTTACGAACATATGAATTATATGGTTGTAACAAGCAATTATCGTAGCATGGAATAGGTGAAAACAATACTTGTTTTCACCTTTTGTACTTTGTATAATGACATGTATTTTAGAGTACCTATCGCGATTTTTGCTACGAGTTCTCTCATCGCTGATATCTCTGAAACGGCTGTATTTACGCACATGAAATTTTGTCAGTATTTAGAACTTGGCCTCGTGATAATGATTGTAACAGTATTTTTACCATTTACAGTAACAAAAAACAGTAAAAAGGACGATTAGTTTCAAGGTTTTCTACTGCAGCAGCTTAGCGGCAGGCTAACAGCTGGTGCTGTTTAAGTAGGCCAAACCTTACGTAATCGACCAGAAGCCTTGGCTGGATTTGCATTGACTTGGGTAGGGGGTCATGTCAAAACAGGCTAAACCTTACGTAATCGACCAGTGACATTTATCACTTTCGTCAGCTCAATATTGACTTGGCAAAGGGGTCATGTCAAAACATCTAAGCGGCAGCTTATAATAGTGCGCGTTACCAGCTCTCCTCGGTCCGTGTATATACTGTCTTTTTGTCTCAGCGACAGTGTGCACTGGATGTCCCAATGCAATCAAAGCGGGTATATATACAAAAACGCACATGCACGCACACTTATATATATGCATACACACAGGCGCTCGGTTTTCGATGCCAAGCTTCCGAGCGCCGAGCCGCTATCTATAAATAGCATATATATGTGTATATTTATAAGTGTGTGTGTTTATATACGTATATATATATATATATATATATATATATAATTATATATATATATCTGTATATATATATATTTATATATATACACATATACATATATATATATATACATGCATATATATATACATATATATATATACATTTATATAAGTATACATATATACATAAATATATAAATAAATATATATAAGATATATATATATAGACATGTATATATACATATATATATATATACATACATATATATACATATATATATATGCATATATATATATAAATATACATATATACATACATATAAATATAAAAATAAATATATATATATATATGAATACATGTATATATATATATATATATATATATATATATATATATATATATATATATATATATATATATATATATATATATATATATATATATTTGTTCAGAGCTAATATTGTTTGTGTTATATTGCTGGTACCGTATTGCTGGTGGTCCAGGCTTGCCGTTGGAAGACATCCTGTTGGCGCTTGTGCCAACTCTAAGTTGGCCAAACCTATAAGTGTTTGTGTGTTTATATATATATATATATACATATATATATATATATATATATATATATATATATATATATATATATATTTTTAATATTGTTAACGTACAATGCAATAACAGACTCTGTTTAAGTCAAGGTAATTGAGTACATAGGGATAAGTTATGTGCACATAATCAGCAACAATGAGAAATATTTTTTTTTATGTCAACGTCCATTGAACAATACTGCTGACTTCTTATTTTGCAAAAATGATCAGAAGACGCTTTATTAACTTAACCAAAATAAAAGAAAACGAAATAGATCCTTTGATAACTGAATATCATTAGTGCTGTGGCTGCTTGATTAATCTCAGATGATCCAGGTGATCATCATGCATCATCATGCATTGCAGTTTTTTACTCATTGGACAGTAATTGATAGTTGCTCCATGTAAAGGCCTTCTCAAAGGATACCGCAGTCGGATAGATGAACTGATTTACAAACCCGCTATACTAGCTGGTGTTGTGAGCGAAACCATGCGATTAAAAAAAATCGCAGGTCAACTAACGTGCAACACTGCAAACCAAACAATGGTCTCTTTAGTTGGCTATGATGCTGTTGCAATATTTCTTTGCGATATCAAATTATGCCTATAGATACGTCATATAAGCACATGTTTACATTATAGGACGTCCCGAATTCTTTGCAATTTACTTCCAAGCTGCCTGAGTCATCCGCATCTGTGTTAAAGACATGAACCTCCCCCCAATAAGCCGATGCCGATGTATCAACTATTTCTACAGCAAATTGGTCCTACACACCTTAACCTAAATAGCCACCAGGTTTCCAATTATGTGGCTTAAAAAGAAAACTTTCACCGCTGGAGTGATTTATTTAGCGGTTAATAGCTAACCCAAGAATAAATTAATCCATTAAATGTTCGTGACACACATGTACTATTGTTATATTGATATGCCCAATATGGATTATTGGGTCGATGTTTGATATATGAAAGATCACTCAGGGCCGATATTGTCTGATTGATGACTGCTAAATGTGTGGAGATAGCGACCGGAAGATTTAGCCGCTCACGCTTTTTCCAATCTATCATCTATCAGTTTCAAAACTGAACTCCAATTACTTTAACGAAAATGAGCCTCCATGAATCCATGTTTATAAGGGACTTTTGATGTGAGAGGTAGTTGTCTGTGCGAGCCAATATTGTGTATAATGTCACTACAAACAGCATCCAATGTACATCCAAGCGTGGTAAGCAATTATTCAAATCAGCCATCAGACAATCTGTTCCCCATTAAAATATTAAAAATGTTTCAGATTCCTCATGTTATAACGATATGCGAGTTAGAATCAAGGATTGTTTCGTTTGAATACTGTCGTCAGTTTTTATTGATTGCCTACACTTTTTGCACATTGGGAGCTAGTTCATCTAACTGAGCAAATTAGCTGTCGCCGTGCCAGTAGCTTTCTGATGTAGATTTACTGGCGGCTTTTTGCGAATAGAACATGGCATCACAAGTAGGTAGATAACAGATTTCATACCTCTCATAACTCTTTATCTACCAAACAGGTGAAATAAAAAATCCTCCATTTATTACTGCAGCTAACGAATACACGTGCTATCACCTGCATATAAGTGAATATGCTTCAATGAATAGCAAATTATCAGCTTGTCAAGCCTTTTGTTAATTTAATGCAACGGACGGTAATGGTTGACAGAGCGGAATCTCATATTTTATATGTTAAAAAACCATCAATTATCACCACATTGCGCGCACGTTCGTCTTATATCGCTATCAACCTCAAGTATTAGGAACGATCTACAAGGATTTAATTTACTGCCTATATTGTTGATGGAACAATATGGATGTTCATTCTGCATAGCAAATATTCCCAATGTACATCAGCGCCTGTTTGTTGAATGCGGTAATGCATCCATTAGCTATATGTGAATCACTAAGTGTACGTGAGAGCCCTTTACAAATTGCACAATTGTTCTAGTGCAACACCTTTCTACAGCTAATCAACTATGGCCTAAGGTATTTAATATATTGGGTTATAAGCAAGCGACTCATGAAAACATTCTTCTAAATCATAGCATGTTCCCAAGCAATATTGAATACTTGTTTATTTGCTTGATTCGGCTGCTATCGTATATGTTCTTAATGTTAGATGCGATACGAATGAACCGTACATTTTTATAGTAACTGCACAACCTAATGATTAAAGCATGGTAACTGACTTATACATTGCTGGAACCAGTCATACTTGCTTTGTACATGCAATTTACTTGTAAATGTAGACGAAAAATACGTTCTGTGTCGGTTTAAGATAATTGCATTCTATGGGCCTCAGCCAATGCTTAAGCTTGAATACAAAATTAATGATAAATGCGAAAACTTTCCAATCGTAACATAGTTTCTATATGATGTTCGTATTTCATTTGTTTACTAACGAACGAATTCTCAAAAGTTAATAATTCAACATATGTCGAGTGCAATAAGACGATTGTTGTGAAAGTTTCTTCACTTTCTTATTTTAATAAACATAGCTGCTACTGCCTTTTATACCTTAAATGTTTGCAACTTACAGAACACGGACAGCAGTATGTCTATTGTGGGGTTATGTGGAACCCTTGGTTAAGTACTCAATGTAAAATATAAGAGAGTTTCTCATTGGTTATAACAAGCATGTGACCAATGCAGCATACACATTCTAAGAAAACCTGTTGCTGATCCTTCGCTGCGCCAGAGCTATTTTCACAAACCATCAGATGTTATAATCAATAATTAATTAACATATATGTTGATATAGGTCATATTCTCTCTGTTTCTCTCTCTTTCTTGCTCTTTTTGCTTATTTTTTTCGTTCTCTCTGTCAGTCATTTCCCTCTCTCCTGTTGTTTTTTCTCTCTCTATCTCTCTCTTTTTCTGTGGCACATCGTCAACGCATCATCAAATGAATTCTAACGGTGGAATTCATTTCTTCATAGGGTAAAACACACCACACTATACGACACAAGTTTTGTCTAACACTCAGTATAGCTGCATGACATTTAATCGAACAAACCCGGACTTTTGAGATCAAAGCTTTATTACCCGCTACAAAACAATACGGAATAGAAAAGAGCAACAATCATTATATTATCGCCTATACAATAAGTGTAATGGGTTAATTGTGGCGTAGTCAGATGCCTGCAATTCAATCTCACCGTCTGATTACTTTCAGGAAGACAGATATACGCGGTGCGAGGATTTGCAAGTCTAAAAGCATCTTTCGAGTTTCCGCATGTATAGATCAAGAAGCACACTCTTTATTCTAATAGGGACCGTTAGTGGTCTTTAAGGTCTAGTCGCTGCATATATCGATCTTCATTGATATGTCTACGCCTGACATCTGATTCCAAAAGCAGGTGTAAAGAGATGTGGTAATGGCCAAATGAATGAAAATGTGATGAGTGATTTTCTTCAGCATACAGAGAATAACCTGCATTAATGTTCCACCAAGTTAACATTATTATCAATGCTTCTTTAAATTACTCAGGCCTGTTTGAGCCGCAGCAATGTTTACAACTTCCTCGCTAGATACAAATCATACAAACCAGGTGGAATTTTCTGATTGATTCGGGAGCGTGGCCGCTTCGACCAATCAAACGACTCAATATCTTTATCAGAAGCCGAGATGATTCAACAGTCCCGTATACTTTTGTGGATTTCATGCTGGGGTAGCCTGATAACGTGCATTTGTTTCAGTCATTTGCCAACTCAACGAAAAGCTAGTCGGTATAACCCCTCTTACCGCAGCTATTTGCTCTTTGGTTATATGCGAACATATAGGATAGCATATAAGTTATGATTTTTGTACGTCTCTGATGTGGAATGTAAATATTTGACGAATTGTGTTTCAAACTCGATCTGTTGGAGGTATAGGTTCGACAATATGACAGCGTGTGCGTCATTATTGTGCAATTCTGAGAATTTTACAAGTGCCTTTACATTATAAACTATTATTGCTTCACATAAATGTTGAATGTTCAATTACAAGTCATAGAATGAAACAGTAAATTAAGTAACTTTGAGCCGTTGCAATTATTATAACAGATTCAATTCTACAATGAACGTGGTACATGTGAATACTGTAAATACGAGAGTGTTGTCAGGTAATAAATTACTTTTCTAAGTGCCAATATATGTTTTAGGTAGCCTTTTGCTACAATGTCAATGCAATGTTCATAAGTTGCGCCTTTTTCGCCCGTAGATTTGTTAAAAAGAACCAATATCTATTAAATTCAGTCAATACTCTCATCGTTGGTGGCTTTACATACTTCATATTTTTACGTGATAAGTGATGATATATTAAGCATGTTTGTCAACCTACCGATTAAAGAGGGTTTTCCTGCTTGACCAACAAGGGAGCACCCGATCGACTGTTGGTCTGGTGGGCTAATCACAGCTGATTCTGATATTATCATCGCCCCTTGCTAATGCCGCCACTAGGCCTATTGATTCGTCACCCCTGTTGACATTATGCGGTCCACGAAATGTCTGTCTGATGATATATCAATGATTAAATCACATATCTTATGGCTAAACGATATATTATATTATATACTACAGACTGATTAAATGAAGGTGAGTGATAAGGTCATGAACAGACGTGGTCTAGGCTCTTGTCTTGCAGCGCTTTGATGATGGTATCATGAACAAGGAGACTTGTCATCTTAGTTATTTCAATTCTTTGCTTTCCATTATTTTGAAAACTAAACAATATATAATCTGTAAACAAACGGTTGGGTCTGATGGGACAGTTTGTCAGCATTGAATTGGCAGATTAAGTTGATATCGTGAACTAATTGCTTTTATGGATATGCTCTCAGTTAAGTTTAATCTACTCAAGTAAGATATAATGCGCTCCACGAAATGTCTGCTTGGTGATATATAATCCGCTATTGGTATTTTGTACTTTCTAGCTACGGTATTTAATGTCACAGGCGAAATGCATTTATACCTTTTTGGAAGGAAAAGTTAATTAAAAACGGGTTCATATACAGCCTACATTGGTAAAGGCTTATATGCAAACATATAAGACAGTAAATTGAAGGAGACGCAAACGGTTAGTACATTAACGCACTTAAATATAACGTTAGTATTGCATTATCGATGTTTCAATGTGAGCTACAATGGCATTGGAAATGACAATCTATGAGTTGAGTTCAAAATCTATCAGAAACATCAGATGTTTCTAAATCTTCAGTTGGGGTCTATTTACTTTTGTTAAAACCAACCTGTGCAGCACACATGTTAGCACAATAATAAATGCACATGCCTATATTTGATTGCACACGAACCAAATACTTTTTCCCGCAGCTCCATCAGAACACAATAAAAACGAAATAAAGTTGTCAAATGCGGAAATTGGAGCTCAGTCGCAATATTTTATGAACGTCAATTGGATTCACGTCATGCTCAATGGACTTCATTTTTGCATATTCCTCTCTCAACATTCCGATTATGTCTGCCTTCTTTTATCTTTTATGTACCAAGTGCAGCGAAAATGAATCCTGCCATATGGGACCCCTATAAATCAAACTTTACCATAACCACATCGTTATCAAGTACATCTAGGCAACATCATTACGCATATGTTCTAGTATAAAAGATTTGAGAGAAATAACAATCACTATGTGTATATTACGAGCATTTATAGTGAAATATATTGTTTGGTTTACTTACGTATTTGAGCTGTGTACGGTGCAGATTGCCACGGTTCCTTGCTTAATGGATAATTGTAAGCTAGCAATGTATATTTGCCTGTTTATTAGTGCAAGTTCAGCAAATCATTGCAAAAACAAGCAAGACAGAAAACATCCAATATCCATACAATTATATTAATACCAGCAACTATGGTGTTAACAACAGGCCTAAAGTCATTCAGCTTAGCTGAGACCGGGCAATAGGACAATGCTATTGTGAACATTCACACCCGTAATCAATTAACAAACAAATTCATTGTGGGTATTGCATAGAAATATTCAACATATTTACTTGAAGTGATTTCGAAAATAGGCTACAATACTTACCGTTCTCATAAACAGTATAGAAGTCAATCGATCCGGCCTTTCGATCGTCTCTAATTGTTCAGGCAGTATATTAAATTACATTTTGTGACATCATTTAAGAGAAAATTCTCATAAGGTATTATGGTATCAACTTTCCAGGAATGCTATGTGTGACGCGTGATCAGCACAATGTTTATCAGCGATCAAATTATCATACTGTGAACCATAAACGGACTCTTATTATCAGCCACATTAGATTTGATTTCGCTTCGTTTGTTACTTCTGGATTATACATTATCATTAAAATGATTGTTTCCAAGTTGCATTGAATTATTTAGAGAGAACAACAATGTATCATTATTTGGAGATATGTGTTTATGGTAGTAAACGGCTACTGTAAGATTCTGCACATGGGAAGTGATTCACTCACTCTTGCATAACGCTGCCAAGAGCTCATAGTGTTCCCAGACCATCATTGACCCCTCAACATACGATAAAGCCATTTCATAACATAACCTACTTCTTAGAATAACTATCAAATCTATTTCATTATCATAATAGTGAAGAATAATAACAAAGATTTGATTATCAGTAAATACGTGGAAACTGTCCTTCCCGCAGACGCAATACATATCTTATGAGTGTGAGCAATACTAACATGTTGGGAACGGCAGAGCTTTATTTGCCGCGTAACAGCATGGCCATTCCGCTTAATTCTATAACACAACTCTGTGAATACCCTATAACTATGTCTCAAACCACGTGCACATGGCACAGCTGAAAATCTCTGCTTACATATAATTATTTATATAGGATCCAACGTTGTCCCATATTGACTTTTCGTCCGGTATAGTGCATTTGAATAATTGTGGTATATAATAAAGTTGTATATTAAGTAGATAGTTTATGTTTGTGCCCGTTTAAAGCAAGCAGCACGTGTGAAATGTTATTATGATGTTGAAATGAGGCTGCCGCGATTGAATTAGGGAAACCATATCAGAAAATACACTATTCGCAACGAATTGTGTATTTCCTAACACTGGACCACACCCAAGAAAAACGTATCGAACATTGTCTATGACGCCACGTCCGGTTGACACTCTAGCATACTGGTTTTTAATCAAAAACGGTAAACTTTGTCACCTTTAAAAAGCTCTTCACTCGCCTCTAAATATTGATGTGGTTTCTGGTTGTATAATGATAATAAAGGCATGGTAGTATAGGTTGGACTTTTTTCAAACATTATGCGTCATTCCGTTAATTCTGAGACAATGTGACTGATGCAATGTCGAGCCTATGTGAGTGATTCATTCAAACTTAATGCACCAAAGAAAACATAACTATCAAATCTATTTCATTATCATAATAGTGAAGAATAATAACAAAAATTTGATTATCAGTAAATACGTGGAAACTATGCTTCCCGCAGACGCAATACATATCTTATGAGTGTGAGCAATACAAAAATGTTGGGAACGGCAGAGCTTTATTTGCCGCGTAACAGCATGGCCTTTCCGCTTAATTCTATAACACAACTCTGTGAATACCCTATAACTATGTTTCAAGCAACGTGTACATGGCACAGCTGAAAAACTCTGCTTACATTTAATTATTTATATAGGATCCAACGTTGTCCCATATTGACTTTTCGTCCGGTATAGTGCATTTGAATAATTGTGGTATATAATAAAGTTGTATATTAAGTAGATAGTTTATGTTTGTGCTCGTTTAAAGCAAGCAGCACGTGTGAAATGTTATTATGATGTTGAAATGAGGCTGCCGCGATTGAATTAGGGAAACCATATCAGAAAATACACAATTCGCAACGAATTGTGTATTTCCTAACACTGGACCACACCCAAGAAAAACGTATCGAACATTGTCTATGACGCCACGTCCGGTTGACACTCTAGCATACTGGTTTTTAATCAAAAACGGTAAACTTTGTCACCTTTAAAAAGCTCTTCACTCGCCTCTAAATATTGATGTGGTTTCTGGTTGTATAATGATAATAAAGGCATGGTAGTATAGGTTGGACTTTTTTCAAACATTATGCGTCATTCC
>CM067352.1:23929153-23998331 GCA_034190875.2 Urechis unicinctus | reverse complement strand
TCCCTATGTTCGAGTACTTGAGATAGCCCTTCTAGTAGATGTGTCCTTATCCGTCCATACACAATTTTAAAATGCCAACTCGCATAATGCATGACACTTGGTTTATTCCCCCCCCCCCACCGCGCCAGCCAGCCGAATTCATCCATTGCTACAGGGCTATGTGTTACAGTTTCATGCTAAAACAGATAGTAAATGATAAGCTTTCAAAGCACACGCCCTGTGTAACAACAGAGTCCGGCTTATCAATTTAACAAATATGCAGCTAAGCATATATTTTCAGCTCTCTGGGATAGATTATCCGTATCCAGCAGTGAACTCTAAGTAGCGAGGGTTAGTTTGGCTAAGTGACTAATGACCCCCCCCCCCCCCCCCCCCCCCCCCCCCCCCCACACCCACCATGCTTGTACGAAGTTATGGTTCTTCACTTGATTAAATTTGTATCTACACGTCTGGTGTATACAACATGTTCTCATTGTGACTCGACAGGTATTACCTCATGTTACATGCTGTGCTATGATCATATTAGATCGATATTACGACACTGGCTCGGTATATATAATTCAAGAAAGCTGGGGCTTTTACAAAAGTACCAGATTGGCTAATGGAATACTTCAGCGGGGTTGGGAAGGCTGCTGAAGGACTACGATAGGCCAGGTACCAGACAAATCTTTGCAGTATCGAACAAACTAAGCAACTTGGCGGTGCTGATATGTCAGAGACGGCTTGCAAGAAAAGGGAGCTTTGTCATTTTGTCAACTCGCAGTTACTAGCAGTAATGTGTGTTATTGGCCTCATAAGCTGGCCAACGATATCTAACACACGCGTGTCACCATGAATACCACGTTGTAACTAATCAACAACCTCTTGCAAATAACCCATTTGTTTAATGCTGATCACCGTACTATACCATTTTAACATTTCTCAACCCACAACATGTGTCACATACCGCAGCCGTATGTACTAAGCTCCCTTCCCGATAGTACTGAGGACTTAATGCTACCCCATTAAAAGAAGAAATGAATGGGCATACATACGTATTTGATTCACTGGCATGAAAATCAACATTTCAAGACGTGTTTATCTCTACTCTGGAATATGATATTAAGTCATCTGGTCCACAAAATAATATAGACATTTGAGTAAGTGTTTAATGATAAAGTTGGAGGGATTCACCTCATTACACAACACGAATGAGCGTATATATAATAAAATGGTCATATTTAGCAGCTAATAACTGCACAATAAGAACTTATAATGATAAACCATTTTGACTCCTGGTAGTCACACAAACACGTGCCTTCGTTTGGGTCAGGGTCTTATACTATCTTTAATATCCTTTAGCAATAATATATTGCTTCTCATCTCATGGATGATCACAGCAATGGAACTTAAAGATAACCCTATAAAATCCGATGAAATTCATCGTCAAACTGATGATCTAGCTGTCCATTACTTTGCAAAAAAGCGCATGTGTTTCAGTGCCATGTAGTAAGCTGCTAATGCGAACTCTGATCACAACTCTATGCAGCCATGTGCCTCTCTCTAGTTCTCTCTGATGGACCAATGTGTTGCATCGTCGCTTTAATGCAAGTTCACTTAGCACCACACGAAATTAGCATCCCCCGCATGGCACTAACATCCAAGGGGCGTAGTTTGTAGTAATTAATCCTACCTAATAAGGGACTGCATCCTGACTTTATAAGGCATAAAGCGAACCATCAGTCTCTCTACGTACTAGCGTTCAATTTAATCGATTGTCGTAATTTTATCAACTCCATCCACCTGCCTCAATAGACCTATAATAAGAAGCAGCATATGAAATGTGCGATGACCTTTGTCGCCACCTGCCGTAGTCTGTCAGGTAATGAATCTTGCTGTATGGCCAGCTTGAATTCAGATACTTGACATGCATCATCCTATGCTTGCTCCACCGACAAGCACTAATGTTAACATGCGCTTCAAAAGACAAAGCTGGTATCCTCTTATATTCTTCAAAGATGCAGTATTTGGACCTGGATGATTCCAAATCCCAATGCAGTGTAACAAACTATATGACGATATGAGTGACATCCCAACTAGCATAAGTGCTTAACGTCACTGGATACATTTATAAGACCTAGACAGCGATTCATGGGCCGCTCACATTTGCGATTCAAGAGAACTATATCATACAATGTAGAATGCAGCTGTTACGAAATGCGATGTATGGCAGTTAATAATATTGCTCTCACTTGGTATTTCGAAGTGCATACAAGGTTAAATACATATGTTAATCAATATAGAGGAAACTTATGCAATATTTCAAACATCAAGCATGTGCATGACGATTTATTTTTCCATGCCCTGATTCTGTAAGGACCGTAGAGTTTGTATTAACAAGCTGTAATAAACGTTCTGCTTGTACAACTGATATGTAATTAATCTGGGATATATACCGATAGTGTCGTCATTTGGCAGAATGCTATGAACAGATTATGTCCCCATATAATGTCAGATAGCTAACTGATAATGGTGATGTTATGATCTAAATTACATCTAGCTGTTAATCACTGCGTGTCTGTAGGCTCCCTTCGGGCTTCCTATTTCGGAAGGGTGAGTACATGTTCGAAACGCACTCTATTCTGATTGCATTTCTTCCAGTCAAGAAATTAAATTAATGGTTATTTTTAGTGGATGGAAATAGGATGGCCACTGAGTCGGATGACTGTTCCAAGGAAATTACTACCCTAACGAATCGCATACAAGGGAAAGACCGATGATTACCAACGAATGGTGATAATTCCATGAGGTCCCTAAGCAAGGATTGTAGAGTTTATTCATATATATCAATATCGTTTCATGGTGATTATGTAACGAAGGTTCTGAACACAAATCCCTCGCTAAGCTCCAAATGGGATAGGTGTTGAGTGCCAAATTGGCAACAAACCTACCCGTCATCATAACATACCCTCTCAGTCATCAGTTGATGGAGTAACCCCCTAGAGCTAATATTAAAAATACACCCCAGCTTTCTAGATCCATGAGTGACCTACGTGTCACCTGCCACTACTCCCCTCTGCTCATACATACCCTATATTCTAGAGCTACATGGCCAACCTGCCTAGGCGATGTCCCAAGTCCCCAAACCTCATTAACCTGACTACTGCACGTCCCATGATAATTGGGATAGCTTGACGTAGTCGTTGAGGTGAGCACTTTTGTTTTAGATCAGTTCTATGCTGGCTTCAGAGTTCAACACATCTTTCTCTGATCTCTACATCCGAAGTTCATATATCTAGTCAACTAATGAAGTTCAAGTTCGTGTCTTATTTTATTATATCAAGTGTCGTGTACAGCTCCACACCACAGATCACGATGCTACATAAACAGTACTGTGCTGATGAATTCACGAATACTCTTCTACACAATCTATCAACTTTCACCTCTCTTTTATCATTCAATTAGCATCTACCCCCAAAGAAGCCTAGGGCAAACGAGAGAATAGCTAAAGCTTGGATGCATATCTAATATTTATAATGAACGCTTTACAAAATTGTTTCAGGTGACCTTTGAGAAAAATTGGTACTTTGCCTCTATAATGAAGTGGATACTACTAAGCAGTATCGGGGCCTACAATGTTGCTTATGTCCTGGAAGATTGTTCTGGGTTTTTGCAAACATCTTTTCATGCCTGGAGTTTCATCACATTCAAAAAGGTCAATAAATGTCCGCAGTAAAATAAAACATTTCCTGATTTACGACGTCCCCAACCATTATCGCCTTACAAGCAATTGAGTAGATAGGTGTCGCCATATTCCCATGAATGAACCTGTGCACTGGCTAGACATTTCATCAAATACAACTTACAGTCAATTATGCATTATTGGTAGGCAAAATAAATCGTGTTCTTCTTCATTTCTGCCATTTACATTCCATCTGCATGAATGAGAGTAATTCAGTTGTTCAGTCAATATCATCACAATTTATGCTCAGGAATTATCAAGTGCATGGCACTTTATGGATTGGTGTTGCAATAAGTATATAAGGAGCACCATTCGTACGATTTCTGTAATTATTATGTGATTTAAATAGATTTATTTAGTTACTTGCATATGCCAACCAATCTAACCAAAAAAAAGGATTTTGATTGCACCACATTAAAGAATACCTTCTCTTTACTGTTACCATCATGAGCCTATGTTGCTTTTAAAACATCAGTTCGAATACAGACAGGCCCCTCTCCTTGTTTTCACTAACATCCCAAATGAGAATCCTTCCACACTAATTAACGATGTTCTTTATTTCGACAGTCTCTACTGCTTCAACGTCAATGATTAGATCTTATTAACTTGGTCAATTTGGTGATGCGTACAGTACGAGAAGATCGTCTTGTTGTTTTAATTAACGAGGCCAGGTTTGCGTAATACCATGGTGAGCTCAATGCTATCCATGTCTTGTGGTTACCCAGCATATGCTTACTGAGGAATCACGTGATTATGTCTTTTTGCTTGCAAATAATTTATATTTCATGTTTTCTTTCTCACAATGATAATGAAACGTTGGACCTCGGTTCAATCCCTGACATGGCTTTATATAGAAGTGGTGGGTGCGACATGCATCGTCATCATCCGTCTAATTGCTAATTGGTAATGACGAAGCCCCTCCAGGCTTCCTCCCATCAAAAAGGTCGGACAAATGCAAGTAAGGAAATATCTCGTCAAAGAAGAACTGTGAACATAATCAAGCAAAGAAAATGTCAGAGACAAAACAAGTCTATATATACCTAAAATAGAGCTAGCCAGCATATCCTGTGCCTGTAGATTGTAGATTCAATAGTTGGTTTTAGGATATTGAGATATGACTATGTAATATGTGCAAAAAAATAATTGTTAAGATATGTCTTTGCTTGATTCACCCATGAGTTCCTTCTCTGACAAAAACAGACCACGTAGTTTTTACTTCGGTTGGACTACTTTTCTTGTTCGGGTCTCAGCGCCAGCCTCACTGGCAGCAGCCATTTTTGTCGTTTTGTTAGCTACTGTCTCGTCATTACTCCCGGTAGCTCCTGCATCTTCAACTCCAATATTAAAACACGCCGTCAGGCAAGCAATCTTTTAAGATGACATTCTTTTTTTGATTCATTACTTGCACACTTTTGTTTTCCGAAAGTCTTCCTTTAAACTCATGAAGCATACCGTGCACAACAAATGGAGAGCCAACTTTTGTATCTTTCCTTCTTGGTGCAACTATTGTCATTAATAGATGTCATTGCAGTACTTTGTATGAACACCAAGTACAGACGTTTTATTTTACCTTGCAATTCAGAAATGCTTCATAGCTCTTGACTGCCTAAATGAACAAGTCTGAACACATCTTTTCATGAGTTATTCTCTGTGCATCATCGCCCTCTGGTCCCCGGATCAATGTCCTACCATGAACATCATAATTATTTATTCTCTAAAAGACAAAATGCTTGTTATTCTACTATTCTGTTTGTCTGTACTACTTATGCTTTATATTTATAGTTTGGTAACAGTATGTTGTGCAATTTTCAAATTGGTGATTGTTCGTCCTTACTGTACTGCCAGTTGGCCATGACATTTCCGTCGAACACCATCTTTTTTTTTCCCAATCCTGCCCCACCCTTGTTTATGCATTTTACTTTATTTGCGTACCTTTTGTGTTCATTGAACATAGGACGAATTGTTTTCATCAGGTTCCAAGAGCGACATTCCAAGCGTCGAATTCGCCACACAATATCGACATGGTCATTGTAGTTTAAATTAATCTGACTATATGTACTTCTCGGAGCATTGCAATTCTCGATCGCCTAGGGGTAAAAAACTTTCGGCTAGTTTTGCAAGTACACCATACACAGATTTTGGTAGATTGCACGCCTTGTTATGGCAAGTGCAGATAAAACCCATCAACTTATCGGTTTATGATGGCCATTGATATCAAACATGATATGGTAATTGCTAGTCTTCGTCATGAAACAACCAGGGAGTACTTGACACTACTCATTGAACGATGATAAGTATACACGGAGCCTAAGAATCAAAGAGTATAGCTCTGAGGCAATGCCCTTCCAGCATTAAAGCACTTACATGCACACACACACACACGCTGACAATATCCTTGACTGAATAAATAGGTTTCGGACGAAATGTGGCTAATTATCCTGAAAAAGGATGACATTTGTGCATTCAAAAAACTATATTCAATCACACAATACTCAAACTACATGGCCTCGGGCGATCACAATAAAGTATAACACCTGAACAGTTTCGCCAGTTTTGTGGCAATTCTTTCAAATTTACCGTATAATCAAAAGAGAGCCATTTTATTATTTTATTAAAACGCAGCCATTTAGTTCAATTCTAAGCGTAGGTTGGTATTTAAGCTCGTGTTTAATGCATATATATATATTTAGCGATATGCAATCTACCAACATAATCATTCATCAAACCTAATATCACATTTCCTTTTAACTCGCGGAATTCGGTGAATTATAGAAATGTATTTAATGTAGAATTGCAGTGTAGCTATTTTCAATAGTCGAATTGTCATATCGAAGTTCGCCATCCATTAAATGTAGCCATTTGGAGATGAATGCTTATGCGCACCATCCAGAGACTTGAGTATCACAAGTAAGAGTTATATGCAGGATGCGTTTTGCTGAGATGAATCACTCCACATGCGATATATTGTCTGTATTCAAGGAACGCAACTCAATGTGTACGTACTCTATATATACTTTAACACTTCTGAAAAATTAAAAGAACACAAATGAAGACGTTACGATGTGATACTTAATATACTTAAGCACGAATGTGCTCATTGTCGTCCATCAGACAACTTTAATTAGGCGGAGCAGTCCTGTACCCTATTTAATCGTTGAAATATTGGTTGGGTTTAATGTATATATTGCAATTTAGCGCAATCTGTTACCCTTGTTGATTACTTGCGATTCCCAGCAATTCTCAAGTCAGTCTGATCCCGTTAATATTTATGACGTCGAAACCCGCTTGCTTTGCTTCTAAGGAATCTCTCTGGACCATTACTGCTGGCATGGTCACTTGCTGACATCACGGATTCGCATTTGTATGATTTTGAAGCGACATATGAATATCGCGAAAGCAATTTGACAGGCTATTATAGCAAAGTTATTATTCGAAAAAACCCTTAACGTTGTATCAACGATATTGGTTGGTCATAAATTGTCAACCCCGCTGAAAATATCTCGGGCGATAATATGATTTCGTTAGCATATGTTATTTATGACGTTATCCGACAGAATGTATGCTAATACAATATAGGCAATTGAACAAGAGAATTAATGGACATCGCTAATGCAAGAAAAGGTAAATGGTTATCTGCAAGTTACGCATAACGTTGAAAATATGTCTACTAATTGCCCTTTATAACGCATCAATCACAGTGCTAAGGGAGCGACTGGATCTATTAATGCACTGATTTATATTAAGATAGGTAGGCCGAGATAATGTCCACCGGTCCAATGGAGAGGCTCTGTATTAGCTCTGACCAACGCGCAATAACATGTAATATATCTTCTAAATAATCACGGTGCTGAAGAAACTAATTATTCGTTGACACATAGCATGCTATCTTATTGGTGAATAATCTACGTACATGCCCTGTGGGGGTCTAACTAGCTAATGTTCTCAAGGGGAGAAGAGTTGATATCCGCAGTATCACTGCGTAAGGTGATTACTGCACATATTAATAGACATGACCAAGGCATCACATTATCAGTATAACGTCAAGCATATATTCAGGGGTGAAAATAGAGATATTTTTAATTAACCGATTTATTCATTTCGGCGCTTTATGCCACTAAATTCGACAAAAATACCGATCTGTAGTAAATGAGAAAAATTTTTCTCACCAAGATGGTATCTGGACAGTAACGCCGGTTCGTAATGATGGTTGCATTGATAGCCTTTGGTACTTAGCGTGTAGTGCTTTGGTGTGCTCTACTGAAAATTTTTAAAATAATAGCCTCATTATTAATTTACTTCGTTTGAATTCACTGTATACGATCATCTAGCTCCGAGACCTATACAGCACAACATTCTTTACTTGGTGCGAAAGATTGATCGACTGCGAAATCTAAATGTCTTTTTTTTCCAACGCAAAAACAGCCAATTGCATGCATGCAGCTCGAAAAGCCTCGGCCAAATATGCACCAAATCCAATCAGTACTTTGGAGTACAATTTGTTGCCATCTGCATGTCTTATCTTTATATACATATATATATATATTTATATATATATATATATATATATATATAGATATATAGATATATGCATATATATATATAGAAAAAATATATATATATATATACATATATATATAAATATATTTATAAATATATATATATATCTAGAGATAGATATATATATAGATATAGATATATATATATATATATATATATATATTTATATATTTATATATATCTGTATATATATATATATACATATATACTATCCATATATATCTCTCTCTATATATATATATATATCTTATATATATATATATATATATATATATATATATATATATATATATATATCTATATATATATCTAATGTCTTTTGAATGCTACCATGATCATGCAACCAGTGGTTATCGAAATCATCAATGCGATCATGGAGATGTTTGCAATCACGACGAGGTACATGTTTGGTCACTGAACCTAATCCAGTGTAGGCCGTGCTTCCCATCCGCCGCGACAGAATATTTTTTTAATATTCAAGATAGCGCACTCATCCCGAGAGGAAGAAAATGATTATGCCGTTGCAAGCTTGACCCAACAACTTAAACATTTCTTTTTTTTGTAACTACCTTATTACCTGTTTAGTCACATATCTTGCAACTGTGTAATTGTTATAAGCGACACTCACATTATCACCTTACCTAACTGTCTGACTCGCTATTTAAAGCGTTTGATTTTTTTGTTCATAGTACAATTGAATCGCATCGCAGCTTGTAGCTTGATGCAATAGGCTGTGATCAGCCAATTGCCTGTAAGCTGACAGTTTTGCGCACGTGGCGACCGTATCTGGGAAACATGCCTGTTAATGATTGAAGTTAAATGAAACGGGTAATGGTAAGCAGCTATATACCTTTCCTTTTCAGGAATGACTTGCAATAAAGATGACGCTGCAAAGGCAGATTGATATATGCTATTCCGTCCAGTGACTTGTTCTGTTCATGTTTTCTTTGGTGCATTAGGTTTGAATGAATCACTCACATTGCATTAGTCACATTGTCTCTAAATTAACGTACTGACGCATACCATTTGAAAAAAGTCCAACCTATGCCACCTTGCATTTGTAATTATCATACAACTATTTGCATTTGTAATGATCATGGCGGCCTCAATTGAACATCATAATAACATTTCACACGTGCTGTTTGCTAACATACACTATCTACTACATATACAAGGTTATTAGTGACCACAATTATTCAAATGTTCTATACCGGACGAAAGTCAATATAGGACAACGTTGGATCCTATATAAATAATTAAATGTAAGCAGAAAATTTCATCTGTGCCATGTACACGTGGTGTGAGACATAGTGATAGAGTATTGGCAGAATTGTGTAAAAGAATTAAGTGGAATGACCTTGCTGTTACACGGCACAGACAGCTCTGCCGTTCCCAACATGTTTGTATTGCTCATACCTATGTATTGCTGCTGCGAAAATAACAGATTCCACTTGTTCACCAATAATCTAAGCTTTGTGATTGTTTATCACCATTATCATTATGAAATAGATTCGTTTGTTCTTCTGAGAAGTTGGCTAGGTTATGATATGGCTTTATCGTACGTTTTGGGGTCGATAATAGCCCTAGAACACAATGAGCGCGCGGCAGCGTTATACAAGAGTGAGTGATTCCTTTTCCATCTGCAGAAATTTACAGTAGCATTTTAAAATATTACATATTTGGTAATGAATAATTGTGAGTTCACTACTATAAACGCATATCATTAAAATAATGATACATTGTTGTTCTCTCTGAATTATTTAATGAATTTTAATGATGCTGTATAACCCGGAAGTAACAAAAGAAGCAAAATCGAACCCAATGCGGCTAAATATAAGTTCATGGTTCACAGTATGATAATTTGATGATCGTTGATAAACGTTGTGCTGGTGAAGCGTCACACATAGCATTCCAAAAATGTTGATGCCATATTTCCTCACGAGTATTTCCTCTTAAATGATGTCACAAAATGTAATAGGTAAAGCGGCATCGATGAGTTGATTTTAAGATCTATGGTGATGTACCAATCGACATGCAGTACAATCAGTCAGGTTCCCATTGGTTTGTAGTGCTGCAAATGTACTTTAGATCTTATTGGTGTGCTGAATTAGCGGAAAAGCATGCAAAGCAAAAGATGCTAGCACAATAAGGCAGCCCATATCCTGTAGGGCCCCATTTGTGTAGGTTATGCATAGTCGATTCCGGCCAAGTGGTAAGGCTGTATAAACAATGACAAATATACGTGCCAGGTCCGCAATCAATAAATCGTTGCTGATATGTCAATCATTACCACGAATATTTATATACAGACCACCGTAAGGACAAAATTAGTTCTGTAAATGTATTGGGCAACATGCTGGCGTCGAATAATAATAACTACGCGGAAAAGAATATGTGTAATTGACCAGTAACATATTTTGTCTTACGGTCAACAGAAGTTCTGACAGATACATTTGAGCGAAAACATAGCCTCAAACATGGCTATATGCTACATTCAGTTATCAGGGCCGATTGGCATCATAAGCCTTTTTAATCATGTAAATAAATATATTGTCCAAACAATAAGTGTCGATCAAAATACCGGATCGATTGACTTCTATACTGGTAATGAGCATAGCAAATAACGCAGCCTATCCCTGAAAAGTAAATATGTTGAATATTTCTATACAAAAACCGCAATGTATTTGTTTGTGAATTGAATACGGGTGTAAATGTTCACAACAGTATTGTCCTATTGTCCTATTCATTTCCGCTGCATTTGTGACATAAACGATCAAAGAATGCAGATATAATCGCAATGTTGACAGTGGAATATGCAAAGATGACGTCTTTTGATTATGACGTTAATCCAATTAACGTTCATAAAATATGGCGACTGTTCTCCAATTTCCGCAATTGGCTGCTTTAATTCGTTTTTATTGTGTTCTTATGGAGCTGCAGGCCTGAGCATTTGGTTCGTGCGGATGGAGGTATGCAACGCGTGACGTTATGCATGATTGTGGGAGAATATATAATTGTTGGCTGCGTAATCGACAACAACCTCATTGGCCAAAAGCATTCGCGGTATTTGCGTTCGTTTGCTCCGTACCAGTCCCCGGGGTTTCGTTATTATGTGTCCCGAGAGTTTGTGCTTGCAGATAAATACATTATTTGCACTGCTGTTTTAGAACTGTAATAGAACGAGGCTTAGCATCGATCCCCACACAACAGAAAACAGCTGGAGGGAAATGCGTTATATGTAATCCTTACCCTAAATAGCGAATACGAAGCTTGACGAGATGCTTGTTACAACATACTGGTTTTCTTATTGGCAATGAGAGGTACAAAAAACGCCGAAGTTTACGTACATTCGAAGGGGTTGTTATACTATAGAGTTTTTACGTTTGTATAAGCAAATGATGATGGCTGAACGTGTCGTGGGGAAGAAATGATTGGTATTCATTTTGATCTGAAATCAGCATTGTTGGTTCGAATTTATTTGAACCGCTGTTGAACCGTGTCAATATAAAGACAGCAGTGTGTTATGGGCTAAATAATGATCTTATTAATTTGCGCTGGGTTTTGGCCTCAGAAGTTTGTTTCATCGCTAACACGCTATACGTTGGCATTATTAATCCGATGCAAACAACCATCTTTGCTATCGGTAATAAACATGTAAACACAACATAGTGCGACAAATCGTTTGGATACCTAGGGTCATAATCTTATGTTTACAGATGATTTGAAGTCAATGCAAAATACTACAATCGGTGCCGCCGCTGACGTCGGGTGTATCAGTATCAAGGACAAAGTGTTGCATGGATTTGATTGTGGCACGTAAAAGAGCATAATCAGATCGTAAACGATCAATCAATCATTCTGAATACTTGGTATTCCCGAGAACAACTCATGAAGATGTGAGGAGCGTGCTACACAATTGGAACACGATAACAATACCAGTGCAGCAATTTGACAGATATTAAAGAGGGGTGTTACTAGTCTTGTTGACAGTTTCATTAATAGGCGCAATATACCAATGCACACATTATAACTGTAACATTAAATACTTTTCTTGTGCTCTCCATTTTCATTCACAAACTGAATCGGTGATGTGCGCACGCTTGCAGTATAGTTATTCTTAAAAGTGAGGCGCTAAAAGCACGAATCGTGATGTAATCACAGCTAAACCATAGAAATAACATCGTATGATTCTCTGAATGTTCTTTATATCCGACACACAAACAAGTTAACACGAACTCCAATGTTCATGTTAACTAGTTGCTTAATGGTTGAATGGACCGTTTAATTTGCACGAAGGTAATATTTTTAGATGAGGAGGTGTGCAGGAAAGCTCCTTTGTCGAATAGCATTGTTAATCGTTTCACACAGCTGTGCGAGTTATCTAGACACTCCCTTCTATTGTAGCCACTGATGTTGGTATCTCTCTTGGCTAGATAGACCGTTCTCCACCGTCACCATCACCATTGCACAGTATTGTTGAAAGCGCCGTAACATCCCATTCGCATTGCCTATTATGTTACCATTGTACTGCTGTAAATGGTCTCAATGAATATGTCTTTTCGACTAATTGAGGCAGCTGAATGGTGGTTTACTATTGTACTGCACACAAACATTGTGGTTATGCTTCTTATAAACCTAAACGTTCATTTCTCTTTGCACCTGGGCCTCTTTTGTGTGTTTAGTTCATGGCCTATTAACTCAGAACAAAAACAAGTTTGTGTACTCGATACTCGAACAGTCCATCGAACAAGATACTAAAATATGTGTATGGAAACAAGGTTTTATTTCGGTCGTCAAACATCGTGTTCGGGTTAAGTGTCTTGAGATATGAGTCTTATGATATGATCTCTATTTGTCTTCAAAGATTTATGAACCCTAGGTCTAATTAAAACCATTGATGCAAACCACAGCCTCCCCCACGGGTTAACTAATTGCAATGCACAAACCCAAATGTATGTCTGCTATGCAACGTGATTGTTATGTAGTCCTTGTAAAGTACTGTGGTTTCAAGATTACCCTTATGTCTTCGGCTGCCAAATCGCGGTCTTAGAATTCTAATGTGATGACATAGGATGCATTCATAGAAAAAAATAATGGAATTGATATTCTCATCATACAAGTTCCTGGCCATTTAATCGAATGTCATCAAGAGTATGCTATATGAAAACCGCATCACCAATTAAATACAATATCATAAACTACATACAGCATCAGGAAAGTTATGGTATCTCAATCTAAAATTAATTGTGCGATTGCGCACATCGACATTATTGGTTGCACTGATACGTTACTAATTATTTGTAGTGCCAAAATTGTCGCACGCATTTTACATTGATATACACTACCCGTCGTCAAGCTGCGTTTTGGTCATTAGTGTGTATGGATAAAGTTAATTCCAAATGAAGCTCACCACAACGACAGCCGCTATGCTGGTTGTGTTATTTTGCAATTCTCTTTGATCATGCGGTATGCTCACAGACATCTTGTGTTGATCGCAATGTTTCTTGATTCGCCATGTCAGTAGATCAATGTGAAAAATTAAGCACAAATCTCGAACACAAATACCTGATATAGGTATGCAAACAATGCGAATACTCAGGCTTGCAGGATATACTATCAAACAATCACGCCTGCAGATCTACATGCCATCACGATTTGTATGGAAATTAAACATCGAGCATTGAATTATTATTCACCTAACGGACGATATGGTGGTCAGTGGTCCTGATTCATTGTACAATGAACACACCGTTCATACAAATCACCTCTTGTTCTAATGGACTAATGCATATCGCTTATTCCATCCTCACTCTTGATGTGGCGGTATGTAACAACGCAAAGGGGATACACCATCCACTGGCATTGTCTGCTGACCTAATTGACATGTAGTGGAAAAGGCTTCTGGCTCGAAAAGATACGACAGACAAACTGGTAAATTCTGTTGTCGTAATGCGACTACAAAAATGCTCGTTTTCGGGCTCGTACAATAACTGCACGTCTAATCTCACGGATTCTTGCTGATTATCTTCCGACAGATACCGCCAACTTTGTTCAGTGATTCTCTACCCATCCCAATTCAAGATATATAGTTCGATTTTTTTAGGGTCAATAGGATTTTAAATTAGAGTTCATAGAGGGAGAAATAGCTGTTAAAATTTTGGATCCGAATGTTCAAGAACTTTGTATTCACAACAGAAGCATTGGTGGCTGCAGCGAATTTATATCCGCAATTTTCAGTGAGTGCAGAATATGTACGATTTCGCTTATAAGCCAGAAATCAAATATAATTTCTTGCATAGCGAAATTTATCACTGGTGTTAAAAACATTGTGCTCTTAATAATCACCATACAGGTATACATAAGAGATTACACTACTGTTTAGAAAACAATAACTGTCGGACAAATATTGTGGGGTTTGATGTTAAAAGCCTTATTTATGGAATATTGCTCAGTCTGATTTCAGGTAATTCCATCCGTGATAGCATTTCATTGCAATTGTTCATAGGTTACGCCTTTCGTTGATTATGATGTGCATGTTCACATGACGATTATGTATTATTATTTTCATGTGCTTATTTAATGCAGATGTCCTGGATATAGAATTGTTACCATGCAAAAATAGCGACCCGCAACGGATATGGAAGGCTATATTTTCCTTATGCTCTGAGCGAATGCTTGTCAGTAGCCTTTTCTGTGCGATTAATTGTGTCCATGAAATCGCCGCAAAGCCGTGAGACCAAGGTGTTGCTGACATCGACATGCTTAAAACTGCGCAAATATGAACGCAATTTAACAAATGCTGGCACAAACATATCAATACTATACCATGTAATAAATTATCCCTATAAGGCCTCAAGTGAACCTCTGAAAGTGTTTGACGAACAGAATATGCTTGACTTCTACTCTTTACTGGATTAAAATTACCATCGATATTTATTCAAGGCGTAGGATAACTAAAGCCTTATACAAATAATCACATTACTGTTAGCATTTTCCATTGATCCTAAAATCATATTAGTCAATTGGGTCGCAGAATATGTGCGACGGTTTGTTTGCGTAATAATGTACATTGCGCCAGATTATTATCGCATAAAGGTTTGCAGTGAGCCTAAGCAGCCATCAATGTATGCGCGGTCAACAACTGTGCAATGAGAACTAGCAGAACACTGGTTATGCATCGATGTGACAACATTCCATGGGTTTGCACATAGACGAATTGCAGTACATAGGGAGCAATTTATCCTACCTACTGAATACTTCAGCAGGGAGAAGCACTTAGACGCAAATAAAACAAATACTCATGCGGCATATTACTTCGCCCTCATTGTGGCTTTTATGTCGTACAAAGTAATAAATAAGCAGAGCATATGTTCTAATGGGCAGCACGTTGGAACTAAAACATAGAATAAATTACTGGTTAATAAACTAACCCATTTAGCAATTTCACGTTTCAATATCAGGTGGTACATCTTTAACAGATGGATGGTTTTGATATATACATCTAGCTAAACCGTATGTAACGTATACCACTCGAATGAACAGATTGTATACTTCCGACAACCAATCAAGATTGGACATATTAGGCACTAATACAGACCGCCTGTTCCTAGATACGATCGATATCTGATGTCAATCCATAAGATGAACAACGAGCACCTATAACTGTCACAGTAATTTATTGTTACGATAATCAATGTACAAATATAGGATCGATCTTTATTATCAACTCGAAACGTAATAATCGTTACTGGTCAGTCACTTGGCACCAGCAGAAAATAACTCGCTGTTATCGAAATGGTCGTGCAAAAATCTATTTTTTCCCTAAAAACTGAACCTATATGCAGACATCAGATATCATTTACCTAACTGTAAGATCACGGCTCTTCGGGTAGGTATTGTGTAAATAGATTATATCGCATTATAGCACATCCACTACTGCCAATACAACGCCTGTCTCAATACTGCCATATATTCTTCTCGGTACACAAAGTGTTGGCATAGAGACGTTAAAGAGACATATAAAACAACACGATAGTGGAATGACGGAAAGCATTATTGCTCTCGGATATCTAGTCTCTGGTTTTGCCTCTTTTGTATATATTATTCAGTGATCGCAGCATTCATAGGATATGTTTTGTTGTACCTTAATTATATACATCGACTAATCTAGCCAATATTACTGTACTTGTGAATTAAATCGCTGAGCCACAAGGCGTACGCATTTACCACCCACCGAAGTTTTACCATAGTGTTATATTAATGCCAATTGTAGATAATGGCACTCTGGTAACCACATATACGAACATTACTGTTCATTAAAAATGCCTGCACCTGTAGTGACTACTGATTCAAACACAGATATATGGCTGTGCCAAGTGAATGATATCATAACAAAGCATCATATTCTTATCCATCTCAGTGTCACTTTCATCATTTTGCTGACAGCGACAAAACTTGAGAGCTTTTATTTGGTCATTTCCATGTATACAGTATAGCACGCCGTGAATGAATGCTAATTCGTAGACAATGTAGACAATGACCTCTCATACAATGACATTTCAATGAAAGACAACAGTAGCGTAGTAGTAAACCGAGTTTCATTATTTTTATCAGATAACCGATATTTTTGAAAAGTGTTGCATTATATTTACTTGTAAGTATGGTTCGGGTGTACATCTTGGCATAGAAATCTAGATAATCCTATCCATCCATGAATTAGACGCTCATCAACCTTTATGTCCACGCTATGCGTCATTCGAACGATACACATTACAGTCAGCGCACCTGTTCGGTAAAAAGGAACCTTACTCAACTTAAGCTGGGATCCCTTCCAGCGAACCGAATTAGCTGCCTACGGAAACGCAAATTCAATATCATGTACACATAAATCAGTTTTTAAAGAATTCTTCCAAGCCCAAGGCTGCGAAACACGAGGACCACACAGACTTTAGGCATTGTACTATGTGAATATCTCCTCTGGGATACAGATGAAATCTAGGCAGCGATTGTGTGCGCCATAAATGTATAACAACTTTAGGCAAATACTACGAAAGTAGCACCCCTTTTTTTGTATCGACAATAACAGCAGGCTCGCATGCAAGCAGAAATGTTGCTATGGCGCATTGAACACATATTAACATCCGTGGCAATAGCGCATGTTGGCTCTACCCTAATAAACCTTCGACACAACCGTTGAACAGTTTTTTGAAAGCTGAATCGGATTCGATAACCCTTCCAAGCACCTTGACGATATAATCTTACTTCTCTGACTCTATGATCTCCACTCTAAATGCCTTGGGTCGACTATTTCCATATTATACGAAATTATTAGCCTCTGTATGAAAATAATTCATTAGCCGCCATCAATATATAACAAGAATTTATAAGACGACGTCACTGCCTCGTCCGTCCCTCATTTACTCTTGGAATGTTTTATTTTACTCACGCTCGGAAGTTTGGCATCTGGTACCGAGCGCCTGTGAACAGCACTTTGAAAATCATCTACGACGCCCAAACGTCCCCAGTGTTTCATGGGGCACGATTTACTACAATACCTTGAAATTACAAATATTACTTCGAAGTTAAGCCAATATCCCAACTTCTAACTTGTTCCCCTTCGGCATATGTTCTGAGGATATAGCTCCTCGCCGATTATGATAACACCGGTTAACTTGCATATATGGCAACGATACATGTTGCAATATCTCATATATGTTGTCAACCAACGTTTAACAACTGTTGAATTCAACCTTTTCTACATTGGTCCCTGCATTCAATTAAGCGGATGTATGGGAAATAAGCAAAACTCTTAACATCATCATCTTGTTGGGTGGCCGATCTTTAGTATGCTATTGCCTGACTGCCAGTTGTTAGTAATAAAAACGGCGTATCATAGCATGGTCATGTCACGTATCTTACTATTAACCTCGTAATGCGGGCGTGAGTGTATGAGTAGCAGCGATGGAAATTATACTCTCAGCTCATTCACACGAAAGTAGTGTTCGTGCATAAATTGTAAGCATGGTAATCTTGTGAACGTTCTTTTGATTTTCTAACTGTCCTCGACCTTGAAATATGCTGTTGCAATACAATGTTGCTAAAGAGTTTTGGAAATGCAATGATGGGCAGCCTATTAGCTACGGCACGTAATATATATTTACCTTGAAATGGGTAAGCATTATTTACACACTTATGCACATTATAACCAAACTTTGGAACGAGTAGTTAGAATAACATGATATCGCTATTATTTGCCTGTGTATATAAACTTAGGTAAATGTAGCAAATGAATTTTTTATCAATGATCGAGTGGTCTTTTAGGGCATCGCAATTGATGACACATAATGGTAAGTACTAGATAGGAAGGACAGTTCTTACTTTTGTATTTGCCAGGTGTCAGACTAAATATGAGGCAAATTTGTTCCCAATGTTTTGCTAAAATAACCCTGCCTGAAACATGATTTTGATATTGCTGCTTTAGTCACATCTTGGACAACAGAGCTTGGTGTACCAGCTAATATAGCTGTTCTTTCTTTAGACACCTTACCACTAGCCTGTTAAAAGATAAACAAGGTAGTGGACACACTTAGAAAAATGAAGTCCAAAGTGATGTCTGTAAAAGAAATGACGAAAGCCAAAATCAAATATGTCCGTGCTGGTGTTGATATTTTTCTACCAGAAACTAAACCGCATCCTTTTTTAAATCGCAATTATATTTGCAAAGCAAACATTCACAGGAAGGTATAATGTGGACAAAGGACAACCAAGTATTTGCTTTGGTGTCTTACCATAACTTGCTATGTCGGGCAGCCAAATTACTTTCCAAACTTTCCTATATGCCTTTAAAAACTAGTTGAGGCTTTGAAGCAATAAGTTGTGGCAATAAATAGCAAATTGCGACAATTAAGTCAAATCTCTCTCAAAACGGGCTAAATGACACTGATGAAGATATTAAACACCTAGGTTCATTTTACAGCACACGATATAATGCTTATCATGATTTAGAATTTATGGTCAGGGATCTAGCATCAAAGTGAAAGCAGTGTATTGTTTCATTTTATCATTAGGCCATACCTCCCCAGTAATGCACAAAGCACTTACTAGACATATAGACCAACTGCAGCGTAAAAGTATTAATATGCAATCAAGGATTTAACACCAGATTATTTCTTGAATCCCATGAATATGCTAGTGAAACAAAGCCATACAGGGATTAAAATATATACTTCTTCTGTCTTCTTGTTTTGTATTCAAAGGAGAAGAAAGTAGCATACAGTGCGAGCTTTTGAATCTGACAAATCTAAAGAAACTTGCATGGCTCCTAAATAGTAAGATACGCATATTAAATTACCAACATTCATATCAATGAGAGTCGTCTTAGCTGCCCAACTGCCCAACTATATCATTCATCCTTGGCTGCCAGAAATAGAACTCTAGTCGCATAAGACTCTTGCATTAGATTCTTGCTTGATCCAGCCAGGCCTTTGTTGGATCAACTTTTTAATCAACTAATGATGCTTACATCCAATCATTGTCCAAATGTAATCCGCATTCATTGTATATATTCAACTGTGTTTTCAATCTCCATATGGTAATTCAGACAGTTTTTAGTTCACCCAAGGGAAACATTAATTAATTTTGTAGATGTTGAATATGTTTGACATTTTGGGGGGTATAGTGGTTGTATACAATGTCAACAAAAATATAAATGCTCTTTTATTTTAAAATCAAGTGGTGGTTCATGATTACATGAGTGCATTGTGAATACATTAGAATTTTATATTAAATACATTCAACACCTATCATTTATCAAATTATAGTTGTGACCACCTCCTATCTGCTACTTTCACTATATCCTACAATTAAAACAGAAGATGATTTAATTAATTCTAAGTGACTGATTTAGAAGCTTGTATATGGGTAGGCACAGGCTTTTTCAGCCTGTGACAGCATCTGTGCTGCTCATTCTTTTCGATATTACATATGGTAGCATCCGCATCACTGCAAAAGGAGAGGTAACATACCGAGCATAAAATCAGCAGGTTTGCTGTATCATATAATAATAACCATTATATTTTTACCTCTTGTGAAACGATTGAGCTCGTGGTGAGCTGCGATGAGCATTTGAGAGATATGGCCGCAGCTGGGCCTGATAACGACTGCTACCAGATATGCTGTTGTTGTTTGCGATTACATCAGCCGATAGTGGAAGGTAGCCGATTTATTAAATATAAAGCCTTAGGCTGCATAGGCCCATTGCTTGCTAATTCTGGTGGTAAAACACATGAAAGCAATGTATATTTGATATATAAAAATGCCACTAGAAGTAAATGGATTGTATCATTCGCGGGTACTCCATCAGCGCATTAATTATTTAATCCATCTATGCATTCTCGTATGAAATCATTATACAATGAACCAAGGCCGTGGTCAGTAGAAGTTGTCTTCTAATTACTGTACTTAGCTTAGAGCAAAGCTAATAAAGTTTATCATTAGGAAGCATATAAGGGCATTTTGAATGAGATGTTTTAAAACATTATTGTCATCTTTGAGCAAACCTGCATTTTGCCTTGTTTACGAGAGTGCTGCTACATGTACGTGTCTGTAACACTGCCACAACAGTGAGTGCCTAGTGTTTGAATACATATTGGGTGGCCTCATAGTTCCGCTGTCACTACTTAGTTGCTGCCCATAACCATGGCATTGCACACACACCAAACTGCAATAATACTAGCGAGGATTTTGTGCAATTACTGCTTTTATACTAAGAAGTTCTCATAAAAGGAATATACGTCGTTGATTCTGAACTTATGTCCAGATACAACTACGTGGATGGTGAATGGATTCTTTCAAGATCCAAATTGTTAATGCGCAGTTAATGTGGTATACAGTCATTGTTATCAACATTATACAGTTATATTTGCATGCAAATAGCATCACAACAAGAACGAAACATTTTGCTACGATCTCTTAAAGTATGCAAGATGAATGTGATACTGTATGAAACAGCTCGCGTTTTGCGGACATAACATTAGCCCACGAACACACGAAAACAGCCAGTTATAGGGAAAGGGTAAACATTGTTGTCTTTTTTTTCGATGTCTAATTTATTATATTTACGGACTGATATTCCGAATCACCGCTTTTTGCTGTACCGAGCGTTATCCAAGGGAAGACAATATGAGACTCGGGATCCTACACATCAACTGCTACCTCCCATTTATATATCAAATAAGGTCATTGCAATCAATATCTTGCTGGCAGTTTATTTCTGTTTACATTAATTTGCACTTTGTCCTGATATATAAATGAAATAAAAATTTAACGAAATGCTGGTGTTGGTACTTTTAACGAAATAGTGAATTTGCAAAGGTGACGGCTAGGGTAATTATGATATGCTGTTGTATTCTCGGCTTCACCCCATTATTAGCTTTATGCATTAGGCTATCATAAATAAACCCTCGTCCGCACAATTGCAGCCTATCTGCTTCAGACCAAGAATACAATGCCTAAAGCGATCTCAGAAGCAGAAAGTATTACATCAGTACGCATTGTGCAATTCGTAGTGGGTAATATCCATCCAGCTGTCTGATACATTATTGCATAATTGAAGCAGGTGCGATTCTTCACTCGGATGCATACGCGAAATCGCGTTTGTCTGCAGTGTAATCGAATAGAATATTTGCTCTACACTCAGGAGTTATGATATACTGTAATTGCTTAGTGATATGCATTATAAACGTGTTAATTTTCCACTGACCTTGCCATATGGACAGTCAATTTGTTTCATTGGTTGACAGACTTCGCCCTCCAGACGATAGTCGTACTTCCCAATATCATTGCACGCAAATGACCGGTTATTAGCACTCCCTGCACACAAATGAAGCAAAGTGCAATGAAGAAATCGCGTTTAACAACTCTTCCAACAACGCGGCGATATCGAGTCGACGATGATGGAAGATGACCTGCTTGTCTAATTTTCATTAAGTATCATCGCCTACTTGCAGCAAGCCTAGATATTAAAGGTTTTGTGGCTACAGACTAGGTCATTTCAATTGTTTGATGAATTGAACAATAATAATCATCTGCAGTTTCCAACTCTATAGCAGAACATATCTAACTGTTTTTGTATTCACAGCTACCTGGTAACTAAATAAATTGTACGCATCCCGATTCATTATTGCGGTGCATATATTACTGTCTGTTCCGCCATTAACTGTCTGGTTAGCACCGTCCTTAGGATCTGCCTTTTGGATAGAGACAAATTTATAAAGATCAATGTCCGTATCAGCCAGAGATAAACATTGCTCATAGAGCGGCGATATCGAGTCGACGATGATGGAAGATGACCTGCTTGTCTAATTTTCATTAAGTATCATCGCCTACTTGCAGCAAGCCTAGATATTAAAGGTTTTGTGGCTACAGACTAGGTCATTTCAATTGTTTGATGAATTGAACAATAATAATCATCTGCAGTTTCCAACTCTATAGCAGAACATATCTAACTGTTTTTGTATTCACAGCTACCTGGTAACTAAATAAATTGTACGCATCCCGATTCATTATTGCGGTGCATATATTACTGTCTGTTCCGCCATTAACTGTCTGGTTAGCACCGTCCTTAGGATCTGCCTTTTGGATAGAGACAAATTTATAAAGATCAATGTCCGTATCAGCCAGAGATAAACATTGCTCATAGAGTTGATAGTATAAGAGGATGATATTTTAGTTCTACACGTACAGTTGATAAAAGACTGTTTTGTTGTCCCTTGCCCCCAGAATTTACGATACCGCAAGTTCCTGATACGCAATCTATGTACATTTCTATGGTAATATGTCAAGTGATTACGATATTGCATATTTCACAACATCTGATATGAGAATAAACATAATATGATATAGCCCAAAACAATTACGACACAGCTGAAGTGTTTAAAATTTCAGAATTTACAAGCTCCGTTTATTTACCATATCAATATAGACCAGAATGGTTACATTATCACATGGCCGCAAAAGTACGTGCCTCAATTCATTATTGGGCATCATTCACATGGCTTAATTCTAAGTGACAACACGCCCCTCACATCTTCGCGTTCATCTCTCACAATAGCAGAAGTAATCAACAGGTAAGGGCAGTCGTTTGTGGTTTATTTATGTTCGTCCTCAATAAATCCCATTCAAATGTTATTATATCAGTACGGTTTCGAATCTTATCCACGTTTAATTATATATTTAACAACAGCAGCAACAGGTTGCTTTGTATAACATCTGTTATTTTGTCTGCTCCTCCACAATATACAGCGCCATATTTCAACTGTTTATGTTTCAGAGCACGTGTGTGTCACAGCAGTCTCGGGTTAATGATTGTATATCTGCCTGACGCAGCCAGTCTATTGGCGGAGACTCCAATATATAAAAATGAATATTAAATAAACTCCAAAAACAAACCTATATCTAAATCATGCAGTATGCGTTCATTAATTGACATTGTGATAACTGTATATAAAAATTTACGGCTGATAAACAAAATTACCAGGCTTATTTGAAGATGCGCTTGTCTAATATGTTTGCATAAAAATGGAACAGGATTTTTGCATTGCCAATATTAATCAAATCAACTGTTTACGTGTGAAAATCCAAAGCGTGTATGACAATTCTATTTTTTGTTATCACAACAGCAATAGTGATAGCACAACATCAATATATTGTATCGGCGCCAATGTATTTGTACAATGCCACTCAAGTTAGATACATTTAGCGGGCTAATCCGTTGACGACTGCTTATTCTGTTGTTTGGCATACATCGCTTGAGCAAATATTACGTAGAATCAGACAGAATAGTATGAAGTATCGTCGTACTTATCTGCAATGACCCCAATGCGAAGAAAACCTATGCATTGCTAAGAAAATGGCGATTAGAATAACTAAATGATGACGGCAGCTGATAGCAGTATCTCCTTTTGTGTAGATCTAAGCATACTTGTTCCGTTAGTACCTCCTGTACCTAAGTAAGAGGTAAATATACATCGAATACATATACACACGGAAAGCAGACCCGAAAATGATTATTTAGTTTGCCATGGGATGTTGACTGACGATAAACTGGTTGGGACGTCGTGCATCCAAAACTTAAGCTCTTATAGATTAAATTAGCATTATTAGCAAGGTTTGCTGTAAGGTCCTGGTGTTGCGACGTCTTGTGTCACTTCTCTGCGGGTTGATAAAGCCATGCAACAGTGAACAATTACTATCTGTTATATAGCATGGAGAAGGAAAACCGAATGCTACCAACTTTAGGGCATTCTGTATTGTAAAATTTATCTAGCATTCAAGCTGCCTAACAAGCAATCTATTGAACAATTAACAGACATTGCTATTGATCGCTTGGTATAGAGATTGTGCATCGTCGTTTACTGCTTATATACAATGGATGAGATCAAACAACGAATAGCGATTCGACAATATGTTGTCAAAATCATTTAATCAGAGACATAGAAATGCAATCAATTAATCAATGATTGAAAGTTACGTTTATCCGGCAAGCTAGATGGGTAATTAAGCTGGTCGTCTTTCTATTTTGATTGTGAATTTGGTTGGATGCTTAGTTGTTGGATAAAAAAAAGGAATGACACATTGCTTGCACATCTTCTGGTTCTGAGGTATAATATAACTATCAAATCACTCTAACCAGCATATAGCATACAAAAAGAAGGCTCTTCTGGGCCCACATTTAAATACGCTGTTGATTGCCGGCAATAGCGTAAAACCCCAAGCAGTATGACTAACAACACCAAAGATTATGGAACAAATTGTAATCTGATTTTATCGGTCATTAATCCTCTACGATCTTATCGATTAAATTCATTAACGTATATATTTTAGAAACAAGTGATTATTCACTGTTGACAACCACAATTATACTTACCTCGAAACACGCACACACACACACGCACACACACACACACACACACACACACACACACACACACATACACACACATGCACACACACGCACACACACGCACACACACACACGCGCGCACACACACACACACACAAACACACACATATGTGTGCTTATGTGTGTATGTGTGTGTTTGTGTCTGTGTATGTGTGTGTGTATGCGTGTGTGTGTGTATCGGTTATCTCACAGCAAACGGCTTTGCTCAGAAATAATTATCAAGTCACCTCCATTTGTCTCTATGCCCATTAGCACCCCTATGACTAGTGAAAAAAGCTTCCATTTGAATTTATCCATTATTTATTTCTTGCATACGCTCAACGTGGCAAATAATAACAACATTTAGTTTATAACGCGACAAATTAAAGTATTAAATCCTCAAGGAGGGTGCATTTCAATGATTTGAAACGACAGACTGTGTATGCACAATGTGGACTGTAAGATTTATTTTGTTGGGTAGCTAATCAGATAGTTTACCTCAGATCATACTCTACAACATTCGTTGTCTATGTGTGCAATACGAGCATGTATATAGTGAGCTACAATATATGCTTCGTTCAATACGCTGATTACGTGGTCTATGGGAAGCGTAATTGCAGCGTAGATCGGCCGTATCTTTTCAAAGGCGGATACTTAACGACGTCACTTGTGGTCAGCTATATTTAGCCTGCCATGCATTAATTTCAGATAATCAGTGTTACTGAACAAAATGTTTACAACTTCGACCGGCTGTAGAGATGTCACTTAATATTAAGGACTACTCAAACCATATAAGCTCATTAGGGGACATTGAATATAGATGCACAGCAGCTGAATGCAAGTTCTGTGCATTATAACAGCACTACTTTATTGCACTAGCAAAAAAGGCTATAGATTAGTGCTTGCTAAATAGTGCTATTCTTATAGACATTAACTTCCGGTTATTTTTTTGACGCTTGCGTAGTAAAACTAGTTTTAATTCAAAGTGTACAAAACATAGTGTGATACCCCTCTTTGAGATTATTCTGATTTATCATTAAAAAACTCTCGGTTGCTCTCAACCGCTCTGTTAACCATTCGTCTTCAATACGTCTCAGCATCCGGTATAAATAAAAGAGCATTATTGAGGTATACCCAACGGTCAAACATGTAGTACCATTCTTTCACAATCCCATGTCAGATACCGTTATTATAAATCATTGGCAATATGTTGCTAAAATATGTACACGGGCTAAATCAGCGTCCGATACCGCTTATCATTACAGCAACGACGCTCATCAGATTACTGCTAGTAACATGTAGGATAATAGAAAAGGTCTCCTTCTCCAGGTAAAGAAAGAAACCAAATGGGTGACAGCTAAAAGAGGGGTTAAAGAAGGTATTTTATACTGCTACGATAATTGTTCGCAAGGAGATTGAATCAAGAAAGGAAGTAGAAAGACATGAATGTAAGTTGAAATGTGCAGCAAAAAGCGCATCGAATTTCAGGATCGTAGCACTTACTAATGACGCAATCTGAAAACGGAAGTCAAGCAGCTTTGTCAGTGTCGCAAAATCCAACATGACCGCAATATAGTAATTGGGCGATGTCGATAATTAAATGTGCTCACGAGCTAGATACTCGAAGTCTAGGTATAATATTCAGTAATCTACACCTGATTTTGCCGCTGCGCCTTTGCATCACGCACTTGTAGCTGACATTCATCATTTGATTTTGAGAAAATCTAATTTCCACAATCTATCAGCATTAGCTCCTCATCAACAACATGTAGTTTAAACCTGACTAGGCCGTGTCCTATGACCAAGCTATGAGTGACATTTCCAATCCGATTACCCCAGCAAGTGCATACCTTTTGATAGCGTATGGGGTCGCACACACGTGCAGACGCCATTCTGTCGGTGACTACGAGGTGACAACACGATCGCAGCTCTCTTTGCTTTCAGAGCTTCCCGCTAATTGCATGCATTCCATTAAATCTGATGCAGAAAATACCTACACACAGTAACAAGTTCCGCGTTGTTACTGCTTCCGTATGTATAGTAGTTTAATGTCCTAGACAATTACCGTGGTGATAACATCCATGGAGAAAGTGTTTTAAACTGGTCATAGGGATGTTAATGGGCAGAGAGACAATTGGAGGCGACTTTAACATAAACACTTTATCGCCCCTGTTAGCATTATCTTCCCTCACAAAACGTACTCTTCTTATGGGCCTTCCACAAAATGACGATATGTTGAATCCCATTACAAATGGCAGAGCAGTTGCGAACATAGACCATTTCACCTGGACCGAGTCAGGCCGTAACCAAAGCTTATTGGCTTCTGACTAGGGGTAAAGTCCGCCGCAATGATCATCTGGTTACAGGAACAAACTTTTAGCATGCTTCGTTGCGCACCTGCGCCAAGTCGACCCCTATTTGCTAACCCGGTTGAAATAGGTACAATCATCGATTATATAGAGTTTTATGTTGAAGATTTATCCATTTAGGTAAGATATTTGAAAACACTTCCAAATCGGAAGCAAAATTCACCAGCTTCGAAATTGAGGTAAACATCTCAGACGTAGGTGCAATGCTAAACGTGAGATAATGCATTCTATGATAGACAGCAACGTTACACTATGAATAACAGCTGTCGAGGGCATAATGAAGGCACTATAATGTACACTGGCAATCTGTTACGCCAATGTGATGTTCTTCTTATACACGAACATTGCCTGCTTGAGACAGATCTTGCTCAGCTCGAACATTGCACATGTGACGTGTCAGCTGCGGGCGTTTCTGGTATGGAAGACCTTATGGTAGCTGTGCTTTAATACACAAATAGTCGTCCAAATTAACTATATCACCGTTTGATGGTGTCAATAATAGAATGTGTCATGCTTGTATTTCACACCTGCAATCAGACAATAGGGAGATATCACTGGAGCTGAATGTCTCAAAGAATGCATTTACATGTACAAAGATTGACTGCAATGACCATAACGAAGATATTGATCATTACTATAGTGAAATCGTGAATGCATGTGTCAGAGCAACTATCCAGTAGTGGAGAAAGACGACGATGAGATATGCAATGCCACGATAAATATGAAACACTTTACAATAATGTTTTCTTATAGTAAGTCCGCATGGAAGCGTTAAATGAATCTACGGTTTGTGATGTACACTCGCAGATAAGATGGATATTATATTGTGAAATTGCCTCCGATCACATATTAAATTGCTGCGATGAGTTATATGCTCATTCATCAACACTTTACACTATGATGTTCAATCATGCGCATACGCCTCGTAGTATGCTAACATCTACGCTTGTGCCTATTCCTTAGAACAGAAATAAATCTTTGACAGTTATAATTATCGATCAATAAAAGTCGATATAATAGTATCACAGGGAAACGTGATTATTTGATATCAAAGTTATGTATTGAAATTGAGTAGATAACAATTTGAATTTAAGACGTCCCAAAGTATTGCCGGGAAGAGTGCACACATTGCAAATTCTGTATTATTTCATGGCTAATGATTTAAATGGCAAGTACGCAATTCATCCCATTCTAAAATATCTCCCCTTTTGCATGTAGCCTCTGCATCGGTTATTGTTAACACTTCATAGTTATATGACATGTTTTCTGTGACCTCTGATATATATATGTTTTCATTATAAGGCATAAATCCTCAATGCGCTTCGATAAAATACATGTTAATAATCCGGAGATTTCTTTATGTATGTTCTTTGCTGATAAAGGGGCAACCTTTTATGTCGCGTTCGTAATACAATTCTAGCGGAGATTGAGTGACTTTGATTAAAACGGATATAACATTAATTCTATCCAGTGAACAACGTCCATGGTAATTATGACAAAGTGCATAACAAGAAAAAGCGCATCGTAGCGCAAAAGGAAATATTTTCCAAACGACTAATTGATATCAAATCAAGGCCCTGCTAGTGTTGCAATGCAAAGGATTATCTTTGATATGTCCTATGATAGCACGGAGATACACAGGTGAGTAAGTGCATGTGAGATATTCCCTGAAAGCCAACATGCTGTATGTATTAAAACGTTTGTTTGCTAGGTGGTAATGCTCCGAGTCGGATAAGCTTTGCACTTGGCTTCCACGGCAGGAAATACATCACATGAAGTTCTCAGAATTCAAGCTTTTTATTTTCATATGCAAACAAGGTTGCGAACAGTAAGCACACTTACGTGCGAGAGTGCGACATTGCATCACAATTGCAGATATTCTACGTTATTACGAACGCATTCGAGCTTTATATTAGTAGTATAAACGCAAGTTGACCCTCCTGCTTAGAACAGAGTTTGAAACCTGTCGGAAGAAACACCTCAAAAACCTAATTGCCAAGGATGCAGGGGCCCTGGTTGTTTGGCTTAAGGAGGTCGAGTATATTGTAAGGTAACCACTGCAAAGTCGACACTGTATTTTAGTTGAGCAATTGAAATAACCAGTTATAATGTTTCAATAAATGCTATAATGTGTCAATTATCAAATACAAGCGTAATCTTAGCAGTATTGATTGCATATAAGAACCGGTAAGATAACGTGTCACCATCGTTTAAAGCTGGTAATTAACCTTGGTAACGTTTATTAGCAGAAAAAATATTTCGTTATATTGCGACACACAGATATTGTTTCAAGTCATCCATAACAGATTAGTGTGAGTGTAAGGATATTGGACACCGAAGAACCATGTTATAAAAACACCTTAAATAAGTTAACAGCAGCAAATTTAGCGAAATTAAATTGAAATTAAATTGCCACAATGATAAAGATAAACAGTGCTTCCATCCTCTATCAATCCCATTGCTTGGTCACAATTGCTCCCAAGGGCATATGCAATAGCAGCTTCACAAGACAGCCATTGGGTTGTTATGCTATTGGCAAAGCCTAACTCATTGTAAGCATATTCAATTATTTGTAGCCGTATTGGTTCTGAGATGGGTGTAAATTGAAAAACATGGTGAGGATCACATACATTGTGGAAGCTTAAATGCATCAGTGAGCAAGAGAGCATGTTCCCAGTTGTTATGGCTTAGTCAAGGGATATCGGATCCAAAGCCGATCTAACCTTAGTTGGGACCATATTATCTACCGCGAGAAAGGCAAGCACGGGTCATCATCTGTAGCATAAACAATACCAGATACAGAAAATAGAATACTGCAATAGGTGCCATTACTTATGACCCGTCGAATATACTGTTTCTTAACATGTCATAAATTGTGATGCATATATATATATATAGATATATATATATATATATATATATATATATATATATATATATATATATATATATATATATATATATATATATATATATATATATATATATATATATATATATATATATATATATATATATATATATATATTATATATTTATCGTGTGAATTGCATTCTTATCACATTTGGAACATCGTCCTGAAAACATATACACGTCGTGATGATTCTGCCTATCGTCACTGTCATAGCGATATTTATCCAGTTCAACGCTGAAAGAAAGTTGCAACATAATGCTCTTGTGTCCAGTACACCTATCCCGGCCGACGTTCATCCCGCTAAGAATCAAGTATTTTAATACACCAAATCGTGCAAAAAATGCGAAGCCGTAATGTCAGCACATGCATCATGTCAACAGCAATGGTCCACAGAGATTCCTAGGGAGTGAAGCAAGTTTATTTTGACGTCATAAATATTAACGCGATCAGACTGACTGGAGACTAGCTGGGAATTGCAAATAATTAACAAGGGTAACAGAGTGCGCTAGGGTACCATAAACATTAACCCAACCAGTATTTCAACGATTGAATAGGGTACAGGTCTGCTCCGCCCAATAAAAGTTGTGTGATGGTAGACAATGAGCACATTCATGCTCAAGTATATTATGTATCACATCATAAAGACTTCATTGGTGTTCTTTTTACTTTTCAAAAGTGTTAACAGTATATATAGTGTAAGTACACATTGAATTGCGTTCCTTGAATACCGAAAATATATCGCATGTTGATGGATTCATGTCAGCAGAGTCGTTTATGATACTTTTTAACGTCCTATACCAATGCAATGAATAAATGCCCTGAAGTGTGTGAATAACATAGGACCAGTTGCACATATCGTTGTGTTTTTTTAAACCGCCAATGTGAACCCAATTTGCCAAGTGTGTTTACATACATCCGCTATGCGGTAGCACATTATATATCAAACTTAACTCGGGAGGAATATTATCTCATACATTATTAATCGACCAGGATATAATTTAAACAAACTTTGCTGCAATGCTCAATGGAACTAAGGTACTTCCCGTTACGCTCTTGTTGAAAGCTCCAGATTACTCCAACACAAACCCATAAGTGATCCGGATGATAACCGTAATCTCCAGACTGAATCGGAAAAAACTTGCAACAGCAATGAGTTTACCATACGATATTCACTGCTGGAGTACACGATAAGCACACTTTACCACCGATGCTTGGTCTTTGACACGAGACTTATCGTATATTGTACTTCTATTGTTTGAGAAAGTTTCACCGTGAATGTCGTAGTCTTTATGGTCGCAGTGATGAAGATGAGACGTCAATTGAATGGTAACTAGAAAAAGGAGGTTTATTTCTGAATGTTGGGGTACGGATTCCGTATCCCGTAAGTCCGAATATATATATTACAAAACTGTGATATAGAGTAACTCTGGTGATGCCCAGAGGCTACTGCTGAGCTGTAATTCCAAACTTCTATGTGCCGTACGGAGTTGGCCTTCCAACTTGGTCCGTACGACGGTGACTGTATCTTTGCCCGAATACTGAATGTGTTTTTAACTTCTGGGGACGGAGGTATCTATACAAATGTGTGGCGTCGTCAGCAAGCGTGGAGGTACAATCACCTTTTGCTTTAATTAAGATCAAACGGTCTGATGTTAATTGTTATGGGAATTGACGGGTTGGGAATATTTACTTCAAAGGGCTCTACTTGCTACACCGGGACTATTTAATTTGGATAGTGGCCGTTTACTTCAGATATCACGGTTAGGTATTTAAGGGGGGAGGTGTTGAATTATGACTCCACACTGGTTGACGACGCTTTCTGCAGTTATTACATAATATCTAATTGATAAGGACGGTCACAAAAGTATTAGCTGCCTAAGTAAAGTTTCCATGTAATGTGGACCACATATTGCGTAATAGCGTTTGTTAGTTTTAATTGCACGCATAGAGGTAGTTTAATAGAAAAAACAGTGACTGCAGGGAGTTCTGACAGTCAAAGCAACTGCCTAAATTGTTTGTATCCTTATTTGTACGTAACGTTGACGACCTTTGGCATGTTTCAAATGCATTAGTGTAACGCTGAATGTATTGTGACAACTTTTCCTGGTATATTTTGGCTAAGCGCAACAGCCGTCTAATAAAGCATGATGAGGAGCGACTTGCCATCGCTTATCAACGAGAGAGCCCCGCCTACCTTAAAGGCTGCTGCACTACATCGTGTACCGATCTATTATGTCAAGTTACCTTCGTTATAATGTAGCGTGAGCATTCTGCGTCAGAAAACGGTGCGATAAAATATCCGACTCAGTTTACTTATCTTGCCTGCCTATGTCCCATTGACAGTGATGTTAATATTTAGTTGGCCGTATAAGGCATAAGGCGATGCTCATAAATAGGTCAAATGAGGATGTGTGTGCCACAAGCTTTCAGCATCACGTTACATACATTGAGACACCGATAAATGAATGCTCTCACTCCCACGATTTTTTTCTGATTCAATAAAATCATGAAGACAAAATCTGCTAACATTAACTTTGGCGTGGTTTATAACTAGCGTCACAAACCAATGCCCATGCCTTTCAGACGCACAAGGGCCGCCATACAATTGCCAAACTTGGTATGCACCTATTTTTTTGTTGTGATATTGGGGTGTTATTTGAAAAATTATCCTTCATTTCTTTCATTTAAATTATTATACGCAGCGTTGAAACATTAAAATCAAGATGACATTCTGCCAGTAATGATATGGATATATATATGCGGAAGGTCAACCTAAGATAAATAATTCGTTCATTATATTCCGGTTCTAAAACAATTGGTGTTTCGCGTTTTCTCTGCTACATAGTTTTTTTTCTCCAAAACACTGGCTCAAAAAGCTAGACCTAGGCACAGTTATATCAAAATTGTTAAAATTTCGTCATCTTGTAACTGCTCCTAAGAATGGTATGGTCAAATCACCAATTGGATAAATGTTATTCTAATAGAAAGCGGAAGTTGCAAGTTTCATAGACATTGTCGTGGTTTATGGTCTTGTGTGACGAAAGCATATATAGGGTTCCCGGTGGATTTGCATAAAACATATATAAGCGTTTTCCGATCACAATGACCGTCATTTGTATACTGCAGGGTAATTACGACAATAAAAAATCTCGTGACAGTGCAAATAGCGAATCGCTTAACATTTAGTACGGATGAGAGAAGGTTGCAACCCATCCGATATTTATCATCATATTACCAATATATGCGTTGCCCATGCGCGCTTACATGTTCCCAATCACCTGCTTAGTAGAACCGTAGCAGCTACATGTTATAGTTCATGCACTGCTGTGACACTCATTACGTGTAATCAAGTGCATATTACAAAAGGACCCTGATCCCTATTGCACCTCGGAATTCCAAGCTTAAAATCATCTGTCCACTCCCTGGCTGCAACCACTAAACTTTTGGTAGGCTAAGATTCTGAGATATAGGAGCAAGAAATCGTAATTTATGGCTCGTAAGCGTCCCGACGGTGTTTGACAATCATCGATCTCAGTACTCTCAAGCATTAATACCTGCTACGTTATTGTGTTTATATGAGCAGGCGGAAAGACAATTGTGGTAAATCCGCTGATACTGATGGGCTACAGAGGAGGATGACCGGTATATAACGTGCTAATGATGTGACAATAATCACAAGAGCACTGTATAAAGCATTAGCATTCTAATGAGATGTCCATTTTAGTCTACCACCTAGCAAAAAACTGGAGCAGGTGATGGCACAGACAATCAAGCCATATAGCTAATAATTTTCAAAATTCTCAAATAACGTAGAAAGTGCTGTAGCAAAGTGCTCCGCGCTCTGATGCACAATATATCAGCCACTTTATTTGCGAAGCTGAACAACACAAGGCACAGCTTAACCAAACACAAAACAAATAGATAGGTTTAAACATTTCGGTGGGTATCATGTATTTCAAGCGATATCTGGACGGTACGGATTTTCTATCGGTAGCTCCAAATGTCCTCGAATGTATCACAATTGAGTAGTTTGGCGATGCAAACCCATGGCTGGTGTTATGCAGATAAGGTGAGACTTAATATCTACTGGGGTTAATAGCTTTCTTTTAGTTTTTGATATAACAACAAACCCTTAATTCTTTTATATAATTCAACCGCATTCACCACTCAGTGGTTCATAAATATACAAATTGTAAATAGAGGTTCAGAGAGCAATTTATGCAAGATATCCTGTATGTGTGGGTACAGATACAATTATAAGTAAATGCTGAGTGGATATGATCTTCTACATTGTACTGCACTTCATGAACGTGTTATTCCAAATACTGCCATGCCGGAAATGCACCAAATCATTTGGTAAATTTAAAGCAACCCCTTTATTTTACTAGTTGATTGTTTAGTACTTCTGGGATGGGTTTATTCAAGTTGTTTTTGACATTACCGGTATGTGCATTTCCGCAAACAACTAAGCGATAGTCCCGTTTAAACAGCTGTTTAGGATATTCACCCATGACACAAAGTTGCATTAAATTCACATAGGTGTATTCATTATGATGGACGCATTTCTAACAGGACGTTGTTGCGAATCAAATGGGCACAAGTCCGTACAGATTGCAACCTAGAAGACTTTTCATTATTTTGGCGTGTATGTGTACCATAGGGAGTGGGCTAGCCAATTTGCTGGCAGGGTGTCTTAACAAGAATATCGTCTATGAGGGCGTAGAATATGCACTGTGTACGTTTCTATGCGAAGCACATCCAGCCAAGCCTGATCAATACTCTGGGATAAATGTTTTGAGCCAGGTCTAACAACATCCCACTAATTAAGATTATACCCATTTCCGCTCTTTAAATACACATTATTATTTCTTGGTACAGACTGATGAGGTCGGTTGTTGTTAATATAATGATGATCGATTCTATGAAAGGCTTCGGTCGTTGCTCTTTGGCAATGAGAAAAACCTCAGAATGATATGTTTCAGACGCGTCTCATTATAGATTAACGAGTCTGTGAACACAGGTTTTAACGAAGCTAAGCTAATCTATCACGAATGACAACCTGTGTAAAAAGTCTCAGAGCTCATGCACCTTCTCTGTCTGACAATATATTGCGCATATATATATATATATATATATATATATATATATATATATATATATATATATAGAGAGAGATATAGGGATTTATATATAGATATATTAACATATGTGATAGAGAGAGATATAAATATATATATATAAAAGATAGATATATATAGAGGAGAAAGATAGATATAGGGTAGAGATATATATTTAGATAGAGATAAAGATATATAGAGAGACAGATATACATTTATATATAGATATTAGATAGATATACATAGATCTATATATATATATATAAAGATATATAAAGATATATATATATATATATATATATATATATATATATATATATATATATATATATATATATATATATATATATATATATATATATATATATATATATATATATACATATATATATATATATGTGTTCGTGGGACATGTGTTTGTCCGTTCTCTCGTGCTTTTGTCGTCATTATCGCCCGGTTTACTGATGAGTGGATTGGTTACTGGTATCCCTTAACCGTTGCCTTTATTGGGGAACTAGTTATTAATATTGCAAAACTGGTCATTTAGAGGTATGGCAAAAAATAAGGTTATCAAATACCGGGCCGTTTTATTTGTAATTCATAGGAAGTTTTTTGCAGGTTCCGCAGGGCAATTTTAATTACTGGCTTGTCAATGTTATATATAAAGGAAAAAGGAGAAGATGGGATATTAATCAGCATATGCATTCATAAATATATATATATATATATATATATATATATATATATATATATATATATATATATATATATATATATATATATATTTATACATATATATATATATATATATATATATATATATATATATATATATATATATATATATATATATATAATTATTTGTGAGCATATGCGCGTGTGTCTTATGTGTAAACAAACCAAATTGCTTCGTGAAATAACACATTTTTTTTGCCATCAGGTGTATGAGTAAATTATTTAGCTATCCACTCCTGCACTGCCATATTGTGTCTCTTTTTTTGGAAAATTGATGAATACATTCTTACCACTGCTTCTTGTCATGGACGGTTCTATCCTCTTGTAAGTCGTTACAGGACCCGATGGTCTTGTATTTCAACAGCTCTTTTCAAGTCTATTGCTGCACACAACTCACTAATTGCCTCAATAAGTAGCAAAAATCTTGTACAAGACACTGCTAATTCTAAAAATAGACCGCAATTATAGCTTGATACAGTATCTTTGCCACACATATATATATATATATATATATATATATATATATATATATATATATATATATATATATATATATATATATATATATGAAGATATATATTCTATGTATATTCATCTATGTACATAAAATTTGTTAGGTATAAATATGCATATATAGATATATATGTATATTTATATATATGTATATTTATATATATATATATATATATATATGTTTAGATATATATTTATATATATATGTATATATATATATATATATATGTATATATATATATATATATATATATATATATATATCTATATATATATATATATATATATATATATATATATATATATATATATATATATATATATATATATATATATATATATATATATATATATATGAACGTTTTGCGCCATTTAAATTTTATACCAACTTGGTAGTGTATGTAAATATTAATCGCCTGGTTTGTGTACTCTTATCCTTTTCAAGTTATCATTTTCAGTGTGCGATCGTTTATTTCGACGTGTGAATCTTACACAGGAAGTCTTTGACATTAAATATTGAGCGGTAACTGCATGCAAAAACACGAACACTTACGTTCGCTTCATGAGCAGCTAAATGTGTGTTATTTGACTGCGATACTAAGTGAGCGGTTGTTAGATGTACAAATCTGCGTATAACATAACTTGATGATTTTTCGTAGCTAGAGCAATATTGAAAGGATCTTACGATGATACATGACTATTCATAGAGTGCCATCAGTACTTGCAGACCAAGAGAACACAATTCCACCGTAAAGCAACAGTCTTGAAGCCCTTACTTTCTCTGAAAGTTTTGTTGTTTTAAGATTACATACGAAGGATAAGGGTTGGCAGATGATGCTATAGCAGTGACGCTCAAATGCGCTGAAACGACTACTTTCTTGTGAATACCAGTGCATATTTAACAGCTTATAACCTGTAGTCCATATTTGTTCAATGACCAGGCGATGGCTTATTGATTCAATTAGGAATTTGAGCGCATAGTATTACGTTTTGCACAGTTAAAACAATATTGACCATGTCGTGAATGGGTAAAAGGTATTGTCTTACGCACAACGTTGTTAGGCTATTTAAGTAAGAATTGTCGTTTTCGTAAGCGCCTTTAATTGCCTGGATATCATATATTTGCCCTTGATCTGCGCTTCCACTAATTCACAAGGTACGGCTTGTGATACTTGGCAATATATTTTAACTTGCAAAATATTATGTTTGCAATCGGTATCCGTCTGTCAGTGAGGCATACAGCTTGCAAAGACGAATAACTAGGTAAATTGACTTCTTCACAAACAGCTATGATTATAGTTCAAGATTTTGCCTGTAAAAGGGAAAATTGTCAGGTGATTAGTAGTAGTTGCTTGGCTCTGCAGCCTTCGACAGCCATTGATTGCGCTACGTCGTCAAATATTATGCTAATTTGATCTGTTGAAGGCGAATTTATTTAACTGAAACCTATTACATATCATGCGATTAACGGGGCATTCAAAAAGCTCATATATATTAAATAATTGTTTTTTTCACCAGACGGCATCTCCAAATATTTTGTAAATAATCTATTGCTTCCAAACTTATGAGGCCTAATAGTTTGCAAGTAAAGATAACTCCAACGGGGCAGTCATTATATCACCAACCAATTCATGGTACAGTTTTCGTCGAACAATTTCGGTCTTAAGTGTAATTATTACTCAAAGACGGTATATGCGAGATTGCGCACATTCATGCATAACCACGTAGTTACTATATTAGGCTTTTAACCTGTCTACATACGATATTAACGGACTTTATTTGATATATCTAGCCGGAAATAAAGATTCGATTGCCCAGAAACTTACACCCAGTTCTTGACATTGCCTATTTATTTAGATATGCATTGATATATGCATAGATATCGCTATAAGAAATAGCTATTAAGTGGCTCTTTAATCTTGACAGCAAAGCTTTTAAACGACGGGGGATCCTGCAAGAAAACTATGAATAGAGATATAGATATATATATATATATATAGATATATATATATATAGAGATATATAGAGATATATATATAGATATATATATAGATATATATATATAGATATATATATATATATATATATATCTCTATATCTATATATATATATATATATTTATATATATATTAAATGCATATATATATATATATATATATATATATATATATATAAGTATTTGTTTATGATGTATAAGTTTGCAGCTGTTACTGTGTCGATTTAGTCAACCCTAATTGTTCCGATATCTGCAATTACCGTCCCTTCAATGAATGTAATAAGCTGTAAAACATGATCACGATATTTTAACAAATATCAAATATATGCAATATATTATTGATGATAGTAACAGCAGACTTCAGAATCTGTTATCCTCAAACATTCTGCTTGTAAAGGTTATTTCATTTAACGATACGTATAAACTCCAGATACCCACACTTCTGTCTGCGCCATCATAGAAATATCTAAGCTCGATGCTTGTCTGTCACCGCCTAGCATCTATCTTTGCAATGCCTGTTTGTGGCACACATAACACTGAGCTTCCATCTTACATCCTTAATTATATTTTTCAACCAAATAGTCCAGTTGAACTTTTACTCGGTAATATACACATATAATATACGCATGCGTGGTGTAAGTAAAGGTTGCTCAACCGGTTCTGGTTTGGTCTGGTCAAATTTGTTTGCAGTGAAAACCGCCTTTGCTGAGCGAGATCGGCTTTGCTGATGGCACTATCGTTCTCATTGATGGCCAGGTACAGTGCCTTTTGGCAGTATAGCATGCAACTATAATACACATTTAGAACAAGAAGGTTGGGATAGCTGTGGTATTTTGCAAACAAAATGTTCCATGTGAGTTATACTCAAACACCTTTCTTGATGATTTAACAATTGACTGTTACAGTATATCTCAACAATTAGGGGCTGTGTTACGACTGGTGATTTTATATTGTGTCAATATTAGCTGTTGCTTTGCTTTTTGCAATGCACCAATAATACTGATTATCTATTAAGTCTGTACAAAGTATGGTTTTGTTTTGTGTGTGTGCGAATGTTACCCATTATAATAAAGCAATGGCAGTTTCACAACAGCTATTGGGCTGCTATGCTATTGGCAAAGCCTAACGCTGAGTCATTGCAAGCACATTCAATTATTTGTAGCCGTATTGGTTCTGAGAACGTCCTGGTACTATGGCTTTTTGCAGCGGTGCTAAGTGAATACAATGTCGCTATGCCACCACAAAACATGTAAATTCTGTGTCGCATGCTTATACAGATGGGTGTAAATTGCAAAACATGGTCAGCATCACATACATTGTGGAAGCTTAAATGCATCAGTGAGCAAGAGGGCATGTTCCCAATTGTAACGGCTTAGTCAAGGGATATCGGATCCAAAGTCGATCTAACCTTAGTTGGGACCATATTATCTACCGCTAGAAAGGCAAGCACGGGTCATCATCTGTAGCATAAACAATACCAGATACAGAACATAGAATACTGATATATAGAGATATATATATATATATATATATATATATATATATATATATATATATATATATATATAGATATATATATATATATATATATATATATATATATATATATATATATATATATATATATATATATATATATATATATATATATATATATATATATATATATATATATATATATATATATATATATATATATATATATATATATATATATGTAGAGACAATGCGACTTATGCGATGTTGAGCCTATGTGAGTGATTTGTTCAAACCTAATGCACAAAAAGATAACATGAACAGAAATAAATCACTGGACGGAATCGCATATATGAATCTGCCTTTGCAGCGTCATCTTTATTACGAGCCATTCCTGAAAAGGAAAGGATTATAGCTGCTTACCATTACCAGTTCCATTTAACTTCAATCCTCAACAGGCAAGTTTTTTTCAGATACGGTCGCCACGTGCGCAAAACTGATGTCAAGCAACATTCTCTGCTCAAGCGTTTCTAGAAACTCGCTGGTTTATGTACAAATGATAATATATGATACTGTCCTCTTGGTTTTAAAACATAACTGCATCAACATGAATTTGATAAAATCTGTTCTCAATAATTTAATACATTTAGGAAACTGGGGGGCTTTGTGAATATTGCTTGCCAACACGGTAACTTCTTCAATTAAAGACCTCGGTTAGGGTATTGATTAGTTTGATAAGCTGCTGTGTTTATAAGCAACCGTGCGCTGCTCATTGTTCGCCACTGTCACTACTTTTAGTACTATCCACTCTTTTATTAAGGTCTGCTGTGATGTCTGTACAATTATTCATACGAGGAAGCAATACAGAAAATTATGCTTTACTTATGAATATTGCTACTTTCAGTCATCGAAATTCAAGCAAGTTCAACCCACAAGCCACAGTGATCGATTTCTGTCAAATTGTCTAGCCAAGTTAGGCATTGATGTGGTTTATTGGCTCGAGATGATCCACTCGGAAGCAGTATTGGTGTTGTAGTAGTTGACGGGTCGCGATAGTTTCAAGATGGGTAATAGACCCATAGTGTTCAGTGACCTCCGGCAGCCGGTTAATTAAGCTGGGATCTATTGCGAGTTGTCCGAGGAATACGCAGTTCAAATGAACAGAAATTTTTTACCAATGATCTCGATTTCAAATGTGAATCATAATACGTAGGCAGGTGAAACTTAAATGAGTATGCGCATCCGGGTGAAGGCATACTATAACGAGATCTAAGTTTAATGTTATATGCTAGCATTCACATTTGTAATTGCTAAGTGCTACGTGAGTGGCATATTTCTTTTACGCAGATGTGGTCAAGTTTTGGTGTTTACTGATGGTTAAACTTATGAAGGCTAGAGGTAAACAGGCGTTGCAATATTCATATGTCGCTTCAAATTCGTAAAAATGCGAAGCCGTAATGTTAGCACGACGTGCATCATGCAAGCAGTAATGGTCCACAGAGATTCCTAGGGAGCAAAGCAAGTTGGTTTCGACGTCATAAATATTAATGGGATCAGACTGACTGGAGACTAGCTGGGAATTGCAAGTAATCAACAGGGGTAACAGAGTGTGCAAAGGTACCATAAACATTAACCCAACCAATATTTCAACGATTGAATAGGGTACAGGTCTGCTCCGCCTAATACAAGTTGTCTGATGGACGACAATGAGCACATTCGTGCTCAAGTATATTAAGTATCACATCATAAAGACTTCATTGGTGTTCTTGTAACTTGTTAACAGTTTATATAGTGTAAGTACACATTGAATTGCTTTCCTTGAATACAGAAAATATATCGCATGTGGAGGGATTCATTTTAGCAACACGCACCCTGCATATAACTCATACTTGTCATACTCAAGTGTCTGAATGGTGCGCATAAGCATTCACCTCCAAATGGCTACATTTAATGGACGTCGAACTTAGGTATGACAATTCAACTATTGTAAATAGCTACACTGCAATTCTACATTAAATACATTTCTATGATTCGCCGAATTCCCCGAGTTAAAAGACAATGCATATATTGCCTACAATGTGTTATTAGGTTTGATGTATGATTATGTTGGTAGATTGCATATCGCTTAATAGATATATGCATTAAACACGAGCTTAAATACTAACCTACTCTTAGAATTGAACAAAATAGCCACGTTTAATGCCTATAAAATGGCTCGCTTTTAATTATACGGTAAATATGAACGAAATTGCACAAAACTGGCGAAACTATTCCGGTGTTATACTCCGTTGTAATCGTCCGAGGCCATGTAATTTGTGGAAAATTGTTTTGGGAATGCACAAATGTCATCTTTATTCAGGATAATTAGCCAAATTTCGTCCGAAACTTATTTATTCAGTCCAGGATATTGTCATCGTGTGTGTGTGCATTAAAATGCTCGAAGGGCATTGCCTCAGAGCTATGTGACTTTGTATCCGGATAAGTTGGAGGTGACATAAGACGTTCAATAACGATGTTGTCACTAGCGTAGTTCTCTAGCAGTCAGTACCGCTGTATTTGCCTCGATATATCACATGCAATGAAGAAAAACGTGTGTGTTGATGAATCGCAGATGCATACTATATTTTATACTCTTTGATACTTAGGCTCCGTGTATACTTAGTATCGCTCAATTCGTTGCGTCAATTACGCCCTGGTTGTTACATGACTGAGACTAGCAATAACCATACCATGTTTGAAATCAGTGGCCATCATATACCGATAGGTCGATGTTTTTGCTTCTGCACTTGCCATAACAAGGCGTGCAATCTAACACAATCTATGTGTAGTGTACGCACTTAACATACTGACAGTGTTTTACCCCTAGGCGATCGAGAATTGCAATGCTTTGAAAAGTACATATAGTCAGGTTAATTTTAACTATAACGACCATGTCGTTATGATGAGGCGAATTCGACGTTTGGAATGTCGCACTAGGAGCCTTATAAAACAAATTCATCCTAGGTTCAGCAAAGCTAAGTGTAGCTTATGATGATGCCCATATAAAACTTTACGAAAAGCTTTTGGGTCCATCAAAAAGAAGGTGGAAGCCATATGTTTGTCGTTGAAGAATGAAAAGAGCACAGGTGGAAGAAAGCATTTAGTCAGTACTGGAAACACCAAACACCCACATTCAGCTGATAATAAGCAATTTGTATGATATTGCTAAGTTGATGTACTGGATGCAATTTAAGATAGTCATGGCTTATACCTTGAAATATCCCTAGTTCTCGAAGTTACCTTATGCGCACACACCCTCATGTAGAATACAGGAAGAAGAGCTAAACTCAATACTAATCACAGCGATCATAGTTTTAGGTGTGTTCTTGGGCAGTATAACTATGTCCAGTTGTATCAATGCGATGAGCCATAGCAATGGACGACAGAGCAATAGATTACAACGTTTATGATATTGGCAAACAGAATAACTAATTGTGAGTGCTCGTAGATAATCTCAACTTTGAAGGCTACCAAGCCCTTCAAATAGTGCATCGCCATCGATCAATGCCTCAGGTATGCTTATAAACGTCTTATTTGTATTAATAAAAGTTGTTACTTTTTTAATATTGGCTGATAAACCTTTAATAAAAGGAAGGATTTCCATCAATGGCTATATCGCTAAATTATTTGTTGTCTGTCAATCTTCTATTTGCGATTTTGTCGGTGCGAAGTTCTTCGCGTCGAACCCTGAATATAATAAAAGGCACAGCCAGCAATTCTGTTGTCAATCGTGTACATATCTCTTATCGAATTTTTTTTCATAATTCAAATTTTTGACAGGCTTGCAAAGAGTTTGCCGGCTAGCTTTGCATAATTGGTCTCATTAGTTGCAAATAAACAATGTTCATACTTTTCATTAGAAAATACCCGAAAGCGACAGAAAGTTCAAGTTGACCTAGCATCCCATTTACATTAGCACTGGTCTCCGACGTCAAAGACCACAAGTTCAACTTTAATCTAATTGTTGTACAATGTAATGATAAACTTATACGCCCATGTAAAGCGACATGGAACAACAATGGAATCTGTTAATGCTTGACGCACTGATGCAAAAATGGCCAATTAGTTACTAATTTCAAAGAAAGACAAACTTGTGGAACCACAAATCTTACCGCGAGTATATCGTATTAGGGTTAGTGTTACCGGGACTAAGCACAAACACAACGTGTAAATACATACAATGTGGGATCAGTTCCAAACCCTCATGAATTGTCAGGATTTCAAAGGCTTACAATCAATGCGGTTCGTCGGAAGAAATAGCAAATGGCAGGCTAGCTGAAAGTGCTTGATTTATGCATACTGATAGCATACGAGGATGGATAAGGGTAAACATGTACCAACATTGTAGACCAATATGATCCTCTTGTTGTACTGCTTGCTATTATAATGTAAACTAGAGCTAGACGAGTATACGCCATATTTATTCAATACGTACTGTTCCTAATAATAAGACACACGGAAAGATCATCATTTTCCAGTACAGGTCATCAGAGCCTCTTGTCAATTGCGTTAAACAGCTATTCTAAATAATAAGGGTATTAATCTACACGGCGCATTTGCTGAGATTCGCACGAAAATGATCTAGGAACAGCAATGCACAAAATCGCACTTAACAGTTATAAAAGTCCATTTGATTTATTCCGATTCATTGGCTCACTTATACGTGATTAAAATCGTCCGACGTGCTCACAACGGGGAATATAGGACACAGTACATTACATCGTAAATCCTCCAATTGTAGTTGTCACCGTTAATTCACTGGTACACTGTTTTTTAGCTCAGAGACACTGAATTCTAATGGCCAAATACGGACGACATAATGCGCCCATTGTATATAAGTATCCAATTAATGAGCTTTTGCATCATCACGGGAAATCTTCAATATTCTAATGACCATGTCTAAACGAAGCATTTCATATTGCTAGACCACGACCAGTCCTACTTTATTCCCGTTTATCATGCCATATCTACTACCGACACAGACTTCCATATAAATCCGTTTTTAAAACTGCCGTTCACCGCAGAACATCTCTTATAAGATGATATCACAGTAAGATTGACATTGTGCCATTTAATACCACACAGATTGACCGATATGTGCTTTCCATAACACAGTTTGCGAGTCATTCGGCAGATTGTATTCCGTCACAGAATCACTTTTACAAATGGCCACGTTCGATCGCCTTGTGCAATAAGCGTTTGACATTATGTGATGAAGTTTAATGGTATGCTATAAAATAGGATTTAGCAGCCGCATATAACACAATTAGTTGCACAGAAATCAATTAACAATTAGGTTTATCAAAACTACGGTAATTGATTTATGATAATGCACTTTCGTTGCAAAAAATGGGACCTTCATTGCGTTGAATATAACGAATTTGCCATCAGCAGTATAGATAAATTGTCACGATTGTATTACCCCCCTTTAGTCAAATCGGTGTAACAAATAAAGCAAAGACCAGCAGATTGGCACATGCGCGCATGCATACTGTGCTATTTGTGTCGCATTGACAGTCCGATTTGAATTTTAGCGGCTATTATTCATGAACGCACCTTCTTGTAACGAATTAACAGAGACAGCAAAACCTATTGGCCATCTCAGAAATATTCTGAGGAGAAGTATTATGAACACAGCCTCTTTGTATCCCGTGGTTTGTTTCTGTTTGAATCGTGTTTAAAAATTATGTAAATAGCACATCTGCCACTCACTATTTTTTACCCAATTCGGTCTATTAAATGTGCCAGGTGACGGCTGCACACAGTAGGCGAGTCAAAGTAAGGTTTGACCCCCAAAAAATTGCAAGAAAAGTTTTTTTTGTCTTTTTGTGTTCAATTAGCTGTACTTAAGCGCATCCGAAAAGTTTACCAAATTTGAGCCACCGGAAAGGGGTGAAATTACATAATATCCAATATGGCCGCCATTGAATTATGGATGTACAGCAAACTTTTTAATGGTTGGTTTTAGACCCCATAAATGTATTACAAACATATATAAATGTGATACCTTAGATTCAAATAAAGTCATGATGAATTCACATGGATGTCCCTATGACGTAGTATTGCATCATCATGACGTAGTGGGTTGCTGAATAGATCAAGACCGCCAGAACTGGTAGAAAACCAACATTTCGGCTCTTGATAATCAATCAGATGTACATTTACAAGGAACCACAACATGGAAGGGCTATTAAACCATCTACGTCATGGTCATACGCCATACGTCACACATCATAAATTACCAAAATGTCCCAAATAATTGACATAGTACACACCTGAATTTTCTTATCAAGTTCAAGTGTCATTCACACAATATAATTGTTCAAAAAACGGCATGGTTATTATCATCACAATCTTCTTCCTCGGAACCGTCTATGGTAGAATCACTATTATGCGGAATGTAACATGACTCCGCTTGGCAGGGTCCACAAGCAGAAGTACATGGAAGACCGTACTTCCTGCAACTACATCGAGTATTACTACAACCTGTTGTACAGTTACAATGGATAACCTTGAGAAGCCTTTCTTGAGCCGCTTTCTGGTCAATCATAACAGGTAACAAAATGTTGTCTTCACACTTCCAACCCCAGTCCTTTGGGTCCATGTTTTCATCCTTTCCCATCCACACCATGATCGGATAAAATGAATATTGAGAGTAGAACTTGGCCGCAGATTCCGTTGGGGGCAATTTCGCGGGCTTCACAAATGATTTAGCAGATGAAACCTTTTTAGCAAGCAATGTATTTCTAAGGTTTACCAGAGATGTGCCAGCTTTTCCTCCAAACAAAGAAACAAAGACTTTGCATCCTGAATCAACTATTGTTGCCACATTATGACCAGCTGTAGTAAAGGTCTTTGCACAAGCTCTAATCTGAGAATCATTTTTCATCACTTTTTGGAAAAGGGATTTCTTGCCAATACCATAAATCCTGAAAGTGCTATCACAAAAGCATGTACAAACAGCAGCTGTGAAGATATGTCATTTCCTTAGAGTTCCTTCAGACGGACAATATCATATACATGTCCGAACGAAAGTAGTTTTCTTGCTGTCCCTCTCAGTGTAATGTAGAAGCAGAATCAGAAGGTCCGTGTCTTCCCCAATCAAAGTTTTGTCTCGAACATTTGCAGATGCTGTTGCTGCCTTCACAATATGAACATCTGCATCTCCATGCGCATTGATGACTTCGCAAGCCCTCTGTTTCAGTTTGTCACTGATGATAAGGATTAGTTTCTGTTTATTAGAGTCCCTTGATAAGAAAACCTCAATTCTTCCAGAGGAAAAGACGGTATTCATTTCAAAAGACACAAGCGGGTGTGATTTCGTTTGTCGTCTCTGATGTTCATTGTCCTTGATGCTAGGCTCTTCACTGTATCCGCCAAAAACTACTGTGGCTTGTCCATACTTGGAAAGGTTGAGATTGGCATACTCCTCGGCAATTTCCCCGTAGGTCATCCCTTTTTTCCAAGACAGACGGTGAAGTAAGGAGCCTCCGTCAAGCACAAAATGTTCGGAATCTGGCGTCGAATCTGTTAGAACGGCCTTGCTGGAGCTGGAGGATTCAATTGCGTAATCCCGTAGAGCATCAGCCAACTGTGGCTTGTCAGCCTTCTGGAACACATGTTTTGCCGCGAATAGGGCAGGAGGATATGGACTAAGTTAGTAGTCCATGATATCTTGTAGTGTCAAGTCGCCAGCTTGTGAAACTACAAGAAATCTCTGGAACAGGAGTTCAAAATTTATCATTTGTTCGGTATTCACTTTCACTGACGATGAGTCACCAAGAGTCTTGGCTTGTCCTTTCGTTTAAAGGAATAAGTGAATATTGGCTGCCAACCATTTTTTGTGCTATGGCCTTGAGATGCATTCTCCAGTCGCCTGAGCGATCATCTCTGATCAATGCACGTGCTATTTCCAACATCTCCTGATATCCGATCCAAAGTTGACTGGTTTTGGATGAAGCTGCCATGCTAACCTTTGCTGACTGGATTTTCCGTTCAATGTGCTTGATTTCTTCCAATGATTTTAACGACTCGTAGGACATTTCACCAGACACAAGGGAAGAATCAATCATAGAGCGAAATTCTGGGTCATCCTGGATGAGCCAACCTAGAATGATCTGATTGAGACACCTGTCAACCAGGAGATGACCAAGCAGTGCCCTCTGCACAGCTTTACCGGAAAGAATGTGAACAACTGCATTTCCCCCATATATTTATTCCAATATTGACCCTAGTCCTGATCCTTGCATGAGTGCGCCAATAGCATGCCATTGAACCACATGGTTTCACTTTCATTATGACTATTCTATCTACTCAGGCCTGAAATGGGCCTATTTTAATCTTGTTTCACCTACCTTCAGGGTCAGGAGATGCAGAAGATAATTGGTAATATCACAGTTGTCTACATGATTAGTTTGTTTTTGTTGATTTCAGGAATATTGTGTTAACAAGAGATAATGAAATAATGAGCTGCTTTTGTTTTGATCTTAAGTCTTCGATGAAAGGATAGATGGCAGCACTGTAACCATATGGAGAGCTAATAAGTAAAAAATTACATTGAAAATCAATATTTACCTGTATCCTTATCCTTGTTAGTCATTATAATAAGGGCTTGTATGCTGGCAGTAACAACCAAATGCCAATTAGAAATGTGATTGCTTTAGATAACATGGGCCGGGATGGAGGGGGAGTGGCCTCATTGGAGGTTGGCGGGGTGGGGTGGGGGTCAGCTAGGATTTCCCCTAACGAACAGGGCACCTTCATCAGAACTCTGTCTCAATGACACTGAGCTGAAATGAAAAAACCCAACTCCAAAAGCATGCTTACAACAGCGTTTTCGTGTGAGAAATAACAAATCATGAACCAAGGAGCCATTTCAAACTAATACCAGACAGGGGTAAAAATCCTGAAAATCAAGATTTACCCTCCAATTTTAGGGAGCCTTTGCTGTTTTAATGTTCAGACCTTAAAGAACAATGAAAAACCAAGAAGCAATAGTTCTTGCAATTCCTTAATTAATTGGGAAATATAAGGTTTCCCATCTACCCAAAATACCAGTTTTGGGGTAGGGGTTCCCCTATTGCACCCCCATCGGGATGTCACACATGAAAGAAACCAGGTTCAGGTGAAAGGTTGACCTCAAAAACATTAGAAAACATACTTACATAATCAGTTTTAGGTGAAAAATGGCTGAGTTATGGACAACCAAAAATATTCTAGCATTTTAACAATTTTGGCGGCCATCTTGGAAATTGCCTAATTAACCCATTTTCCGGTCATCCGAGTTTGGTAAACTTTTAGTATGATAATCTACAGATGTTCAGGAACCAAAAACAACCAAGAAATGTTTTCTTGCAATTTTTTGGGGGTTGACCCCTTTTTTTCCATATATTGACCCGACTACAGAGAAACCCTTAGGCAACGAATATGCTCAATGATTAACAAGAATAATTGCCAATACGGTTTACTAGTGTGATAGGTTGTGAATTATCAAGTCTACCTCCTGCCGGTAGTACCTGCCTAATATGGAACAGTGTAGAAGTTTATATCTGACCTAACGTGGCAGACTGCGATTGTATGATCAATGCTATAATTGGGAATAAACAACAAAGATTATTTTTCTAATTAGAGAATCGTGCCGAAGGATTTATATTTTGCCATTAAATCCCATAAAGAATGACCTTTACATTATACGAACTACAGGAACAAAAACATTACCATAGAAGAAGTACAGAAAACCTTTGAAAGGTAAACCTCTAAATATTACCCTAGTTTCGATTGATGCAGCATGTACTATAATCTGCAATGACAACAAAACAGTAAAAATTATTGTACACACACCTCTGATACATGTTGCACGAGCTTTCTAACACCGTAGAGGCTGAGCACAAAACACATCAATCATAGCCACGGTAGATTTGATAACGAAAGCCACAGCAATTGCAACGGGTTGCGCAATGCTTTGTCATACATTTTATTTCTTTGTATTTTGCATGATACTGGTAACAAGAGAATGTAATGTTAGAGCGTTTCGGTTCTGTAAATTGGTGCTACGATCACTATTTGAAATAGATTGTTTATGCTGCTGAGATTGTCAGTCGAGTCGAGTTTCCACATTTAAGCTCTATGATTGTCGATATATTGATATTACCTGTCACAAAGGGCAGGCAAATTCGTTTTATCTTTGTACAATATTGCAGCTATTTGCATACTGCTGATCTGATTTGCTCTTACATATCCTTTGAAGCATAACCAGCAAAATGCAAGATGATGCACAGCATTTCGGATTAAAGTTGAATAAATAAATGCTACAATACGTTTTCAGAGCTGTAGTACGACGTTTTGCTATGTTTTACAATCACCCCGATGAAATAGACTTCATGTCGCCGCACCAACACATACGACAAACCTCGCCAAAATAGGCCTTTGACGCATAGTTTCGCATGTACATTTACGCAGTAACATAGCAAGCTAGTAAGGCTAAGGTCCATTGAATTATATTGTTCAAATCATGGCTAGAGAAAACGAATTTTTGGACAATATATGAATTTTACTGAAGTTCATATTGTATAGGAAACGTCAACTACTCACATAATATCGTGCAACAACCCCTAAATCTTCATGCACCCGCATAAGATATCTAATTATTGTTGCTCTCAACTTATTTTCTAAGTGTTCTCTTAGATGAAAGGAGCTCATCGGGATACAAGAGTTATAGACACTGGTTTGGCGTTCAAAGAAATCATTTCTTTAAAGTGGCATCTGTGAATATGTCAAAGTTGCTAGTGTTGGCTGTGATACTTTGGATAACAGGTTCTTACGGATTATGAATATGACGGATCACGCACACTGCAATGCTACCTACGTGCAAGGCCGCTATCACAAATTCTAGAAGCTTCAATTGTCGTTCTATTTTTCATTTGAATACGAACCAGAGGCTAATGATAAAAGCATGATTCGAGGGTATATTGCGAAATACACACCTATTGAACTCAATTAATAGCTTGTATGATTCACAATTTGGATGCATACGCGGTGTTTATATATATCATGTGGGCATAATACTTGTTTCATGTAGAAATCTGGTATGATATTAAGTACCTGATGAAATGTGATGATCATTTACTATACTTACTAAACAATGCAAGCATAGGGTACTTGCCAAATCATAATCCTAACTGAATATTTAGCAAACGTTGTGCGGCTTAGTTTTAAAATGAGCGCAAATCCCATGCTGCAGCGTAGGAGAAACCAATCTACTAGAAATTATGGGCAATAAGATGCAATTCAAGGGCCGCTAGACTCAATATCCTCGTTTGAAGCGACGACAAGCTTACCGAGTGATTGGTGTTATTGCTGTTGACTGTTTTGAGGTGTTCGGTGCTCGTTTCAGACCTGTAGGCATGGAAACAATAGCACATGGCAAATTTTCTGAATCATCTAAGCCACGTGCTATATCAATGTTTTTAAAATATCTGCACTCACAAATAAACACCTGTCATAGGCCAGTACTCCGTTAGCCGATGTGATGTTATTGTATTGCAGATTGATCATCGCCATGTTACAGTTGTGATATTCGACTTCACATGTGCGACCTACTTTTATGTTCCTTCCAATTACATTTGCATGGGTAATCATAGGTTGTGCAACAGTAGAGTGCATCAATATATTGTAGCTAACATAATAACATTTGGTCAAAAAGTTGATATTAAAATTGACTATGATAGATGAAGAAGATTAAGAATTCTCACAGCTGCCTCAAGTGCCAGTGTCATATGGCTCGGACGAGGCTGCAATACTAATGGCGCTGGGATGTGGGTCTCATATTATATAATTGTGCCAACGGAAGGAGAAACGACACCTGGAAGGGATGTAAACCACATTCAGCATGATTAGCCAAGTTGCGAAGCAGTCATCATCCCAAATGTTACCACCAAGGTTGTCAGACCTGCCAATCAGTGGGTCGACAGACAGACAAACCTCTGCACCACCAATTACACAAAAACTCATCTTTTACTAAGTTTTGTCGCCAATGGAGTGTTATTTAAACGAAATAAACATAATATATGAAATCGTCAACACACAATAGCAAATAGATTTTCGTGCGGTATGCCAAACATGCCCCTTTGTAATCGTACGGGGATCGAAACATCTAAATGAGCTCTGTAGACCACGTGTCTCGGTAGGTTATGATTTGCATCGGTAAATTCTGACTGTCATTGCCACATGTTACCAGAGACACGTACCTGCTAACCGCGCAGCAGATTTTTATTGAGTAATGGATTTGTCACACACACACACACACACACACACACACACACACACACACACACACACACACACACACACACACACACACACACACACACACACACACACACACACACACACACATATATATATATATATATATATAAATATATACATATATATATACATATATATATGCATATATATATTTGCATTTATATTAATATATATATAAATATGTATATATATATGCATGCATATTTATATAAATATATATATATAGATGTATCAATATATATATATATATATATATGCACATATATATACATATATACATGTATTTATTATATATATAAAAGATATATATATATATATATATATATACATATTTATATACATATTTATATATATAGATATGTAGATATATATATATATATATATATATATATATATATATATATATATATATATATATATATATATATATATATATATATATATATATATATATATATATATATATATATATATATATTTATCGGACTGTTCTGCTCCAGCTAAAAACTCCAAACACATCGTCCAAAACCTGCAAAATTAGCGAAGAGTTTTACCGAACGAGCGTGCATGAGAGGATGGTTATGTTTGTTTGTGACAATCGGATATCATTAAAAATCACTCGCTGTTTTGAATTTTGCAGCACAAAAATTAGATGAGAACGTGCGGAACATTACTAAAATAGCTGTTATTTCGTCAACTTGTTTTATTTTTGGCAATTGTAATGAATTTCCAGATTCAGAAGATTCAGCTAATATTGAACAAAAACCGTCGACGCTATCCATTGTCGTATTCACTTGGACTGGTATCTACATCGGTTATTTCGAAACTAAATCCTCAACTGGGAAGTTTCTGTGCTGAAAAGCGCCGATCAAGGTGGTCTCGCCTCAGTTAACGCATTATAAAGTCAAGTTTGATTCAGAAAACTCGCTGATTATTTGTTTCCGCTATACCAAAAAGGATTGCGTTTCGTGCAGTGATTGTACAGCCACATTGTATGCAGGTAATCCCGTGATAGATGCTTGAAAAAAAATTAGCTGGCGAAATTATTATACAATACTGAAACAGCAGTTCGCGTGATATTGAACTGGTGAGCCGCCTTCCTGCTGAGCTGTGTTGTGCATCATGTGGTGAGGCGTAGAAGTATGCAAGGTTCCTTGTATTCCGACAGTCGCTGCCACCACTACAGCGAGGCCGAATAACATAGATGCCATGTCCATCAATATTAGTCTTCGATGACAATATATTCATCTGTGCCTATGTATCACAACATCCAAAACTCCGCGTTTACGAGTAAGTGGTGGTCTCTAGCGCGACTCTTGCCCTATCTGCTTCTCTCCCATGGCAGCCTACAATCTGCTTGCACGAAGCGTTGCTCATCTTTATATATGTGCAGCCCGCTCCCTCTTATGCATGGCACACGGCAATACACGCGGCTTGCCAAACTTCTAGCATGCTATATTAAAGACACGAGACGAGACGTCCGGCCACGACATGGTACATTTACCAATAGATATTTCAATGAATAATGAATATCCCGAATATTCTGACGAGATCCGACACTGTGCTACCCCGGTGACGGTGTTCTAGCCTTGAACGTAAAACACGACCTAGAAAGATATGGCTGTTAATTGAAGGCGATTGTCCACACTATAGGTCTGATTCGTCGCTTGCGTTGGTGTAAAGGAAAGTAACTTATCACATTCTTTTATCCAGTGAAATGTTTCAAAAGTCCCTAGGGGTCATGCGATATCCGGAGACTAATTGTTAGGCTAGCTACAATGTGGTAGCTACATTCGTCAGACGCATGGACCACGATGTAGCCTGGAGCTGTTGTGTCACCGTCGCCGGCCGTGTGATCGACTGGCTAAAGAGTGAACTTGCAATCGTATTTGGGGGCAATTATGTAGAGGGTGAACGTCTAGTAAGAAGCTGGGAAATACATGTTACGATACTACGATGTATTGCAGAAGTGATCAACGAGTCAGAGGTCCATAATTTGGCAAGGTAGTGGAATTACTTGGCGGGCAGGTGGCGGGGGTAGCTCGGTTGGCGGGAGCTTTATATGCGACATTATTGGTCGACTGGGTTATATATGTACACATGGTAATGCGTCGGACTACAGCGCCCATCGACAGCGAGTGGGGAGGTCAAGCAGGTTTTAGCATAGTCGTGAGCTTGCTATCTATTGTAGTCGTTAATAATAATAATGAAAAACCCTTAAGCGAAGGTCAGGAGCCACGGTCATCACGTTGTATGGATTGTGGAAAGGTCCATCTAATATGCGTCAATTAACCCCTAATGTACTTTATTGGGTCGTCACGTGTTTGGTGTCACATGTGTGGTGTCAAATGATACTTAAGTAAAGATCTGCATCTTCAACTGAACATCTTGGTTGCGAAAGCTCAGAGCGAACGTGAAGCATTTACTACCACTTTTGGGGATAGTAATTATAGCTGATTGTTGTCATTTCATGTTTGTATTTCGTTCATAGAAAAGCACAAGGATTGCATCCAACCTTTCAAATGATAGACAAGAATGACGTCGTGACATTCGTTGGACCCATTCTAAGGATTCGAGGTCCATCGGGCTCATCACATGCTCTTGCGACATGCATTCGATGAGCATTCTAAATTGGTCTTGTCCTGATAAGAGATGGACATAAAATCGGAGGACGTGGTCGTTTTCCCTTAGATTACATGAACAAGCATCTAAATAGTCATCCAAACGTTGTCAGAAAAAATAATGAAATATTTGATATGCCAATATAAGAAAGATAAACGGACTATTGTGTTCTAATTCGGCAGACGTGTACCATTGCTATTAGCAGGGTTCAATGTAACGTGTCCGTTGTGGGTGCTAAGCGGTCCGTTGCAATGTTAGTGTGACACTTTTCCGACACAGTAGTTTGGAAACTGGTCGCAACTTGAGGTTACGTTTGAGCAATTTCGAATGAGAATTTCTTACAATCCAGTGTTGTATTTGAATAACCCTAGTAAAATTCCGCTCGAGCAGAGTGTCACCCGATGAGGCGTCACAGGCAGGTCAGTAAAATATGGTCACGGTTACAATGGCAATAAAGAAATAAAAGTGAGATTGTATTAAAATAAACCAGGGCTAAATGTCGGGAAATCTCTGTCAAAAAAGGCTCTATGCTGTGTTGCGGGCCATTATTAATTGATAATCTAACTCAATAGTGGTTTCAACTTACTCCCACGTCACACAGGAGTCATTCATATAGGGCGTTCAGAAAATAACTCGCTCAAATCAATCGAATATTATTGTGTTCATATGGCTACTTGACTGTCTGAGTAAAATGTAGCCAACTTTAATAATGTATATATAGACGAGGATTGAGTCAAATACGTGAACCGTATATGTGCGTGTGCACGCACATGCATATATATTGATTGGGACATAGCTACTGAGCTCAGCTGCACTAGGGTAATGTCCATGCTGCTGCCTTACCCCCATTAAAATATATCCCAAGGATATGTAGTATGTCCTTGGATGACCTCCCTACAATGCGTGAATTCCTGCATCAATTAGGATATTAACAAATACGCATCAAATGACATGAATGAATGAATGAATGAATGAATGAATGAATGAATGAATTGCGCATTGTTATTTTTTTGCCCGATCAGAAAGTAACAAATTAAGAAATTTGGAAATCTTTATTTTTTACTTGCTGTGCGAATGCTGTATCTTGTTTCTTGTAAACGTTTCTTGTATAAGAAATACAATAAGAAGCAAGGCGAGTGACGGTATGAATTGCAACTATTGCTGCGAATATGAATATATTAATAGCAACTATTGCTGCTTACTTTCTACCCCAGCGTTGTCATTGCACCAATTATATTGCACTACTTTGATTCAAATCGATATCACTCATGCAGGCAAAGTAATAAGTAAGGTATTCAGATTTATGCTAAAGCACTATCAGTTTATAACTGGCAACATTCTCATATACAAAACCAAACCACACTTTGCATATCCTTAATAATTTATGAACATGGATATTACAACGCACAATGGATAAACAGTATCATTGGTGCATTTTCCTTGACAGCAGCAAAACAACAGCTGATAGTGACACAATATAAAAGCATCCGTCGTAGCGCTAAAAGCAGAAGAATAGAGTAATATATATATATATATATATATATATATATATATATATATATATATATATATATATTTATACGAATGCGATCGTTTTGATACAATCGGCCTACTTTTTTCGCACACAGTCAGATCACACGATGTGAGTGCCAAATAAGTCAAGCTCTTTTTGAGTGTTTTGTTCTGCAATTTTGTATTTAGAATTGATGTTACCTTGTTGATTATCTCCATTCACATTTATCTATTTCAAGGTTTTAACCCCTGCATCGCGCAGATGTTAGTTAGGGACGTTTGAAAATTTTCATATATTGGACTGACGACCATTTTGCTACTCTGCTTTTAACAGCTTGTTTCTCGCTATTATCCGATATATCATAATCCCAACTTCTGATATATTGCTTAGAATTACTTCCGTCACAAATATATTGTATCCACGTGACGTTCGATAGGGGGAATAAAAAATGTATATATATTTGGTTTCGACGTTTTCCAATGAGCTGGAGACAGATATATATTCGGCTGGTCGGATAATTCGTATGGCATCTCGTGATTTGAGATGAAGCTGCGTTGCTGGCCGAAAATATCTTATGATTTGGTAAGCAATAACCACAACTTTTGAATATATTGTGGCGTTATTTAAGACGCTTATTCCCTAGCAACCAGATGATAGCGAGAAAATCTATATAGTGTCGCTAAAGTGACTGGACAACCTGGGTTCTCAGCCTGGGTTTTCAAATATTGCCCACTGCGACATTTTGTCATCGATCTAAATTATGACAACGCTGGTTCGATAGATTGGATATATTGTGTAGTATACTCAATCTGACGTATACATGGAATCTGGTCAATGTTTGAGGTACTTTACTTTAGCTATGTGGAGTCAAGCCGGGCTTGGCGAGTCGCTTCGCCAAGTTCTGTTGGTTAGTAGCGTTTGTCATAATGTATGTATGTATGTAAACAATTTTTTTGATCCGCGATACAGGTCGCCATCTTTTTTTAATCGTTAGGCGTCAATAATGCGCAAAACCTAGAGGTTTTGTTCTGACCTTGATCTGAAACTAATGTCAAGGTCATCGAATAAGTGAAAAACTAGTATCTCGAATAACTCCATTAATAATGGTCGGATTGTTACAAAATTTACATCATTGTGTCGCTCATTCTTACTGCAATCATCTGCTTAAATAAATGTAGGCATCGAAGCAACATTTTTCTCAAGCCCCCTATATGATCATGGTACACCCTACTCCTCAGATATGTACAACGATATATGACAATTTCAGCTCAAAAATCAGCCTTGAAAGTAGCTGCTGACTCTTTATTGTTTTGTCATGTAATTACCATGTCTACTAAATATTATTATACTTATCATAAAACATATTTCCTCGGATAAAGGCAATGCTCTAGTAATGGTCCTTATATTAGCAAAGCTCAATATGTGAAGAGATTGATGTCAGTGCAACAGAGATAAATGACGATAGCTGACCCACAAGAGCAGGTGCTGATTGACGGTGATTTATCATCTATAAACAAAACAAATGAAGATGAAAATGATTATAACGCTTGTAAAGCGCTCCTTAAGTAACATCTTTTTGGCACAAACCAAATGATTTGTATCCAGGGAGGATGTTTTAAAATATTGCTGTAGCTCAAGTAATTTAACGAAACATTCAAAATAATGTTAACTTGATGGAACATTACTGCAGGTTATTCTCTGTGTACTGAAGAAAGTCACTCATCACATTTACATTCATTTGGCCATTACCACATCTCTTTACACCTGCTTTTGGAATCACATGTCAGACGTAGACACATTAATCAAGATCGATGTCTGTAGCGACTAGACCCTAAAGACCACCAAAGGTCCCTATTAGAACAAAAAGAGCGTCCTTCTAGATCTACGCATGTGGAAAATCGAAAGGTGCTTTTGAACTTGCAAATCCTCGCGCCGCGTATATCTGTGTTCCTGAAAGTAATCCGACGGTAAGATTGAATTGCAGGCATCTGACTACGCCAAAATTAACCCATTATACTTATTGAATAGGCGAGAATGATTGTTGCTCTTTTCTATTCCGTATTTTTTGTAGCGGGTAATGAAGCTTTGATCTCCGCCCTTATGGTTTGTTCTATTCAATGTCATGCAGCTATACTGAAAAAGTGTTAGACAATGCTTGTGTCTTATAGAGTGGTGTGTTTTACCCTATAAAGAAATGAATTCCCTCGTTAAAATTAATTTGATTATGCGTTGACGATGTGCCACAGAAAAAGAAGAGAGAGCGAGAGAAAAACAGGGGGAGAGAGGGAAATGAGAGAGGGAGAGAACGAAAACAATTGATAAAGAGAGCGAGAAACAGAGAGAAACAGAGAGAATATGACCTACATCTACATACATGTTAATTAATTATTGATTATAACATCTGATGGTTTGTGAAAATAGCTCAAGCGTAGCTCAGGATCAGCAACAGGCTATCTTAGACTGTGTATCCTGCAATGATCATATGCTTGTTATAACCAATGAGAAACACGCGAACTAAAGCGATTCTCCAACACCCTGTACCATAATCCTGGCCATCTGAAAGCATATCGAAAAAAGTTATTTTACAAGCTAAATGCAAGCTCTGATTTGGCTTGCTGCAAAAACAAGGCGATTATAGTATGATAAGATGCAAACAGTTACAGCTGAGTTACATTGCGAGAACTAATAGTAGTCGTTGAATTCGACATTGCATTTATCAACTTCATCATGTCACAAAATACAGGTCTGTTTGCAATTAGATCGCTATCTTTCACTATGTTCTACGTGTTCCTAGTCACTACTTCCGGTAGTAAGGGAATAATTTTGCACGTTTTGCATTAGGCCATGCAATTTAAATAAACTGGTCACTATATCGATATGATACATAACGTTACATTGTAATCGTGTAATCTTTGATTTACCGTTTCAGTCACTCATTATTGATTAGTGATCGATGCTACAAACGGCTAGCTGTTTTGTAAAAGCATTAACACCCTCAAGCAACCTATTATTCTATTATATAGTTATAACTTTTCCTGGCGGATTTACGACAATTAATAGGCTATAACGTAATACGCTTCTGAATCATGTTACATGTCGCGTGTGCTAAGTGTGGGAGCTTGCTGTGAAATCTTACTTGCTTTACATGTGAATTACTGATACAAAGACACTATGTCCCATCAAGATATAATAATTCATTTGTAAAGAACAGATTTGATCAAATGCATGTTGTTCCAGGCATGGCATACAACTAAGAGAGCAGTATCATATATTATCATTTGTACATAAACGAGCGAGTTTCCGGATAGACTTGAGCAGAAAATGTTGCTTTGCATACCGATAATGGACACCTTCGGTGATGCTGCTTATATTGGCGGCTGTAATAATGCTTTACAGTCAATGCTAGATGACATCGAAAGGAAATGTAAATAAGGTGCAATATTGAGTTAGTTAAATTGTTAATGACTGTATTGCAGCTGATATTGAGGACTGCTGTTTCGTACCACTATATTGATGTCAAACTTGTGCTTTTGTCACTTCAAAATGCTTATCTAGTTCCAAATTCATCTTGCGGTCACAATCCTTAGCCGTGCTTGTACAAGGAAGTTTTTATACAATGGTATAGAAAATAGCAATGGCGCGTAGTCATATCCAATATGGCGTAACAGGGTCAATTTATGCACTTGCATAAGATGAACGACAGAAGACAAACACGTTTCTGTGGAAAGGGTGGGATGGGACGGGATCTATAAGTAGGTGAGCGACGCAATTAGATTGAATCGTTTCATAAGCATCTAACACATTAACACACTACATGTCGCACTTGCTTAATATGATTACCACCAGTAATATAGAGCCTTATATCAAATCCTCAACAGTACAAAGCAATTATTCACAAAACCAACGTAAACATTAAAAGGCGCATATACTCATGAAGGGGACAACGGGGGAGCGCATCGTTATCTGGTACAAGCTTTAGACCGGTACCAAGTCTGCCCTAGCTAATGCTAAATGGGGCGTTATAACGTTAATGTTAAAGTCATTTAACATTAAAGACTGATTTGTCTACAGAGTAACTTTTCTGTAACTGGCCACAAGCAGTATCGGATTATTAGTTACTGAACTCTTGACAATCCCTCTTTTGAACAGAACAGTTGTCAGTGATGCTCCTATTGCAATATGTCAGCTTTAATGGTGGATGTAGAGAGCATAACACAATACCAGCTTATGGGATTGGGAATATCACTCATAGCTTAATCTGATTGAATTATATATTGTCGATGAAAAGCTAATGCTGATTAATGGTGTAGATGGGACTTCTCCGAATCAACTAATGAATTTCAGCAGCGGATGCAAAGGCGTAGCTGCAAAGGTGAAAGTGCAGATTATTGTGGATGGTATGAATAATCTTCTGCACCTAAGCATCAAAATAACAGAGGCAATTTAGATTAGATTGAATGGTGAACTGAAAAGCTGATATCTAGCTTTTGTAACTTTAATGTACTGGATGTTTATTTCAGAAGCATACTATTTGATGGTGAATGCCGACCCAGAGTAGTGAGTAATTACAAAAATGATGTTTTTGTCCTGTATTAAGCTATGTGGATTTGGAAGGCGTTCATCATACAAGCATAAAGGGAATATCGAAATATAATTCCTCTACGTCAGTTTAATGAAACTATTTAGCCAAAAGTCATTCCATTGTCTATCGTCAGCATGGCACATTTAACAATATGTTTTGTTTAATTTGGTCCATACAGCACGCTCACCCTGATTCAACCCTAAAGGAAAATTTACTCAGTACGAGTGTGTGGACATCAATGACCCTTTATCTGTTGCTGTGACTGTTGGTGTGACTGTGAATGCAATTTGATTTGAACCCCGTGCAGATTTTGGGCTCAAAGTTTAAACCGTATATTTAGTTGCCATGGCGTCCAACAGGAGTTATCATTTCCTCCAAAAAAAATGTGACAAGCCACAATTCTCGGTAATGTTAGAGTTGCCATCCACCCTTTACAATATTTGCAAACCTCGAAAACAACCCATTCTCCATTATATTGTTTAAATAAAACATTTTATAACAGTTACTTACGTTTTTGTGGTACTAGCTATAATGTACTAGCTATAGTGAAGTTCATGAAAGACAACCAGCATTGTGAAGATCTATTTTATAATATTAAATATCTGTGATCATCAAAGCAGCAACCCTAGGCAAGGTGAATTATACAGTAGAATGCTTCCTTAATCCATCCTGCATTACACCTATTTACAACGAGTTTGTGAGACCCGTGATATTGCGTCATAGACATTTGTATCAGAATTCATCACATTAAGGGGCTGCGGTGAGCAAAACTGGCGGTACCCATTTAGGCCATATAATATCCTGAGCCTTGAGTCTTGGGTGCCATTACGCGCCTGTTCAGAGTAATGGAAAATGATAAAATAAGGTTCCATTTCTATGCATGTGTTAAAAGTTACGGCAAATAACATATTTGATTGCAAGTAACTTGTATACCAGGCCTAAATCTTATAACTGGAGTTCGAAAATCCCGCTGTTAAGCACATTTAATTATAGACTACGCCCAATAATTATATTACATATTTTAGCAACATATTTCCAATGATGTACTAACGGTATATAGCATGTGATTGTGAAAGAATGGTTCTACATTTTGACCATAGGGTATACTTCAATAATGCACATTTACTTTTATACCGGGTGTTGAAACGATTTGAAGATGAGTGGTCAACAGAGCGGTTGAAATTTTACGGGTCCGCTCTGCAAAATGTAAACACCTTATTTGGAGGCCAACTCAGAGAGATTGGAGTGATGATTTTTGATGATTAATCTGGATAATCCCTCAAAGGGGTAACAAACTATATGTTATGAGCATTGTGAAAAAAAATAGTTTTACTACTCAAGCGTCCAGAAACTACCGGGAGTTAATGTCTATAAGGATCGCTATACGGCGAATGCACCCATCACGAGCGCAGTGTCTCTCTTTCTGCACTGCAATAAAAGATCAGTGGGATTATAAAATACACTCTCCGTACAATCTTCAATTCCGTTAATACCAACCTACACCTCCCTAAGACAATTAGTGAGATGTACATTATTACACATAGCAACAACGTGTTAGCAGCGATTATAGACTGCAGTAGTCACGTTTGTGTACATATTATGCTGTGACATTTTCAAGATTGCCTGTTGAGTTGTTCCATTGAACCTCCCGTTTGATGTTAGCAGAGCTGATAAAAGACAATCAATCTTACCAGTAGACTCAAACTATTCGTCAAAAACTGTGATGATTATTTGATGCCGGGTTTCAAGCATATCCTAAAGTACTTTCATATTTGATAACAAAAATCATCTTTGTCATGCAAGTTCTGCATTATATGACTTGATTCACACGTAAACAGATGATTTGATTAATGTCGGCAATACATTAATCCTTTTCCACTTTTATACAAAAATATTAGACAAGTCTTCAAATAGTCCTGGTAATTTTGTTTATTTTTGTGTCCAGTAGACGACTTTCATCAGAAGAAAACATTTGAATACAATTGCCGTGAACAATGTAGATTGATAAATTTTACAGATTGGGGCTTTGTCTAAGCTTGCTGCAAATGAGCGATGATACTTAATGGAAGTTGGACAATCGGCATGATTATCCTCGACCATCATCGATCGATATCGTCGCGTTGTTGAAAACAGTTAAACGCGTTTGTTTCGTTGCGGTCGGATGCGGTCGGATGTAGCGCTTCAATAATCCATGAGGTAGAAATTTAGGTTCTTACCGTAATTTATGATGTGGTTAACAGGAGTTTTAGCGTTCCTCATCGTAAGATGTTTATGTTAACGAGTTACGATGCAATGAGCCATATCTCAACTTACTAAACTGACACATTGCTAATACTCTGTATGGGTTGGTCGAATTGAGACTTGTTAGCAATACGTAAATCTGCGAATGGACCTTTCAGGATTGTTTCGAAGCACCAGGCAATATATCTAGAACCATATTATCACGCCTATAGTCCACACCAGTTTTGCACTATAACCGGCTGTTTTCTTGCTTCCAAGTCAACCCAGGTCTTCAACCCCTTCATCCATGTCATTTAGCCCGTTGTGGAAGAGATTTGACTTGATTGATAAAGTTTGCTATTTATAGCAGCAACTTACTGCTTCAAAGCCTACACAAGCTTTTTGAAGGCATATGGTAAAGATTGGTAAGTATTTCGCATGCTCGATGGTTATGATGTAACTTCAAAGGAAACACTTGGTCGTCCTTAGTCCACATTATGCCTTCCTGTGACTTTTCCCGCTACAAGTATAATTGTGATTTAACAAGGAATGCTGTTTAGTTTCTGGTAGATACATATCAACACCTACACACACCTGTTTGATTTTGGCTTTCATTATATCTTTTACAGACATCACTTTGGACTTGATTTTCTTTTGCTTTGACATCTGCACCCCTAGTTGCTGATCTCTCTTTCTAATTTAATTTCCCTAGGTTTATCCATTTCCTTTGGTTTACCTTTTACAGACTCTTGCTAAGGTGTCGAAGGAAGAACATCTATATTAGCAGGTACACCAACTTCTGATGTCCAAGATGTGACTTCAGCAGCAATATCAAAATCATGTCTCAGCCAGGGTTATTTTAGCACAAAATTGGGAAAACATTTGCCTCATATTTAGTCTGATGCTTAGCAAATACAAAAGTAAGAACTTAAGTTACATCTATGAAGGTAACTGATCTCAAACTAACCTAGGAAACGATGTCTTGATTCTCGCAGTCTTACCACGTGTGCGTTCTGAGTGCTTATGCAAGGCAGTCAGTTGTTGTGGGCATTGGTTATGTGTCATCAATTTCGATGCACTCAAAGACCACAATTCATTTGCTATATTTACCTAAGTTTATATTCACAAACAAATATTGGCAACTCGTTCCACAATTCAATTCTAATGTGCATCAATGTATGACTTGCAAATAAAGATTGCCCCCATTTCAAGGTAAATATATATTACGTGCCGTAGCTAATAGGCTGCTCGTCATTGCATCCCCCAAAGACTTTAGCAACATTGTATTGCAATTAGGAAATCACGAGAACGCTCACATGATTACCATGCTTACAAATTATGCACGAACACTACTTTCGAGTGAATGAGCCGACAATATCATTTCCATCGTTGCTACTGATACACTCACGCCCGCATTACGAGGTTATTAGTAAGGTACGTGACATGACCATGCAAAAATACGCCGATCGCCGTTTTTATTGTTGGATACAGTTATCAATGACATATATAAGATATCAAGATATAACATGACTCCAGTCGCAAAGTTTATAAACTCGACGCTTATCAGACTTACTAACTGCACCAGTAGAAATCAGCGGATGCAGGGGTTATATAAAGGCCTTATTGACTAATTTGCTTGAATCTATATTAAGCGATAAACTGCTACTATTCATCGTTGTCTGAAATTTTTTTATATAAGCAGAGTTAAGTGTGAGAAACAAACCTTTAACCGCTCACCCAATTACAAGGTGTGGCATTATAATTGTAGGGAAATGTGAGAAACGAGCTGCTAATCCACATACCGTTCATCCCATACCCTTTCAGAAATGATTACAAGGTTCCCTGACAGGTTAATTGGAGATAGCCACCTGATATGCAATCAATTAGTGATTCTGCAATATGGCCATATTGGTCGAGGCTATTTGTAGAGAGTACTGCAATTAGTAACTCTATTAACAATCTGCACTTGCTAGGATTGTGTCCCTATTGACGGAGAAGTTGCTTTTGTGTAGTATTGATACAAATGAATGGTTTGATACAAATGGCTGAAAAGTATTTATTGTGATACATTTATATAAGTTAGCCGACACACCAACATATCTTCTATATTTTGAAAGTTCATACCATGAACAATGTTTAGCAACCAAAAACTCCCAGTCTATCATCTAAAGGCCCTAATTTATCAGTCATTGCTAATGTCACAAGACACTCGTTGTCTACAAAGAGCACTTTAAGCACAATTGCTGTTTTTCGTTGCGTCCGTCGTCATAAGTCAGTAACATTTAGAGATCGATAGCTATGTATGTTAAGCAGTGCATGTGTATACTAGTAATGATAGTAATGCGCCTAATTATCTCATGTATTTATCCCTTTCATGCACATTCCAAACAACTAATTGAAACAATTTCGTTGCATAGCTCTTAACAGATTCATGCTAATGATTGAGATATGCTAGCAAGTTCGTAAGAGGATGGGTCAACCACTGTCACGCCGTAACTTATTATTAATGCGCAATAGTTATTCATCACCATTGCGGATCCAGTGGCGCTCAGAAACAAGTATTTGGTGTAAAACACATAAAAATATGGGCGATAAATTATACTAATCACTCATTAATATTGAACATTTGTCAAATTATCATTTTGAAAGGTTTTCTTCTTTTTATATCCATAAGACAACAATACGAGATATGGCTTAGATATAATGTAGCATTTTGAATTACATTAAGTAATTGCCAAATTGTTTTATTTACTCGAATATTGGTGAACTAACTCCTTGGGTAGATATTGATAAACGAACAAATTAATTCGGAGCATTTGCAGGAGCGGCAGTTACCTGCATCCCTCCTCATCTCAAAACATTACATTCGTGCAAATTAGACGGCCCGTTCTGCCAGTAAGCAACTAATTAGCATTAATATTGGAGTTGTTATTGTTAACTAGTTTGTATGTCAGATATAGAGAACATACAGAGCATAACACGATGTCGTTTCCGTAGTAAGCTGGTTACATCCCGATTCTTGCTTTCAGCCCCTAACTTTTAAGAATAACGACACTGTAAGTGTACGGCACATCATCGATTCAGTTTGTGGATGACAATGGGGAGCACAAGAAAATTATACAATGTAACAGTTATCATGTGTTCCTCGCTGGTGTATTGCGCTCATTAATGATACTTTATTGCCAGCTAAGAATGTGACGAAGATGTGATTATGTATTTGACAATCCGGCCATTCATCTAAACGCGAACTACTGATTGGAGCAATAGTTCAACTTGACTTTGTGACGTACGTACAGCTCATATATATATATATATATATATATATATATATATATATATATATATATATATATATATATATATATATATATATATATATATATATATATAATAGATATATATATATATATATATATATATATATATATGTGTGTGTATTATGATTTATTCACAAATATATACAAATATGGATAGATAATATATACAAATATATATATATTTGTTCATATACATATATATATTTGTATATATATATATTTATACATATATATATATAATAATATATATATATATATATAGGTATATATGTATATAAATATTTATAGTTATTTATGTATATTTGCATATGGATATCTATACATGAATACATATATATACATAACTTTCAATATACATATATGATTATACATTTATATATGAATATATATATATATATGTGTTTTATATACATAAATATATGTATATATGCATATATATATTTATATTTATATATATACATATATATATTTAACTATATATATACATATATAAATATACATATATATATTTATATATGTAAATTTATATATTTGCATTAATGTTCATATATGCAAATATATATATGTATAGGTATATTGATTTATATATTTATTAATACAAATAAATAAAATATGAATGAAATGCATGCCATTGGAATATATATATTTATATATATATATATATATATATATATATATATATATATATATATATATATATATATATATATATATATATATATATATATATAGATATTATATATATATATATAAATATATATCCATATATAAAAGTATATATGTATATATATATGTATATATATATCTATATAAACCCTATATATGTATATATATATATATCTGTATATAATGATATATATAAATATATATATATATATATATATATATATATATATATATATTTTGCATGTATTTATAAATATATACATCATGTTATGTTACTGTGAACGCATATGTGCGTTGAGTTAAATTGATGAAAACCATGAATGTTAGCCTTCTTTAGACCATGGGTGGGATTGGTGTGTTGGTTGGAATTGATATGTCAGTCTATAACTAGTCTGTATGTGCAACTGTAACGGAAAAATTACTTTAGCAGTATTTATATTTATTGTACATCAGTTTTGCATGAGCTATATTCGTTCATTACCTAACGGAGTCATTGATTTATATTGACATTAATCCAATTACGTGTCTCACCAGTGTTATAATCACTGATTGCCGTAAATTCTGCCTAAATCCATAAACCCGCACTAAGCTATCTTTAGGGATCGGCAATTACCTTTTCGCCAATGGTTAAACAATCTACGAACAGCTATGGTAGGTTGAAGAAATAATCGCGATATTATTATTTAGTTAATTAAAATATTTCTCGCCAATGACATTTTAGTTTCATACCACATATATTTCACATGGAATTGCTAATATGCTGACAAGACGCGAATGACGTTGACATTTCCAATAAGACTTAGTGCTCATAAGATCGTAAGGCAACATGTAGAATATGGTCGGACGTCTCAAGTACTTAACTTTAATGGCAAACAATCATTAAATCACATTGATTTAGTCTCATTCTGATATTCAGCACATATGTGTCTATGCAGTTCAACAAAATTCATGTAAATGAGCACAATGCCATATTCGAATTTTTGAACCAAGAGGAATATCACTAGCATTCATGTTCGACGTTTCCATATGCATATTACCTAACATACTGGCAGCAAGACACTCCATCCATACAAACCAATCCTAACATGTAACTAGCGAATGACAACCTGTGAATCAGGTCAGCAAAAGTTAGTGACTGATTGAAAACAAGAAGGTAAAGCTAATGATTGGTATAATGCAGCAAATTGTTTGTACAACTGTGATGCCCACATCAGTGACATACGCTCTGCCAATTCAATGCCCAAGTTTTCAATAGTCGTAATCTTACTTATTGTAATTTGGAGTTAAATTTGGTATAAAATGACAATTGTAGAGTAATGTAATTTCGGACTTCTTCGTTCTTCACAATATTCATAGCATATAATGGTTAACTAGATATCTGAGGTTGTCTAGTGTTGATACAGTCAAAGATGGCATATTGCAATATCGGCTCTACCTTTAAGCAAGCCCGCCCTACTATTTTTGGGCTGTTGGTTTTAACGAGCTATTCAGTGAACAGTTTGCGTTACAATGCGTATATTTTAGGGTATCGTTAGATAAACGATGGTAATTTAGACCTGGCGTAAATAATTGCCGC
>CM067352.1:23861928-23924428 GCA_034190875.2 Urechis unicinctus | reverse complement strand
TAATGATCTGACTCCATGTGGACGAAAGAAAAATGCAGCTGCATTGGCCACCTTAACTATTGACATGCCATGCTGAATATTCTGCCTATTGTTCAAAGATATATTTCTGCTTATATTTACTATTGCGAGTTTTACATTGTAGGGGAAGGATCAAAGAGCGCAAGTAGGTGAATGGTATTAACAATGCACACAAGCCTGGAAGGTGGCTTTGATATTAGGAAAAAGATATGGTGTTCTCTCAGCATATAGAAAGCACAGGTCAAACATTTGTCCACCTAGTTAAGATCAATCATCATAACTGCGAAACTGGATTTTGTTTTAGGTAGGTGTTGATTATGGGGAAATACGCCATTTGCAGTACCACTCTTAGTCAACGGAATGATATGGTAGGATAAACCGTAAGGCGTCTATTTCCAATGTCATATCCTTCGCACTCCCGTTGTATGGGACACCGTTACGCTTCCACTGCATTCAGATGATTGTCCCAATAGCACATTTTGCTTCCGGCGGACTAAACATAGATACATAAGATTCGTAACTGCCGCTTCGCAATCGTTGCCGGCATGGCACGTTTCTTTTTTTTACAGTTAAACCTGTATGAGAGCTACTTACGTTAGCGGGATATCCAATGATACGATAATTAAGGTAAGAGCGTAACGTATGAACATTGCATTGATATTGTCTGCAAAGGCTACTTAAAGCATATATTTGCACGTAGAAAATTTATTTATTACCTGACAAAACTGACAACGTATTTACAGTAATCACATGTACCATGTTCATTGTAGAATTGTATCTGCTATAATAATTGCAAAGTCTCAAAGTTGGACCGACTAAATTAACTGTTTGATTCTATGACTTGTAATTGAACATTCAACATTTATTTGAAACGATAATAGTTTCTAATGTATAGGCACTTGTAAAATTCTCAGTATTGCACAATATTGACGCACATGCTGTCATATTGTCAAACCTTTCTCTCTAACAGATCGAGATTGAAACACAGTTTGTCAAATATTTACATTCCACACGAGAGACGTACAAAAATCATAACGTATATGCTTACCTGCTCAACAACGTTAACTATCACACATAAGGTTTGTCCCCCTCGCATTCTATGATCGGCATATAACCAAAGAGCAAGTAGCTGCGGTGAGCGGTTCATACCGACAGGCTCTGCTTTGAGTATCCAAATGAGTGAAACACAAGCACGTTGTCAGGTGATGCCATCATAAAATCAACAAAAGCATACGGGGCTGTTGATCCACAAGTGACGTGTTCGCATATTTCCACGGCCTTAGGCGCGAATGCGCCCTCTTAGCGTAGCTATTAGCTCTTTGATATAACAGAACTGTGATACTAAATAAATGCATAAGATTCAATATAAAGAATTTAGATTATTCACATGTAGATATAAGGTATGCTTACAACCGCTCATTATCTCAAGGTTTCAGAATGTTACACAGTTCTGAAGCAATCAATGGATGAATAATTACGTCTTCTGACTCAGTTTGTTCATGTGGTTGGTTAACAATATCGTATTGCAATCAGGTAGATCCACGATTGAAAAACAAGTTGTGGGGCTTAGGAAACAGAAATATCAGCGACAGGAAAATGAGAACCATGTAGAGAACGAAGAAGATTCGATCTAGCAATGTAGCCAGAGCCTTCCATTCACTGCGAATCTTTGCGACCACGGCCTGTTTGCGGTTGTTCTCGGTTGTAATGTACTCTAAGCGGGCTATAGAGGCGCGAATCTCTGCCAGCTGTTTGCCGATTCCCATGGTGGTGTTCATATCATCAGAGAAGACGTTCCCTCCGCTGTTGTCTGTGATAGTTACAGAGAGTTTGGTGTCACACAGATGGCCATTTAGCTTATCTGGAGAAGGGGTGCTGGGGTTCAGCATAGACCTCCTCTCATTGACGCTGCCAGTCCGTTTTAAACCTATGCTGGACTGCTGACGGCAAGCAATGGCCATAGCATCACCACAGGTAGACATCTGAAAATGCAATATAAAAAGACTGCCTTGTAAACGTACCAATCACCATGACTCAATTCTTAATGAACGGATGGTGAGAGATGAAGAAATTACCTTGGAGAGAATACGTGCGATCCATCTAGGAAGATGTTTGGTATCACCACGTGAAATGTTGACGACCAGAGACGACAGAAATATGGCGAGCATGATTATGACCATATTATAGCAATAGTAGACTCCTGGAAGAGCAATGGAGGTCATAGGGTAATAACAGCATGAACTGCTTAAGTGGGAACAAAAATTACAATGGCTTATATGTTAAAGTTAAACGTGAATACTATGCAGAAATACCGAGAATTGGCACGGTGCTGGCTGTAGGGGGCGCTGTTTCTACCAGAATTAAGAGGAGAAGCATAAAGCTAGAAAATGTGCTCATAGCTGGAACATACAGAGTGACATGGGAAGAACAAGATAAAAAACGAATGCGAATACACAAATCTATATGTATGTATATATATGATTACAACAGACCGCGCAGGTACCACGATTCAGTAAATGATCATATGCCATTTGTGTCAATGCACCAAAAAACCGGTCATTACCTAGGCCAGTTCTGTCCGGTCTGTCGGGAGGGAGCCAGAAGACGACTAACGTCAAAAAGGCGAAGAATATACAAGGCAGCGTGAGAATGTACGAGGAGAAGACGACTTTCCTTTCCAAGTATAAGTCAAACGTTAGCACAACGAAATTAGGATCACTGTCTTCTGAGGGAGTAATTATCCGTTTAGCAGTTACGTTGAGAATCATCCAGGCAGACGACTCCTTGTAGTCTGATTTGAAAGTAGAGAAATCGATGCCGCCGTCAAAGCCGTTAAATAGATTGATTTCCTTCGATGTATGTGTCCACGACCCGAACCACATATGGCACTGTTGAGAATCAAAAGGGAAATTGGCGACGTTGACGGAACATGAACTGCGGAAAATGGTATGTGGGAACCACGTGACCGTGCCATCTGATGATATGACAGCCAGTGCATGCCTGTTGTCCTCCTCCGCGTCGGCTCTGTTTAACGCAAAAATGACCCACAAGACATAGCCGCTGCGTCATATGAGTATAATACACGATCAAATGCTGCGCACTTTATCATTACTCACGCATTGTAAAGTGTTATATCTGGGATCCAGAGTAGCAAGGGATCCAGTCGGATGGATGTGACGCCATTATACTCACTTGGATCCCATGTCATATATTCGTCCCGCCATTGCTTGAAACAATCGATGCAGTTATTTTAGCTCATGTTGGCCGTTACCCAATGAATACTCCTCCCCAATTATTATGCGTACGATCGCAGGTCATCCAACTCTAACCAATACAGCTAAACACGTAGTCAAAGCGTAGATGATACATTCAATTTAGATGTGTTGAGTAATGCACGCAGTCACAATGTGTATAAACACGATAATTAATCGCATGAGAAGCGAGGCCAGGGACTTTACGTTAATAAGGATTATCACTCACATAGCGTGTCCACATACTCATTGTAAGGATCTTGGCCTTCTCATTCAGGTCCATTTGAATCAGACCCAGACTAAAGTAAACGGTGACTGGCGTTGATACGTTCCGTACGGGGCGTCCGGAACGCCCTACTACTTCGTAGTTTCTCATCAGTTCGTTAATCAGCCGCTTCTCTTCTGACATTGTGCTGTTGAAATACATACATGTAGTCTTTACTGGTGATCTCGTAATAACCAAAGTCGATCTAAACAGCGTAAGTCGACGTTTTCGATCACTGGGTGCGGTGCATTACGTACAAACGGGCACAGCGGCTACTGAGAGAGAATATTAATATCATAAATTCATGCAAATATGTCTTCCAGCTAAGGTATGTAATAGACTTGTATATTGTAAAACAAGCATTGGCCGCAGGAATTAAACAGATGTAGGTAAGAGAGCAAATTGAATTGGCATATACTATCTACAAGACACGAGTCAGGTGCATTTTTAGTGCATTAATGAAATATGTGACCCTTCAGCAGAAACATCAGATATTACAAGGGTACATTTCATGAAAGTGGAAGTAGTCAGGAATTGTCAGGCATGTGTAGACATTAACTCGAATCATAATATATCAGGTGTATTAACGAATAATCAAAAATTATATTTTATCACGAAATACATATATGCATGTTAAGACTGAAAAGTAACTGCTGACCGCAGGTTAGGTATATATAAGCCATTCGGAGTGACCGGGGTATTTTTTTAAATGAGGTCAAAGGCATTTGGAAACTACCACCTGCAACTAGGCTTCCCATTATATAAAACTCATGTAACCACCGTCTGTCTGGAATAAGCAACGGGACGTGGAGCCATCTGGTGGTGATTTACCATGTGACGTAGTAGCGTCTAGCATGTGATGAAAGGGGTTCGTCTATAGCACAGCTTACGATGGCCCACCACTCTCCAGATCTGTACTAAAACGACTTATCCACACTTACTGCCGGCTGTACAGCAATAATTCCGCTCCTAATAGAGATTTGCAATGGCGTACTTTGTTACACAATGGTGACTGATGGGAATGCTACTTAAAACATTTTTCTGGGGATTCGTTATGATGAGCCAGCCTTGTATATCAACGATGCAAGACCAAATAACGTCGCAACCGCTCTTGCACCTCTCAACATATATCTGCCTGCATAACAATTGTATTATAAGCCCGCATATTACATAATACACCCCTTACGAGTAATATAATCAACAAATATCTGTTGTATCCTCCTAACTAATATGTCGTTAATTCTTTCTGCATGCTTATTCAACCAGCTATCTGATGATTATTGGTTATATGCGATGATAGCTAGGTTATAATATGCTTTGAAAACAGGTTTAATAACAAATTCCTACAGGATCGCTGCCTTTCAAGGGAAGCGGACCATTGAAAGGTCATATATAGTATGTGACGATCCCTAACCCTCTATATTTGAATTATTGAGAACTTCAATGTAAGGTTGTACAAAAGACTTGATTGAGAAATACGAGAAGACATCTGGTTCTTACCGGAACCACTTGTATATGTTACGTAAGGGCATTGCCAGACTAGCTTTATCATAGCGCATGAAAAACTCGCATACTTATTTTTTTTTCTTTTGATACTAGGATAAATACTGAATGGTTTACCTGTTCGCGTGATGTTGATCTGGTGAGCCGCCCTCCTGCTGAGCTGTGTTGTGCACCATGTGTTGAGGCGTGGAAGTATGCAAGATTCCTTGTATTCCACCAGTCGCTGCCACCACTACAGCGAAGCCGAGTATCATAGCTGCCATGTCTATCAATATTAGTCTTCGATGACACTACATTCATCTGTGCCTATGTATCACAACATCCACCACTCTGCGTTTGCGAGTAAGTGGTGGTCTCTAGCGCGATTGTTGCCCTATCTGCTGCTCTCCCACGGCAGCCTCCAGTCTGCCTGAATGAAGCATTGTTCATCTTATATATGCGCAGCCCGCTCCCACTCCCCGTATGTCCTGGCACACGGCAACACACGCGGCTTGCAAACTTGTAGCATGTACGAGACGAGACATTGTCGGGTTTCCGTCGCGGCCGCTAGGAGGGCCACCGTCGCACACAGCGATTTTTACCGGGACTGGGGGAATGTTTCTATGTCTGTTAAGCTATCAACGCTTTGTTCGCGCTATACCAGTTGCTGCTTTAAGTTTCTGCGTTGTTGCGCGCATTCTTGATGCATGTTTTTATAGCTGTTAAGGACATTAAAGACGTCGCCTAAGGTGTCAAGCGTATTCTAAACTTCTCTTAAGTTCATCTGAACGCTATCATGTCGCAATGAGCAAATTTGAAACAGTTCTCAAACACAGAGATTATCATAAAATAGTGATCCTAGTGATTATCATAAATATTGAATCTACATTCAACTCCAGTCGTCTAGAGTGTATTCTATAAGAACATCAGTATTCACCCGATATCATTGCAAAGTGAGCGTGCGTGACTGTTGCTACGCCATGGCATCACCGTCCCCTCGTTAGTGGTAAGTACCCCAGCGAAAGACTTTCCTCAACGATAGGGGAATCACTTGCTCGAGTTATAAGAAAACTTAGCATAGTAGAATAAGTAAAAAATTCCTGCAGCCCCGTAAATATTGTGGACATCGTCGGGGATGATGATGGAGCGAATATTTACTATGAATGAAGAATTATTAGTATAGAGGGTCAGCAAGTCATTTTCACAGATCCTAACAAACTTTCTGCATAGCCGGCCGACATGTCAAACGCACCTGAGCTTACTGAGATTTTTATTCATATGATGACCAAATGCAAATGGAGTCCCAGCAGGGTGGCATAATTTGAAAGCGAAAGGGAATATCAGTTGTTCCTCAACCGACACTTACATGCAGTTTAATATATAAATCTCTAAATCATTGTAGCTGTAATCTGAGGGGAAATGTGTTAGGGAGCAGTTATTCTTAATCCAAATAATTAGAATATTCAACTTGAGAAAGTTGAATACAGATATGTCGCACATCTCATTAATATGTACCAATACCTATGAAGACTTGCTGGTAGAATATTAACTTTGTGTTTTGTTTTACGTGGTGTTGTCGTTTGGTGAATGAGAGGTAAAGAATGTTTATTTATTTTCTCATCTTTCTTTGCAGAGATGATGGTGGTTGCAAACATGTTGTGGCCATGATATATGCACAAGCTGATTTCAATACCAATGCAAAGTCTAATCCAGCATTACCGCCAGATGAAGAGACATGTAGCACGGCTGGTCGCTTTGATTATTATGATGTCTGGCAATAGCAATAACACAGTCTATATATTTGCCACATCAGTCATATAACTTACGGAAACTTTACTGTCATATACAGGTATTTTTTCGTTTTCTAGCGAACATCGGCCTTGCAATCCACTACGGCGCATGGTTGCTTCCGCGCAGTCTGTTTAGTCTTTAAAACGATATTCATAAACAGTTTCTCCAAAATAACACCTATATCAAATATAAAACGACGATTATTCACCAGAGCTTAAATCTCTACGTTCCTCATCGTGTATTGCGTTTGTGTTTTGGAAAAACATGCCCCTATTTCCGGTGGCATATCAATATCGCCGCCTGGCGGCCGCGATGGAAACCCAAGAATGTGAAAGTAGGAATTGAGGCGCCTGTCCACTCTATAGGACTGATTTGTCGCTTGCGTTTGTGTATCGGAAATTAATTGATCACATTCGTGCAATATTCGGAGACTAATTGTTAGGCTAGCTACCATGTGGTGGCTATCTTCGTCAGACGCATGGACCACGCTGTAGCCAGAAAGTGATGTGTGGCCGTCCTCGGCCGTGTGATTGACTACGATAGATTGTAAAAGTATTAGGGGGAATTATGTAGAGCTAGAAAGTTTGTCAAGAAGCCGGGAAATACATGTCACAGTGCGATGTTTCGCAAAGGTCAGATCGGCAGGATAATATGTATTTATATAGCATTATTTAAGGGCATAATTAGGCAAGGTTGTAGAATTACTTGGTGGGCGGGTTGCGGTGGTAGGGTGGTTGGTGGTGGCATTATAAGCGACATTTATTGTCGACTGGGTGACATAAAGCTTATATATAAACACGTGTCGTTGCGTCGGGCTACAGAGCTAATTGACAGCGGGGAGAGTAGGCGATGGTCAAGAGGGCCTCACAATAGTTTTGAGCATGCTATCTTATTTAGTAGTTAATTATAAGAATTAAAGGCCCAAAAGTGAAGTTTTGAAGCCAAGGTCATCAAGTGGTATGTCTTTTGGAAAGGCCCATCTAATATGCGTCAATTAACCTCTATTATACTTTGATGGGTCGACACGTGTGTGGTGTCACATGTGCTGTGTCACGTGATATTTGAGTAAAGTGCCGCATCAGCAAGTGAACATCTTGGTTGCGAAAGCTCAAGGCGAATGTGAAGCATTTACTACCACCATTGGGGTTGGTAATTATAGCTGAATTATGACATTTCATGTTCGTATTCCGTACTTAGAAAGGCACAGGGATTGCATCAAACCTTTTTCTATGATTGACAAGAATAACATCCTGACACCCATTCGACCCATTCTATCTTCAACTACTTGGTCATCCAAAAATATAATGATGCAAGGCTGCAGGTGAAGGAAAAGCTGGCGAGTAAAACTAAGGAGTCGGGGTCCATCGGGCTGATCGCATGTTCTTAGGATATGCATTCGATTAGCTTCCTGAATGTGTCTTGTCCTGATAAGACATTGACATAAATCGGAGGACATTGTCGTTTTTTCTTTAGTTTGCATTAACTAAAATCTAAATAGTCATCCAAAAGTTGTACGAAAAAATGATGAAATATTTGATATGCCAATATAAGAAAGATTAGCGTGTACCTTTAGTTTAAGCACAACGGTTTACTTGTACTCACATGGACGATAATTGACAACAAGTTGGGAAATTCATCTTCAGACAGATGCTGATCCGTCCAGCGCTCCACTGCATGCTCCGGTAATATCGCCCATCATATCGCCCATCTGTCTCGTCCGATCCACAGCAATCAATCCATTCAGACATCGAACTGACCCAATTCAATCCAAGTTTTGATTCGCCAAGTGTACTGAACCCGCCTTTATACGATCGCATATTACTTAATGTTTTTATATGCAATTGATCCAAACTAGCATATCCTTCAACATTAATTTAACGTGGCTGTAGTGGGTGAGTGAAAGAATGACTTAGAGGCATCGTTGAGTATATCCATTCATCGTGTGCAAATATCCATTCTGATTGGACTGTATATGTTGCTACATCAAACATGTGAGATACCGTAAAATAAAATATATGCCACTGAGCTCTTCATTGCATGTTGTGTGATCCTGCAAGTGTAGGGACATGATGTGCACCACTCCGCTGCTTGTCATGATTGTAAAAAATAATTTCAATTGGCAGCCAGCTGGACAGATCGGCACAAATACATCGGTGATAGAACAGTCTATGTAACTATACTACACGTCTATATAAAATTAAGCATGCTAAGCCATCCGTTGCAATAGCAGTGTGACCCTTTACCGACAAAGTAGTTTGAAAACTGGCTCGCAAGTTGAGGTTAGGTTCGAACAATTTTGCTCAAACAGTTGTGTCGGCCAGGTATTATACACAAAACATGATGTTAATTATTGTCGTAAAAATGCATCACTGACGTGTATTGAATAGTTACTACGGTAATTGTAACGAATGCAGTGCTATATAGGAAACAATGTCGACCCTTGACCAGAGCAGAAAAACCTTCATTGCCCATGCTGCATCTATACGTTGGCCACCGGTCCATCAATAAATTACATATAACGAGGAATTACTATTGAAGCCTACCAGTCACTGGAGTGCGAATATGCGTCTGCGCCAGGACCAACATTGTGCTCACAAGGTGGATGATATTCGACGAATAGAAGCAGGAATATGAGCATGTCTTACAATCCAGTATTTAATTTGAATAACCCTAGTTAAATACCGCTTGAGGGGAGAGTCACCCAATGAGAAGTCCGTTCAGTACTCGAAAAGGTACCAAATGGGTTTCTCTGGTAAGCTGCAAAATGTTCGGACAAATCTTGTGAGAGTCTTTGATGTCGATACGTGGTAACGTGCATTAATCTATCGGGGCATAACTCTTGAAATATTCACAGTGAGCATTACTTGTATGAAATGATGCTAGTTTTTGCAACAATGAAACGATTGAACTAAAGCCATTGTCACACCGCGTTAATACTGAGGAATGTACATTCAAACCATCGATGTTTTGTAAATAATCGATTAATTCCGAAATTTAAAAAGTTGGGGCAGTCAATGAATCACATACTAATGCATTATACTGCTTTCGAACAATTTCAGACTTAAGTGTAATTATTACTTAAAGACGGTATATGCGAGATTGCGCTCTGCCATGCATGACCACGTACTTAATGGAATAGGCTTTTAACCTGTCTACATACGTTATAAGCGGACTTTATTTGATACATCTAGGCGGAAATAAAATTCGATTGCCCCGAAAGTAGGACAATGCTCTTAACATTGCCTACGTGTTTGGTAGTGCATTGATAGGTGCATATATATTGCTATAAGCAATACCAGAATTAAGCTTTTAAGCGGCCCTTTAATCTGGACTACAATATATTTTAACGCATTTTTAATATCCTAGCAAAAATACGGTTTTGCCACCAATCATCCGATGACATGACAGACAAAGCTCACTTATTTCGTTAAAACCATATATAATTGGACCAAATGGCGCAAATTATAATCAGTAGGAAATTAACAGAATAACAAAAACCAGTTTAATAAAAATATTGGTATATCTTTCAGTATTTAATCTAGAAAACTAACTTTGGATATGTTTTTAATCAATTGTTTGCATCGAAAAATATCAGGAAAGTATTTTTAGGCTTCGTTAGGATAATAGCTATATAAACATAAATAATGTAGACTATGGTGAAATTACATATTTAAATATATATATATATATATATATAAATATATATATATATATATATATATATATATATATATATATATATATATATATATATATAACTATATATATATATATAGTATATAGTATAATATATATAATATATATATATATGTATAAATATATATTTATATATGTATGCATATATATTTATATATATATATATATACATATACATTTCATATATATATATATACACATTTATATATATTCATATAAATATATACATATTTGTTTTTTTAATATATACAAATATATATATATATATATATAAAAAATATATATAAATAAATGTATATATATATAAATGAATATATATATATATAAATGAATATACATAGACATATATATATATTATATATGCAGATATATATGCATATATATATATGTATTTATGTATATGCATATATATATATATATATATATATATATATCTTAAATGTTATATATATAAATATCTAAATATGCACATAAATATAATTTTGCGTATAGAAATCGCTTGCCATCGATGAGTCATTCTGAAAGAGGTGTACATGAGCAACGTTAAAGTTTATAAATGTGCAACAAATTTTGCATTCCAGTGGTGGTGTGATACTAACCACATTGTACAGCAATTCAGCATCACTCACATACACAAAACCTTATTGGCAAACAATTGTTAGCTTAGAGCTTATGAGGTGGGGTTTATGAATTGCATTCCTGCTAAGACATTAACGGCATTGATTGGGGGGACTCTCGTAATGTGCATTGGCCGAAATCGTTAAGATTTAAGCCCACATAATCTGAACCGATAGCTTGTTATGATTCAATACGCTGACTTTTGGAAGCAATGCGTCTATGCCCAAGCAATCGTAGCATTGATTGCACATGCTTATGCCACTAGTTCTCTTCAGTTGTAACTGCCACCGAGTGACAACTGTTAACAGCAAATTAAGCCAAGGCATTGACAATAGTTTTTGCCATGATATATTGCGGGGAAAGTCAACCGATCAGTATTAATTACATAGCAATTCGCCCAAATAACATAATGTGACCGCAACGTCAAATCACGATTATTACTCGCTTGCTAATACCTCTGAAAATTTCTACCTTCATCGGAGGGTCAGGTTATATGGCTCAATGTCGGTGTTGCTAAAAGCCTTTGTCGCATTCGATGAAAAGCATAGTTTGGTCCACAAGACGACACAATGCATCGAATTAGCATCACAGTTGCAATTAATTTTGCAGACGAAGAATTTTGTCAACATATGGACGCTGCAACATATGCAATCACATTGTCCCTTCATTTAGTTGTCAGAAATTTATCAAGACTGCCCATCCATTGCAGTTATTATTAAGAATCGTCGGAATTGACTTGACGAACAAATACGTGCATATGTAGACGGTCCATAGAAAATGACCAACATTACAAACAAAGCTTATCAATATCTGCTCGAAAATTGGTCTGTAGCTAGTTCCATATACAGAGAACATTACGACAATGTGAGGAATTTTCCATATGTGTGAATGATACATTAAGTCAAAGCAGAGCAACTTGTACCGTTACCTTCATTTTATTTAGTAAATGATTAGTTTATGCAACACCTGTCTAGCACACATCCTCATATAGCCTATTTATCGGTAGTTCTTATGGCGTACTTTGTCTATCACATAACGAAGTTAACACATGCAAGGATATTAATGTGGCAGCCGCACGCTATATGGAGTAGGTAAATAATACTATTCTGCGTTTGGTGTCATTATCACTGTGTTGCCCAAAACGGAATGCTGATATTTTAGTATAGCTACCATGAGGCGTTAGGGTGTTAAAAAGGAAGAAGTACTAAGCAGAACACGAATGCTAAATTCCCTTTGGCTTTCTATTTATATTAACAAAGCTCAAAGAACTTGGGCATCAAAATAGCTAAAAACCAGTCCTTGATAATTTGGAAGCATTATATTATCCACTCCTCAATAATGAATCGATATTATAGCATACTGTATTTTGAATTCCACAGCAGCTTAGACTATATGCGCGTCTACATATGTCGGTCGCATGCCCTTTAAATATTGACTTCATCGTTGAAGCACATTCGATAACATATGGTGTATAAATGGGACATCGCGATGCCTATTGTTGTATGCAAATGTATTATTTAGGAACAATGATTACAACCAAATTTTGGAGTACTTTACGCTGCACAATGTTTTAATCACTGCATTAAATGCTGAAGTGTACGCTTTTGCTATACATCATATACCGTTTTTCTAACCCAACTACAAACAAGTTGCTCATGCTGCAAAGTCATCTTTGCAACATTACCAGCAAAAAACGTAGGTCATTCTAAAGGATGATATTATCATTGCTAATCAGTTGTTAGCAGGATTCCTTACTTCTGACCTAAAACATTGACAGTATTACCATGATAAAAACGCGTACTGCTTATATATAACAATCGTCCTCCGACCTTAACAAAGCAATCGTGATAATTTTTCGGATAACTAGCATCGAAGCTGTTAGGTTTGTTTCCGCTAACTTTTGAATGAGCGCTACGCTCCCATATGTTTCATTTATATAAATTGCAATGCGTATTAGCAACGTGATCCGGGACTCCGTGACATCAATTTTATATCTATAAAACGTCTGCTAAATGAGTCTCGGTGGCGTTTAAGGCCAAATACGCAACGTAGGCTGCATCAATAATTAGCATTTGCAAGTTAAGTATGCCTTATCTATTTTCTATGTAGATAGAATGAGCAACTTTGTAAATGCGTTTGCAACAATAAGGTTTAACAAGGTTGGCGATGTGGGCGAACGGTTGGATGGTATGTTGTACACTAAATTGATAAAGTAATCAGAATCACACAGTAAAAGAATCCTTAGCTGACTGTGAGTATTAATACCGGAATGAGATTTGACAGTGTACTTCGTTAGGTATTGTTGCAATGACTGCCGCGAGCTGGCAATGACATGCCAGTTTTACCACTATAATGTTTGACTCGATTCTATCATAAAATTGTTTGTAAAACTGTCTGGCTACTTCTCAAATATACAGCACTGTGCCACTTATGGGTGATACAGTGTCCTGCTAAATGTTGCGCCTGAATAATCAGTGTGATAGATACGCTATGCCAGCCCACAATGCAGGTCTCTGATGGCGTGATCACGCGCATATAAATATATATATATATATATATATATATATATATATATATATATATATATATATATATATATATATATATATATATATAATATATACATATATATATATATAAACATATATATGAATAGATATATATATATATATATAAATATATGCACATGAATATAAACAAGTATGTATCATATATATGCATATTTGTATTTATATTGAAATATATATATATACATACATATGTATATATCTATATATGCATATATAAATAAGCATATATATATAATTATATATAACTATATACATATATATGTATATATATAAACATATATATAAATAAATATACATATTAACATCGATGCATATGTATGTAAATAAGTATATATGATAGATATAATATATATATTTTCATATATATGTATATATATATATCATATATATGCATATGTATATTTATATTGAAATATATATACATATATATGTATATATATATGCATATAAAAATACGCATATGAATATATATATATATCTATATATATATATATATATGAGTTGATATATAAATATATATAAACACCCTTTTATAGGTACTTATATATGTATAAGATATATATATATATATATATATATATATATATATATATATATATATATGCAAAAAACAAACGGAAAGCAACCGACTTGATCTTTGGGAACTATTGAGGACTGTCGTAAAGTGCCGTCCTAGAACAGGTTATAGGTTCGATCCCAAGGTTCTAAAACGTGACTGGTTCTTCGTGCATCAGATGATAACGTTTAATCGCAGATGCATCTCTGCACAAGCATCTCATCCATCGTCATCCATCACTTTCGCGTTGTAGCCTTGCCGCTCAAAGTGTCGTAAAAGCCACCAAATCACCATTACTAACGTCTTCCTCATGCGTCTGCTTCCGTTATAAACTGTTTTGCGACAATGTGATCCAATGATATACCGTGGCATCAACTATGTGCTAAAAGTAGATTTTTGCCTGGTGGGAGATGACACTTCTAGCGCCTTGATCAATTAGTATGCTCGTTCTCGTCCGCCACCGTTGGCGAAAGTTTTAGAAGGTGGTGGTTTGCCATCTGTCCAGAAAGAGCCGGCACGTGCGCATTGCCGCCGTCCTTAGAGACGATTCACACGCTAGATGCTGACATTAACTAGTCGCACTGAATTGGAAGGGGCTAATATGTATCATGAAAACAATTCGGCTTATCACCATATGATAAAGTATGTGCATCCTGTTCCAATACTGAATAACACAAGCCACAGAAATGTGCAAATGATTCATGTCGGTCGCGACAATAACTGCCAACTGTGAGAAGAAACAAAATGGCTCAATGTGGAATAAATATTAAGGGTGTTTTTAGTACACAGTCGCACGATAAACGCGCTGATGCTAGTCTGCGTGTCTCCACTGATTGACACATAATGCTTATGGAACGTAGAGTAGAAATAGTACGAACCCTACGCGTGATTATCGCGGTTTAATGGCTCATTATAGATTAATTAATGCTAACGTGTGCCGAACAATGTATGCGCACAACTGGTATAAAAAGCGTCGACACAAGAAGTCCCTAGTAAACATTAATATCGCAAAACGGGTCCAAATGTATGTTCATTTACACTAATGTATACATAGAAGGTTAATTGCGAAGATATTGAATACCCGCTATTTCCCAATCAGAACCTGTTTCCATTACAGCAAACACACACATTCTGAGTAGATGTTTGCATTTCAACCGTGTTGCATGCATAGTATATCAACGTTAATTACACACAAATGTGTAGCAATCATAAATTAGCTGACGCAGGTGATCCATTAATAATAGTGACTGAAATTATTTTGCCACCTGATACGGCATTTGAACCATTATTTGCTTGCTTACGATTGGTGCAAGATTCTGAGAATATGTTTGAGACCACAGCCATGAGGCCGTGACAATAACCTGAGCTAACAAGAATGCGTTGGGACGCCTAATGATCATTTAATCCTATTTTTCGGACGTCACCGCACCCCTACATTTATACATTTTCGCCTCAGTCTGAATAAGCTATCAATTTGTAGCATCTGTGGGTGTGATATATCGTGGTTCGCGTTTTAAATTTTTTGACCCATGGTATTAGGACAATGCATTCACAATAATGTATTACTTATGAATGTTAATGGGCCCGCTCTGTTCGTGTCTTTATTAAGTTGTTCCTTCGTATATTGCATTAGGGATAGCTCTTCCTGCTTATGGTGATCTACGTAGATTAAGCTGAAGTGCAAATCACTGAGAATGAATCACTTGAAGGGGGAAATGTATGTCAAGCGTGAATGCAACGTAGGAGCTACGTATGGGTAATTAAACTTGCTCCGTCAAGTTAGCTCCATACTTACGTATCAATACATAATATGAATTATATTTCCGGTGTCATATGCATCATGTTAGTAGAAACATTTGAATTAGCCTTTTGTGCATACTTTCAATTAGCCTTTAGTTATATACTTATCGCATTAATCAACATATTGTTTAATTGGTACACAGGATTTATAAATATCCATAGACGCGCAGGTCATCACTCATATTGCACTCCACTATGGATATTTGATGGTTGCTACCGAGAAATGTTTTTCATTCTTCTCGCGTTGCCCTTTTCAAAAGTTTTTTGGGAGTAATGATCTACACGAATGTCTCGCATGTTAGCAACTTAATTAATGCTTCAACTCTACCCATTGCAATTCTTTCTTTAAGCCATACGGATGGGATGCGATAGGAGGAATACCTTTGCAGGTTTTCACTAAGCGACCAGTCATATTGACCAGATTAGCAACAACGTCATCAATATCACAAGTTGCTCTGAAATTGTCACCGTAATTGGTTATTTTTGTACAAACTTTCATCCATTGATTCATGGAAGTCGTTCTGGGCTTCAATGCTCGACGAACGTTTACACGTCACCAAATAAGATGTTGATGATGCAACGCCTGCAATGTGCATCATATGGATTTCACTGTGTCAATATTCTGGCAGCTTTAGGCTTTATTTGAGTCTTATTCACTGCAGCTGACCTCGCAAATCACACCAATTATAAATCGGCAAGTGTCGATTTGTCTATGAATCGATTCCACATAACGCAGCAAACGCCAAAAGCGTGGACGACGCATAACAGTCTGACTATGTTTATTAATGATGTTTTCAGAGTTCCTATCGACAGTGTATGCAATCTCCCTTGCCACGGGAAATTCATTAATTCGCCTGTTTTCTATCAACGTTTGCACCGATTATATCCAATAACCTGCTGACTTATGCTCCCAGCGCTAAACTAAGCCGCGTGAGAATTATTCTTCAGAACTTGTGGTAGTGAATCTGCATTCCGCTGATCAATGTACTATGGCAATATATTGTTACCAATGGACGTATTGTGTAACAGATTACATCTTAGAAATTATTTAACATGCGCTCAGCTATAAAACCTAGTCTAGGTAGTCCCCGACCAGCTACAAGTTAACGTCGGTTATCGATTAACCGTACTAGAAGTACGGCGTAATTATATAACGTTAACAAAACCAATCCTTAACGACCGGAAGTAATAACTTGGCACACGACGTACCACAAAGTTAATGATAGCGCACTGACTGAAAACAGACCAGTCATTTGTCTTTTATGCGACAGGATGAAGTTGATAAATGCGACGTCGTACTAGGAAAGCTTTGTTTTCCTCGGCTAAATATTGAAAACAATTCTACGGTGCAATTATTACAGACACGTGCAATCCACAGGCAATTCAACATTAAGTAGGTCGCTTGAACATAATTTGTTACTCCATCTGAGTTAGCCATTATAATTGCATGTAATATCAACGCAATTGATGCTGCATGTAATTTCATCTTTGCATATTGGGTTTACCAATTGGCTGTACTGAATACAATCGCTGAGGTTCATGGCAAGCCCTGTTTGGCATTTGGACTGTACGGTCGGATATACATCAGTCCGAGTCACTAAACCAAGAGATTAAGTTTCTGTAGCAGTGAATCATTGCTCCTCATGATATGTTCTGACAATTGAGTAATAACAGTTATATTTGATGTCGAATAATTTTGTCACAGAAGATGGACAGCAATTTATAAGCATGAGTCTACCCGTGGGGTGATTTTGCTTATATCATGTATGCCTACAGAAAGCATGCGTATATTATTCATTCACCACTAGTTATCAGCAAATTAAGCAGGCCGCGTCGGTGCTTGTATATTTTTATAGATTTATCGCCAGTCAAATCGTATGGCCACAAAGAGACCAAGCTATTACCAGATTTGGTGGCAGGTGAAACGGATACGTGGAACTGAAACACATAATGATCAAAATGTGGGCGTTTTGCTGTTGAGACGGAAATGTTAGAAATCGTTACATCAGTCATATTGACATTGTCTTGGATAATTTTGGTCAAACAAAGTACAGGGTTGAAATGGTCGAAAGGCAAGTTTTTAATAGCATTTTATACCCTTAGTGTGTACATTTGTACTTATTCCATGCAAATTTAGCGGTTAACCAATATTTAGAAGCGCTTTATTACAACATTTGTAATAACCGTTATGATTCTAGTTTCCCACTGCAACCTGTGAAAAAGTGTATACAAAGAAAGATTTATGAAACGCTGTGAGCGCGACTACTATAATACGTCGCTTCAAGAAAATGACAATAACATGCGGAAAATATTGAAACTCATAAAAAGCAAACCCTACACAAAGTCTGTTCAAGGTCAGCGCGAACGCCATATATTAGGCAAAAGCTGATACAATCCATCATCATCCATTTGGGTTGATGGCAGTTTAGTTATGATAGAAGGCAAAATCTCAGTCCTGGCTATTCATGTTAATAGGTCATACACAACCACAGCGGCACACACGCATTACATTTCAGGTGGAATGTCCATGATAATTCTTAGTGTCAGTCTAGCATGCGAATTATGTACTACACACTCCTATTAATGCTTCGATGAACTACTGCAGTGCCATTCAACCAATTTTCAATGTAGCACTTGAGAGAGTGCGCCTTGAACTTACTAATATATATTTTTTTTCGTTGCTTAGTCTCAATTTGGCTTGGAGCTTACATAAGTAAAGCAAATAATCCTCAAGCAACAGTGCAAATCAGATTTTAGGATGAAACTAACAGGAAATTACCCTGAATGCCGGAGTGGACAAGTTGCATCACTATATATGCATTGTTATTTCTTTGGATCATGGCATATGTACAGAGTGACACGCTTGTTTTTTCTACAAATTGTCAGGGGGAGTTGTGGTTGTGGAAAGCAGTTGAAACCTCACGCGTTGATTCGAATGATCATTTATTTGCAATCAATGCTGTCACAATATGACATATCGCCTGCCGAAAAGTGCATGTGCACAAATCGAATAGAAAGTGACCTTTCACCATCACAATAAGTAATGTCTTTAGGGTCAACAAATTAATTAATTATCGATTTATTGCTTAGATATTAAAAATCCGCAGATAATCTTAATTTCCTACTCGGAACCCGGTTCCATTTAAACGAATATGCTTGTTCGATACATGTGGTTTTATTTCATTCATTTTGTAAGGTGTATCAGCGTTAATCACACGCAGGTGGTCAAAGTTCTATGGCCACCTGATGCTCGATATTCGAGAGGTGCAAATAGTCTGAGAATACATTTTGCAAAACATACGTAAGGTACTGACATAATAACAAGCTCCTGAGATCCGGCATTTGAATAATGAACAATATTTAAACAAAAATGACTTGGCACGTCAGATGATTACACTATTCAAATGTACGGTTTACATCGCAATTGGGACTGCACGACGTGTGGAACGTCCCAGCTGAGGCCTTCCCTGCGGCGAAATTTGTTTCATATTTTTTTACTTGCTAAAGAAGGGTAGACTATGTAATTCCAGCCTACCACGCCGTTTCAAATGCATGGTGAATCTTTATGCAAAGCGTGAGCGCTTGCATTCAACTTCTTTGTGGTCTGCTATCACTTTGCACGCCTGTATGCTGATATTTATCAACATAAATTCAGACCCCAGTAGGCATCGCAACTGTTATTTATCCATTGAAAATAATCTAGCATGCAAATGGGTGTGCCCGAGAACGCCATACAAGGAGTTTTTTCATCATTAACCTAATATAATTGAATAAACAGAAAGTTTTAAACCGCCTTCCGTATATGCTACAACGCCGTATTTTTTAAATGAAAGCGATTTGGTTGTTAAACTTTGAAATTCTTGAAGTATCACAAGTACATGACGCGTTAAGAGATGGTGTTGTATGTAATGTCATTTTGAAGTAAACCCAATCTTGTTAGGCAAGCTGAAGTAACGTCGCTCTTTTCTCGTGCAAATTTAAGTGTAAATGTTTTTTCAATAATTGATGGTTCGTGATATTATAATGTCGTTTTGGGGGTTTTAATTGACAAGCAAAGAATGTGAGTCAACTGATGCTTGGAAATAAACAACAAGATTACACGGTTTTTAAATATTTCACTTTCCAGTCTTTATACCCAGTACATTTTGCTGGTTTTTATAAAAATACAAAACGTGTCTGATGTTTTTGCTGCCATTCAGCAAATTTAAATTGCAGCAATTTATGCAATTCGTTCATGATATAGGACTGCTTGTGGTTCGGGATTTCCACGAGGCATTCTGTGGACGTGCAACAACAAATTGACACTGATTTTTACCATTAATACCGAAAAATGCACTATGCGGTTTGTATTGAAACAATGGTCGACTTTGTTATTCACAACTGTTAATTTCTGTTTAATTCATTATTGTTGGAAATTATATTCCCTTAAGCATTCTACGGACGTCGATGTGCAAATAACTAAATACTTATCTGCATGCGGTGCCATACGGCCACGTTGACAAAGTAAGATAAGAGCAGTTACCTTACGAGAAATGCGATGTCCAGCCTTAAAGCAGACACACTATCACGTGTTCGTTGGCAGATGTGAATTGTAAATAATCAGCCACTTATGATTCCCATGATTCGTTTCACGTCGACCTCAATTTTGTAGGTAATTTAACCACAACAGGCATTGCAACACAAATTATTTCTGCCTAAATTAGTTCATTATGCAGTACGATGTGCCTGTGTTCTATTCACGTCAATCCCTATTTTTTAGGTAAATTAACCTTACAAGACATCAAAACACTTATTATACGTGAACAAATTAGTCTAATATACAGATGGATGTGTGATCGCTATATAAGGTGTGATTTTATCACACATCGTACATACAAGCATGAATAAAAAATGCAATATTGGCAGCATTCAACAAACTGCCTTGTGTTTATGCTGCAATGCCGTACATTAATTTGAAGTTTTGCGTTTGTTAGGCTGACTGTTTTAGAGATCGGAATACATCATAGCTGCATCATCCATGTGACTTCATTGCGCGTTTAGGGGTTAGAATGGCGTTGTACTTATTGATATATTTGAAGTAAAACTTAACCTATAGGACAACCTGCAACAAAGTATCCAATCTTAGCGCACCCAGACGTGTATATCGTTCACAATACTATGATAGCTCATGGTATGAAATTGATAGTTTTTGGTTTTCGTATGTCCCAAACAGAGGGTGTGTCAACTCATGCATGAAGACGTACAATTTGGTAAAGGTTTTAAACATCTACTCCACAATGATCAAAGGTTAATGTGACCAGCATTCGATGTTATGTTATCACCATGAGCATCTCTTAGCTGTTTTGCTTCTACAAACCCAATCGTTTTCACTACCACGCGTTCTTATTTTGTGTAAGCATCATGAAAAGGTGGGCGGTACTGATACTGGAATGCTAGGTAGATCTTGCCAGAAAGCACAGATCCTACTTGCGTTCTGCACCTGAAATTATTTATTCTCTCTCGACTTTGATACAAAAGATAGCACTGGGTGATCAGCACTACTATCAATCGTATAATTGTAAGACCTTTCAATAGGTATTGCGTAGGTGAGTCTTATCATATAGTGCATATGACATGGAAAAATACCGTTACCAATTAAAATAGCGCCTTATAAGGTACTGATAGCGGATAATTACAGGTGCCCTGTCATCAGGCATGGGAGATTAGAGCTTCGTTTCCTGGACATTTAGTCAAATAGAAGTTGCACAGCTGTCATTAACTATTTTCTGAGGTAATACATGGTCCTAGAAAAAATTATTTATCATGAGCACGGTTATAAAAGCTAGCCTACATACAGCCCGACCAGCAACCGGTAACCTGCGTTCACTTACTAACGGCAGAGGGAATGTTGATATTTTCTCGACAAATTATTTGCGATAGTCTCATCAGATTCTATACCACTGCAACCTTAGCTTCAACAATTACGAATGAAGACTAACTGATGAAACAGGAGGAATAAGTTAAGAAGTAAGAAATAGCGCTTGGTAGCGATCATATGGAACACAATTATCCCGACCAGTCATTGGCATAAACCTGTTGCTCAGCGCTTAATGGATTGCGTCGTTTGTTAGTTAGATGCACTAAAGGCACTTCACATTGCACCGAGCAATAAGTTCAATCACGAGGATAGCCTGATGTGAAACACTGTGGCTGCTAGTGTAACGTATCATTTGTGGATGAGACTTTGAACAATAATAGCATTGTTTGTTCTTGAGGGTAAAGTGGTAACAAAGTGTTTAAAACTGCTAACTGAAGGCGTAACTGGTATATATAGGCTTGCTGTCTGCAGGCGATGGTATTATTGTATTCAATCTAAAGATATCTAAAGGCATATTGCATAAGCAACAAATACACATTTTTTATCAAGCAGAAGCCCAACTCTAGCGAGATAGAGTTTATAATGTTGAATATCTTACGCTTTTGAGATTGCTAGCTCACCAACGTAGAATCAGGGTGCAATATCGCTCAGTATTCGTTCCTTCGTGACCGGTTACTTACACTGTAATGGCATTGCGAATGTATAGCAAAATAATTGAGAGGAATAAGAGATGAAAAACCATGCGGCTTGTCTGAGACCCATCTTGATTGTACTGCGGATTCAACTTTTCGTACAAATCAAGAAAGACTTCCAGAATAACATACTGAAGTTATGTTAATTTGGATCGTATATTGTGTTTTTATCTTCAAGCAGACCCATTCCGTCTTACGAGTGATCCACGTATCCGCTCGATAATAAACTCCCTTTGCGCTAGAATTTAATTCAATTGAAGCAGCAGTTATACGTGTCAGTGCAGTTGCAAGGACGTGATGTTAAACTTGACCACTCACTCACGGAAAGACACGTTCTACTCTGAAGTCTGAGAAAGATACAAATCGTAGTGCTCATAAGCAAATTGCTAAGCTCAACATATAGGTCAAAAGGTATAACGAAAATAGATGCCCCTTGTGTCATCACACGGCACGCAAGTATAAAATTGATATAGTTAAACGAGCATATGGAGGAAATTTCTTCATGGCAATCACAACACGTTTGACAGTAGGTGTGTGAGTGCATCCTTGACATTATCCCCTCATGAATTAATTAACGGTAACAGTGTGCGCACCGGTATTGTTATAAAATGTACACATAGTCAAGAACCAACATGATCAGTAAAATCCCACAATTCGATCCCTTGTATTTAAGGTCCCTTTTAGATTTTGCAGACATTATAAACAAATCGAGTGTCTCAGCGCCTAAACCAAAATATTTATTCTCATATCAGGAACCATCCTTGTTTTATTTCTGATATGCACGCTTATAACTTCCCGGAATCAGTGACGCAAATGTAGCGCTCTCTATTGATAACGTTCCCGTTCCATTATGTCAATGCAAAGGCAAACATAACTTTCATGCTGCAGACCTCAGGAACACTTAAAATGTGAATATGGAAACTGTTCATCTAAAATCGTAGTTAATATAGAATGCTTAATTATTCTCTCAAATATATCACCTTCGTCGATTTGAAAATAACTCAAAAAAATTCCACATGCAGTATCGCCTTTACTCTAGACTTCTTGTCATATACACTACTCCATGACTAGCAGAGGAATGCTTTTCTTTGCTCCATCACCAATATTGTCCAAAACAATGTCAAGCTGTTAAAGGCTATTTTATGATGAATGCAAGCTTTTGCCACCCAAGTCACAGGACAGAAAACTAGTCAAATAACAAAAGACCACTAGAAAATAAAGTCCACTGTGGAGTTATTCCCTCCCTAAGTGATATTGCATTAGACATCAGCCTGTGACGCATGCATCACTGTTTACTGTCGACATCTGCGTTTCGGTTGTGAGCCTAATGGCATAAGAATAATGGAGTTAATGGATACATTATGCCCTGGCTAATGAAGTCAATAATCGTTGTCGTAATGATTAGCCTGAGGTTCACCGACCATTGTGATTGCAGCCATGTAGCATTCTTAAGCTGATTGCATTACTTGTGGCTGAATAAATGCACCAACAAACAAATACATAGCTACCGAAATAATGAACGTTTGTAAGTTTACTCTTATAAAGAAGTGCTGGTTACAGGTTGAAAGTTAGTTGAAAGTATCAATTAATTACTAAGTGTTGTGAGATGCCTTTCTTGATGAACTCTAATTAGCATTTGTTGTGAGAGAAACATTGAATATGTATTAATTGAAAGCGTTTGAAAGGTCAATGTCACAATCTTTCAACTATTGCGCTTTTCAGTGAAGCTATCTGTCTATATCATTCATACAATGTCATCCCTGGTGATAAATGTTCTTTAACGTAATATAGCGTCTATCCGTTATCATTGGGGTCTCTTTAAAAATATGCTAATAAACAAAAGTCTTCATTTAATTGCTTTTGTCTTGGCTATGTATTTACTTCTAACCGTGATTTAATTATGGTAGTGCTAATGACTTAAAAACCTCTTACGACCAATAAATGCATTGATAATAAGAAACATGTGTCATATGGAATCGTAACATAGATATAATTCCTGTAAGATTATGATGTTCATCTTTATAGAATTAACATCACTTAACTACTGTTCACAAAACGCCATACATTACCTGTATTAGATGGAGCAATAACACGCCAAATTCTAATTATAGGCGTTGTTGGCCTGGTTTATCTGGAAATAATCTCCCTGTTTGCCGTAGTAGCACATAAACAACGACGGCGATTTTTCTTAATATGCTGCCGTTTACCGCTGAATTAAAGTCTGCATCTGCAAAGCATTGTAATATTGCGGTGGATTTATATTTAACAAAATACACAATGCGTGAGTGAAAATCGGTAAATGCCTGATCTAACATATGTAATCCTTGTAATTCATTCATTGCATTCATTTTATTGATAATAATTATCCTCCATCCCTGTTCATCATTTTTAAGAGATCTCTTATATCAGGCAAGCCATTGACGCTTGTCTTCACGATAATACTTGGTGACATGCACTTGCTGCTGCGACGTTAGTGACAGATAGATTTATGAAGAACGAATTCTGTATTCATTGGACATGAGGAAATCATCCTGATTTGACAACAGTATCTGGTATGAAAACAGCGCGGTAAATTCAAGCGAATTGTGGAGCTGTGCCCCGGCCATTATGATGAACGAATTTACGAAGGTGGTCACTGAATGTATATGTTAGAGCTCTGTGCTCCCCGATGCAGCGGCCGCGTGTAAGGTCAATATACTGCTTCACTTTAATTACTAGCTGAATAAGCAAAGAATATTTTATACAATGCGTGCACACATCTTGGACATCGACAGGATTACCCTTGGGCGTTTAAACTTGCTTATGCTGCTTCCGTGTAGACAAAATAAGTTGGAATGAACCTATTATATATTTTTGACAGCTGGTTAAAGAAGATTGGTACATATTGTTTCGGGATCAACGAGCTTGCAAATCTCATTACAGCAACGCTAGTCATGGCAATTCAAAGCACGCTAGAACAACAATGATTCAAATGATTGATTATCATTATTTTTCTCGTCATTCCCATTAACTCCATGGGCGAGCGATATTGACACACGACACAGCACAATTAACGACACTGACGATAACTAAAGCTGCTTTTATTATAAAGGCCTTGCTCAGCATCATCAACACAACAATGTTCAAGTAAATGACACCATAGACAGCTATGTTAGGGATTAATTGACAGGTTGATGGATCAGATATCACACCTGGCGTCTTTGATGACATACATCATTTACAACTTGCTTCTCATAAACATGAGATGTTCACGGGCTGTGTAGACAACAACGCTTATTCCAAGCAATCCAAGTTCAATTTGGTGAGGGGTTATTAAGGCTTGCCTCGGGATAAATACGGAAGTTGGGTGATCATTATATTCACATCCCTGTTTCTACCAGGACATATGTGCCTAACATTCTCTCCACATGCATATACATATAGCACCGTTTGTACAGAAGATTAGAAATTCCAGATTAGACAAACACTGCGAATTGAGGACCAGTGCCTCATTAAGTATAATTCACCCAAATCACCAAAGCAAGGACGTAACAAATTCTTCCATATTAATACAAAAAGCTGGGTTGGAGTGGGCATATTCCATGTATTTAACTTAGACTAATTGCATCTTTTGGACCCACGTTGATCTTATGGGTTACATGGATGCGGTCGTTAATGGTCGAATTGGCACAAATCGTCCCTTTAGTGTGATATAAAGCGACAGGGTCAGTGTTGTCATCCGTAGATAACAACAGACGTCCCAGGATGAACAAAAAACCGTTAATCACAGTGCAGTGAACTGAAAGCGTGTTATAAGATTCTGACACATAATTTCATAAATATCGCACTTGTTTAAGGGTTAAACACAAATTGTGCTCCTATTCAGGATGAGATTCTTAACATTGTCTGATTTATATGGATAATAGCACTGTGGTAATGCCTCCACCGTCTATAACGGTTTTTAGCCACATAATCAACGGGCAATCATATGGTGTGTTTATACGATCAAAGATGCATCTGTTCCGAGCAAATTTGTTCTTCGTAATTCGGTTAAAGACGATAAATGGATCAAAGAGTAGTACGGTGTTTAAGCAGAGTTAGTATTCAGTATCACATAAAATAATAAAGTCACAGAGACAATTTGCGAAGTCCTTAAATCAGGCAAACATTGGTAACGCGGCACCTGGCACCTGGTATTATATAAAGAGATTAACGAGAATGCGCACGACGCTGCGTAAGTATTCACTTACTGGGAATTTGTCCTCTTGAAGCTACTGAACTCCAAAGCGTACCCCTGTGTCCGTATTAATCGAGCACACAACACCCACCTATGGGCATGTACACGATTTTTGTTAATGCAACTGCACAACATGTTTAGTTTATGATGTATTGGCGCTCAAAATGACCGGTTGCTATACACAGTGATTGGCGAATTACAGCTCCGTATTTAGTCACTACACTTAACCTCCTCTCACAAATTAATTTATCGTAACAGTGTCAGCAGTTAATGTTTTGTACAATTGTGTAACTATACAAATTTTACGGATTATTTGTTGAATATTCAAAGCGCAATCGATAAGTTATATCAAATCGGTGTTTTAAATTTAACAAATACGAGGTTTTGCATATATTGCTTCATTTGGAGTGGATTTGAAAACAACACAAATCCTCATTTGATTAATTGAAGACAGCACGCACCCCACGTAACTTAGGCTTATTATACAGGTATTTGCCGGAAGACGCTTTATTATCTTGTTCTGATAGAACAGTGCTCGGAAATGTTCCCCTCCATTGGTAATATATTGTTGGCTATAGAGGGTAGAAACCGCGACTTCACACATGGCCACCGTCCTATTAAGTACGTTAAATGAGGTCTCCTATATTAGTAAAGTCACTAGCGTATGTTTTCCTGCGACGTTAACGGAAGTTTGTGGAGAACTATGTCCAAACTTATTCACAAAAAGTGTCAAGAATAATATGCTGTTGGAAAGCGCGGTGCATTTAACCATATTATGAATAAGTGTTCGAAAATTACAATGAAAATAGCGACATTGGATTTCATTTTATGCTAACGTTATATTATTCGAAGACGCTCATATATTTGAATGCTTCCCACCTATCGTTCAGAATACCCTGTCGATCACTAGGAGTTAAAATCACTTAACTTTACTGCTGTTACCTGTCTGATATAGGCATGCTATCTGCGAGTGAAGCTATTTCCCCGAAGCATCATAGCTCTTAAACATGAGGCTTTTACAAATTTAGGCTTACAATGAAAGTACCATAAAGCAAATGTCTCAATCTCGCTGCAATCGCACCATCATTGACCAAGCCGCACCGAAAGTCCCACAACAATATATTGAGAGAGGAGGGTTAATTTACCTTGGCGTTGCTCCGTCTATGTGTCGAGCCATCTAGCCCCACATATCCAAAATCTACAAATTGCATTCGATGAGATGGGATTTGATTTAATTGCAGCTGATGATGTACTTGTCAGTACAAATGCAAGAGGAGGTGATGACGGAGATACGTGGCTAAACTGTGACAGAGTAGCCACATCCATAAAAAAGACAGGAGCCAGGATACCGCAAGGTGATTAACTGCATGTTTGTCTTTCGTAGATTGCTTTCGAATGCTAATACATTTGCTGATTGGGCTATATTTGCAAGCAAACATTTATATTTAAATTTGTTAATGAGTGAAAATGCTTTCAACTGGATTATAAATACTAGATCCCTGGCACTATCCCCATGAAAGTAACATAAAAGTCACATTTTATACATGAGCGGTTCATCTTTGCAAGACTTATATCAACACCCCCCCCCCCCCCCCCCCACCTCCATGTAATTTAAAACGTTATATATTATATCATTAAATTTTGGGGATATGAAGGCAACAACTGATCAATATTGTAGCGGTTAATATGAAACCGATTTGCGCTACGGTACTTCCACTGAAAACCCTTCATAAAAAATATTATTGCGAGTAAAAGTTCGCACCTGGAGATGCTTGTATAGTCTTTCGGCAACATAAGCGTCGCTCCATTTCGGTGGAATTCGCATTGCACTGAAGTTTCTGTCCACAACGCGTAAAGACGTTATTCACCCGTCCCTTGGGAGCTCCTAAATAGACAGCTGGTTAGATTTATTGACTGCACTTTTATTCATGGTAATGAAATATATAGCAGCGTAAAGGTATAATAATCATTCAACTGAGCAATCCAAGTAAAGATTACGAAGATTATAGATCATAATGACTCCTTAATATCGCCATTGACGGCAGTAGGAGAATGATTGTGACGTAGCTACACGAGGAATAGAGATGAGATCGCCGGCATGAGACAACGCTCTCAGCAATACAAAGTTTCTAAGCACTTGAAAATAATCTACACTCGAATAACATATTATCTTATATCATATATCACTACTGTATCTAAAGGAATATTTCATAAAAACGTCACTCGAAAATCGTAGTCAAATTGATGACTAATAAGTTTGTTACTGTCAAAGAATAGTGGATCAATTGCAATGTATTGCATTGCATTGAAGCTTACACATTTGTCTTTGTTTTTTATAATCGCGGCACCTGTCATTGCCAACGTGTCTATGCGACCGCATATCATGTTAACTGTCGCTAGGTCAAGACTTATGGTTCGAACGGGTATATATTGATATGGGTGTTAATGGCTGAGCGGGCTGTAATCCACCCCGTAAGCACGATATATCGTGACTGGGCCAATCAACGAACCTGCGGAGGATGATTAACAACAGCTGAACACTTTCCTGGATTGCTAATCACGTATAAGTGCAGTGTTTTACAAAGACATCGTCTCAAGCATTTTAAATACGCGTTTAGAGGTAATTCTCCGATTGATTAGCACAAATGAATAATAACCCTTCAGTCCACAGCTGCTCTTATTAACAAATTCAGCTATTATCAAATGAAAGCCATACATGACAGGCATTCTTTATGATTGGCAAATGAAGATTTAATATATATTATCTAGAAAATATGTCAGTTACTTTCCGCTGTCTGGTTTGCGATTGCTGCTTGCATATTCAACTATAAACTGTGAAACAAATGATGTTTGGGCAGTTTTATGTGAACCATTGTTTTTAAACGCGTCACGCTACAAAAATGTCATTTTGATCTACTAGAATATATTTTTAATCATCACCAAAATAGGTTACACATTTTTATATGATGTGCAAAATAAATATGCTGCCATCCTGGTTAATGATGGCATCAGATGTCATGAGACATTTGTAACTGTGCATCATTATCAATCATTTCAGTTGAAGAAAGTAAAAACCGACCACATGAAAGCACAAAGAGGGTCATATTTGTGGCTGTTTATTAACGTGCTAGGCTAGGCTAAGCAGCGAAGCCATCGGTTTTTATCAATAATACGATTTATTCACTTGTGATTAACTCATGATTTATTTATTTCAGTCGACGATTCTGTAGCCACGTTATCGCATGATACTTTCCATTACCATTGAGGTTCCTTTAACCGACTGCAAATGAAAAAATCACTTCCGTAATTACCACGGCGTAGGCGATGTATTCATTATCAATCTCTGTTTTGTTATGCGAAAGATATGCCATCAATAAGAGCAGAAAGGGGCAAATTGAGAAGGTTAATAATGGGAAACTTGTTCCGCTTAAGATCGTTATTGAGATTTCCGTAAGCTTATCAAGTGTACATCAGAAGAACAGACAATAACTGGGTTAAACATATTAGCATTTTCCTGTCAAGAGTTAAGCAATACCACGCTAAATTCTAATCATAACTTTATTGGGTAAATCATCTAGATATTGCGCTGTTGCTAAACACAGCGGCTAAAACTGCATCAGCATGCATGTGCGAACATAGGCAAGAACATTGATACAATTATCATAAAGCAACGGGGACAAATCTCAACGATAAAGATAACTGTGTATTCTAATTTTGTATTCGTCCTTGACTGCTAGTGCTTTCAATTGTATGGAACATCGCCCGTGTATCACACAAGAAGCATACTTGATGACCACTTAATGTGATTCAACCAAACGAAATGGATACTGCTGCGCTATTGTTCCCCAATGCCAGTGTCATTTGTTATTGTTTCTCTATTTAAACCCCGCTTTCACCGTTTCGGTGTTTATTCCAAAAAGTCATAGCTCTAACCAGCCATAGGTTGCCAAGTGGTACAAGGGATTTTTCACGTGGTAAAATAGGAATTTAGTTGCCTGTCTATACTCACCCCTACTGCTTCACGAATAATTTTTCCTTTCACCAACTGTATATACGTATCCTTATTAGTATACAAATACAGTGATTACACGGCTTATTATACACCAATGTTACTCAACGATTTCATTGACTTCACTGTGACGGACTGATAACAGCTTGCTGACATTTTCAACTCTTAACATCACATGCAAAATAAACGAAAGAATTACATTCAAAATGTAGTATTTCGTTTCCAAACATGTTATCATATATTCATTGTCTACTTTTCAATTTCTAGCGGTTAGCCGCATGAGCTACAACAATATAATTCAATAAAAGCAGGTGAAGCAATAAAATTGATTGTCAGTGACGTAAACCCAAAAAGGACGGAAAACAGCTGGTTACGTAATAACACCGAAACTATTTTTAAAATTACTAGTCAAGGTTTAATTCGATAGCTTCACTCGGTCAGAGGGGCTATTATTTAACGTGTAATATACGCTATGCAATACATAGTGATTCCGAATATTTGCATGTCAATATTGTGACACAGTGATCTGGGTGCTACATCAGCTGTATGATTGTATCACTGCATTGGGCAGTTAAATAAAGAAAAATGGTTACGAATTTAAAGATCAACTGATTGGTAAGATAACATGAATAATCATGATAGAATACGACGTGTTTGATAAAATTATCGTATTATTTTAACCTAAACAGGTGTCAAATTGAATTTGGTTGTAGTAGTTATTTCACAGACAGTGGCACTGAATATTCCCTCAAAATCTTAAAAGAGAGTTATATGTTTTATATTCTGTGCAATAACGAGGACGGGTTGCATCGGAATATACTACAAGGGTATCGCGTATATTTGTACTTCAGTTACACATGCTGTGTCTATTTTATGTTTATCGTGTATTTTCATGATCGATAGATATTTTTGTAATCGTTGCATCACATCTGTGATGCGATCATGCAATATACAAATCTGATAACAATAAAACACACTTATTTTAGACAAACGTTATGTTATCAGAAGCACAGTATTGATTAGTGATCCCTTCCATGTATTGGCTTGTGCTGGTTTCAGGTTGTAGATCTAGACAACAAAAACACAATATATATCGAATTAAAGTCAACAAAGTGAAAAAAATCATAAAGCGGTTGAAATACCATGTTCAGTAACATGATTTCAAACTTATTTTAGAGTGGACACACGGCATACAAGTGGTTCATATAATATCGAGTGTTATCACAAGGTCAGTTACTGGTTAAAATGCAAACCAGATGCTTAGCGACAAATGCTACATTTCATCACCATTATTTTGGTGGATGAGAGAAGACAACAAAACAGCTAAACAATGGTCAAAGTCACATTCCTGGCAAGTACGCTATATTTATCATTGTGACTTGCTGAGAAGACAACCGATCTTGAATGCTTTGAACAAAATAAAGTAATGAAAACCACTTGTTTATACATAGATAAATAACTATCGACTGTTCCTTGTCGACTTTTTTCAAATATTGCATGCATCACTTACGAATCATTTAACTAGGGATAATTTCAGCATCTTGCTATTATATATAACTCCTCCTGCTACATCTCACCCAAGCTCCAGTTAGGTCTTTTTAAACCACTGCGAACTTATAATATGAACAGGTTTTATTCATCTTGATCAAATGGTCGAAATTACATTTAGTACTTCAGCAAAGCATCCGCTCGTGACACATAGCATATCAATGCTGGTTTTTTTTTCTAATTTGTTCCCTGTATCCCATCCGTCTTACTTTAGTTCGCCCTACTTGTGGCTAGGGACAAGCGGATCATTGATACCGATGATAACAGGGTATACAGAAGTATTGCAATAAGTATATATTATTATTCTACACAACACACGAGTACACCTCGATAAGATCAAAGGAAATAGTAAATATGTGCCACTCAGAATGCACCATTCCCGGGCAATCTAATGTGGCTTATTTTCTGCCATTTTTTTAGTGTAGAGTAATTTAGCAATGATCGTTACTTAAAGGAATTCATACATGAGTAACGTCGGAATTATGATAACGATTTCACAAAGTGATTTATATGCTGTGCAATTACTGATTTTGTTACTTGCAAAAGATCTGTAAGGATTGACGCAGGAAACCGATGCCATGTGGGGCAGCAAGCTATGTTACTGTCAGCCAACATGTTTATTATAACATTTTCTGCTATCTTCATATGCAATATGAACCATCGATTATCAATCACTATTGTCAAAGAAACAATGCAGCACTAAGGAAAACTCTAATAATCCACTGACCAATCCCAATAACAATGATTCAAATTATTTGTAATCAGTATTTCTTGGTATTCACATTAACCCCAATGCGAGTGCTAGATTGGCGTAGATACGCCAAATTACGGCGTGTAGAAATTAAGATATCATCATAAGACAACGTTAAAAGCAACAGTTTCGGTCTTACATAAGTATCGTGGCAAAGGTTGGTACATTGTCTTTAATAGTATTTTAATAGTGAAAGTGATGTACCCAAATGAGTCATTGCGAAGAATAAACTCTTCATGAATAGCAAATTTACAACGAAAAAAATTTCGAATTTGACATGAGTCATTGCCTGAAATATCTAAACGTATACCTTGGAAATAATATGAGTATCTTCGACTTCACCTACTGGTGCATGGATATACCATCTTACTGATGGTAATTATCAGAATAGCGATGCATATGTAAAAGACATCAAATACGTTATGTTCTTGGATGAAATGACAGGTTGATGTATCAAGTATCACAACCTTACAACAGTATGATGCAAATGAGGCGCCTTTTTACTGACTCACATCATTTACGACCTGTTCCTTCGCAATGACCACTTAATGATTCAGATCCATTTCATATTCATAAGGTTAGAATAAATTCTGAATGCTAAGTAAACATGATCAATGTCCCTGTTTCTAACATGTTACATAGAATAGGGTGTTAATGGCTGTAAAGTCAGTTATCTTAGCTTAAGAACGATGTATTGCTTTATAATGAATGAAACTGTTAACGCTTGATGATCTCCAATGGATAATAACCCGATATAAAAGCCTCCAAAGTACTTAGTAGTTTTGGAAAACATGACCAAAGGTCAATGATGTTATGCAGTCGTTGATGTAGTGAGTACTGGATAATATTTACAATTTATTTTATTCAAGGTCAAAACATGTTGTTTGCATTCTTAACAAGTTCCATTAAGCTATCAGGTAACGGAAGATGTATGCATATAAGGTATCATGATGTTTATGACAAAGCTGGAATCCAGTTTTTTATTTTGAAATGTCATTATCTAGGAACAAGTGTTGGTCGTCTGAGAACTACAAAAACGTAAAAATTAACAAGACGGCAACCGAATTATGTTTTGGTATATTAAAAAGGATTGATGTGAAGGTATAAGCCACGGCTCAAATGTTGGCGTACTGGATATATAACTTCCCATAGCAGCAGAGCACTAATGACGACCCCTGTGTCCTCATCTGTCCAAACACACGACACACCGCGCATTTGAATTAGATTTCAAAATGTTAATTCGTATAATGCATGACACTTGGTCTATTGGCGTGTTAAATTATGAAAATAAAAGGTGTTTCACACAGTGATTGGCTAATTCCAGCAAGTTATGTGTGAGATCCGACTGCACATCACTACCACAATCCACCCACCCACCTCTCTACTCACATCGATAGCACGACAGTGGCTCGGTATATATAATTTAAGATAGCACTCTTGGGGCTTTTACATAAGTACCAGATTCTCTAATGGAATAATATAACGAAGCTGGGAGGGCTGCTGAAAGACTGCGTCAGGCACGGAACAAGACAAAACATTGCAATATCGAAGAAACTGACGGTGATTATATGTCAGAGACTGATTGTAAGAAAAGGGAGCTTTTTCCTTTTGTCTACTCGCAGTTATCAACAGTATGACCGTTGTGCGATTAACAGTGTTAATGGCCCTATACGCTGTCCGGCGATATCTAACACACGCGTGTCACCATGAATGCCACGTGTAATTAATCAACAACCTCTTGCAAATAACCCACTTCGTTTAATGCTGATGACCTTACTGTACCATTTTAATGTTTCTCAAACCATGACATGTGTTACATACCGCAGCCGTGTGTACCGGTCTCTCAGCCCGATATTACTGAAGACTTGATACTACCCCATTAAAGGAGGAAATGAAAAGGCCTACATACGTATTTGAATCACCGACGAACGAATGCACTCTTCTAAATGCTCACAAGCATCATTGGGGTACTTGCTACGGGATTCTCGTCATATCCTTTTGTTATATAACACAAGCCTATGACTGTCCTCTTGACTGACTGCATGCCAACGTGATTAGTGGATATTGACGGATAAAAGCATAACCAGCTTGGATAATGCTATTAGGAATGTCACTCAAAGGTCATGACCATGGGCTGATTAAATTATGTGGCTAATGTTGACGAAATGTTGAAGAGGCTGACTGATAGTGAAAGTTCGTTCCCAAGTTCAAATTGATGAATCTCAGCATAGTGCACGTATATTTATCAATAATGAATAACAAGCTCATGAATATGGCAAAGAATGTACAGATCTCTTTGACTGATCAAATTCATCTTCTATAATTGTTCAAAAGAACATGAAAACCAACATTTCAAGACGTGTTTATCTCTACTCTGGAATTTGATATTAAGCCACCTGGTCCACAAAATAACAATGACATTTTAGTAAGTGTTTAATCATAAAGTAGGAGAGATTCATTTCATTACACAACACAAATGAGCGAATAAATCATGCTGTGATACAAAGAATTTCGCGTGCAATTTAATGTGCAATACAATGGTCATATTTTGGCCTCTAAGAACAGCACAATGAAAACTGATAATGATCAACCATTTTAATCCATGGTGGTCACACAAACACGTGCCGTCGTTTGGCTTCAGGGGCGCTTTTGTCTTCTTTGACCCTTAATATCATTTCGCCACTAATACATTGCTTCTCATCCCATGGACGATCACAGCAATGGAACTTAACCATAACCCTCTTAAATCCAACGAAATCCATACTGAAAATGAGGATCGAGCCGTCCATTACTTTGTCATGTGTTTCAGCGCCATTGTAAAACTGTAGACATGTCATAAGCTGCTAGAACTCTGATCACTAAACACAGCCCTACGCAGTCAGGTGCCTCTCTCTAGTTCTATCTGATGGACCAATGTTTTGCATCGTCGCTTTAATGCATGTTCACTTAGCGACACACAAAATTAGCACCACCCGCATTTGCACTAACAATCTAAGGGGCGTAGTTTGTGAGAAACGTGAAATTGCATCTTGCACATTGTATTAATGAATCCTACTTAGTAAGGGACTGCATAAAGCAAACCATCAGTCGCATACCAGTCTCTCTACGTACTAGCGTTCAATTTAATCGATTGTCGTAATTTTATCGACTCCATCCACCTGCCTCAATAGACCTATAATAAGAAGCAGCATATGAAATGTGCGATGACCTTTGTCGCCACCTGCCGTAGTCTGTCAGGTAATGAATCTTGCTGTATGGCCAGCTTGAATTCAGATACTTGACATGCAACATCCTATGCTTGCTCCACCGACAAGCACTAATGTTAACATGTGCTTTAACAGACAAAGCTGGTAACCTTCCATATTCTTCACAGATGCGGTATTTGGACCTGGATGATTCCAATACAGCGTAAATACATGGGTGTCATCACTAAAACCAGGTGGGCGATGTATGCACAAAGGAATCTAGACAGTATCTTATTGGAGACTAGGGTTCTGATCTGTTTAATTCGGCCAATATCAAAATATATTATGATAATAGGTTAATCAACATCTTACATCAAACATACATTGGTTGATCAGGACATCATCTGAATCTATTTTGGTCCATGTCTCCTATTTGCGAGCAGCATCTATTCTGCCATCAGATTCAATGAAGATTACAAATTGAACAATGTTTCTCCTTAGCATCTTGTAATTTTGCATAGCAAACTATATGACTATATAAGTGACATCCCAAATGGCCTCAGTGCTTAACGTCACTGGATACATTCATTAGACCTAGACAACTAGTCATGTGCCGCTCCCATTTGCGATTTGAGAGAACAACATCATACTACATAGAATGCAGCTGTTACAAAATGCGACGTATGGCAGTTAAATATTGCTCTCACTTGGTATTTAATTTAGTTAAATACATACGTTTAACAATATATGGGAAACGCATGCAATATTGCGAGCATCAAACATGTGTATGACGATGTCTTTTTCCATGCCGGGATTCTGTTATGACCGTACAGTTTGTAATAACAAGCTGTAATAAACACTCCGCTTTTACAACTGATATGTAATTGGTCAAGGATATATACCAATATTGTCGTCATTTAGCATATTGCTATCCACAGATCATGTCCCCTTCTTATGTCAGATAGCTAACTGGTAATAGTGATGTTATGATCCCAATTGCATCTAGCTGTTTATCACTACTTGTCTGTAGCCTTCCTCATGGCTTCCTCTTCCGGTAAGGCGAGGGTCAGGTGAGTACATGTCCGAAACGCACTCTATTCTGATTGCATTTCCTCCGGTCATGTAAATAGATTGGTGGTGTTATTTGGTGGATGGAAGTAGAAGATGGATAAGATGTCACGAAGTTAAGAGTTATAGGTCCTGTGCACTCAATTAACAGGTATTTTTTGTGATAGTGGATGGCCACTGAGTCGGAAGACTCCGCTCTAAGGTAATAACTTCCCTAACGCATCGCAAACATTGGAAAGCCCGATGATTACCAACGAATGGTTATAATTTCCATGAGGTCCCTAAGCATGGATTGTAAAGTTTATTCAAATATATCAATATCGTTTCATGGTGATTATGTAGCAAAGGTTCGGCTCACAGGATTAAAACGAGGTACAAACGTACGTATCATTAAATAAACGCCGCTTTGTGTACTGTATCAGATTTATTTTACCAGCCACGGACATTTTGTATCACACAAATTAGGACCTTAAACTTTCCTTCCTTAGATGCCATTCAAGCAGTTTGTACTCACTGTCGAAGTGGGCCTTCCCGACATCAGTCCCGTTCAGATCTTAAACTCTGCCCAATCACAAGCCTTCGCTAAGCTCCAAATGGGATAGGTGTTGAGCGCCAAATTGACAACAAACTTACCCATCATCATAACGTACCCCCTCAGTCATCAGTTGATGGAGTAACCCCCTAGAGGTAATACTAAATATAAACTCCAGCTTCCCAGATCCACTAATGACTACCCGTCACCTGCCACTTCCTCCCCTCTTCTCATACATACCCCACGTTTTAGAGCACCACATGGCCATCCTGCCTCCGGGCAACGCCCGAAGGCCCCTAACTCTCATTATCTGGCTACTGCACGTCCATGATAATTGGATTAATTCACGTACACTTCTACCTTAGTCGTTGAGGTGAACTCTTTTTGTTTAGATCGGTTCTATGCTGGCTTCCAAATGCTCAACGCATTTCTCTCTGTTGTTATCTCTCAATCCGAAGGTCAAATATCAAAAGTCGACAATAATGAAGTTCAGGTTTTTCTTATAAACCCTACACCTGGAGCTCGAGTCTTTTCTGCTTCATTATATCAAGCACGTATCGTATACAGCTCATACACCAAAGAAATCACGACGCGAAAGTCACAGTACTGTGCTGATAATTCACGATGTATACTCTTCGACATAATTTACTATATCGACGCTGAGTTACCCGCTCAACCTCCAAAGCAACAGTCAACACAGGATACTTTCAGCTGAGTTTAGATGATGAGTCATATTTGGCTTTGCATCTCCTCCTGCCGAGTCTTTATGTCTTGGAAGCCTTCCATAATTGTTATCTCAGTACCAAATACCAATATATCATTATTAACTTTTATATTTCATTATATCATTATGCACACAGCCTCAAAATTATTAGTTAATGTTAATATTTGTATGATATCACATTGGTAATCACTATCTATCATGTCTCTGAGGGCATGTGAGATGAGCAGAGGATATCTTTTTTGCCTTCTAGTTCCATTAAACGTGAACCCTGTGTGAGTGCAAATGTAAGTCTGGGAAACGTAAATCCATAAGTTAACTGCTCATGTAGGCATTAGTCCCATTTCATCGTTTTGTCTAAGTGGGTCCATATTGTTTTATTGTGCAAATACCCCTACTATATATAGGCGTTGCAGTTAGACCTTATACGAATTAATTAATCTGTGTCCGATATATTCATTATGCATAGACAAATGAAGTTACAAATTCCCTGTTGTTAACCTCGATTGAGTTGTCGTTGGCAAAACCACACAATGAACAGATCATTTGAGAGTCCTAGAAAATAATTGACGAGGTCAACTACGGTTAGACCAAACAACGAGTTCTCTCGCTGTGCTCGAGGTATGGAGGTATGTATATATTTATACTCATTTCTATGGCTAACTATTGTCATAAGCGCATACCTTTTAAATAGGGTTAATGCCACCCGACGGTGTGCGGTCTCACTGTATTGCGCTTCGAGAATGTAAATATAGTTAAAGATTATTACCGTGGTAGAGTATTACAGTGAACGTCATAATAAACCACGAGTTTCTCTATCACTGGATATACCGTCTACAGAATACCAGATTCATCTTCAATGATAATACATTTCCTGATCTATGCCTTCCCCTACCAATTATCCCCATACAGCCAATGAATTGATGGGTGTCGCCATATTCTACTGAATGAACCTGTGCCCGGCACTGGCTAGACATTTCATCCAATACAACTTTCAGGCAATTATGCATGTTTTTGGTCGGTAGAATTAATCTTGTTCTTATGCATATCTGCAATTCACATTCCATCTGCGTGAATGAGAGTAATTCAGTTGTTAAGTCAATATCATTGCATTAGCAAGTGCATGGCACTTCATTGATGGGTATTGAATTAAGCACCATTCGCACGAATTCTGTAATTATTATGTGAGTTAAATGAATTTAGGTTATTTATTTAGTTACTGGCATATCCCAACCTTTAAACCAAACAAACGATTTTAGTAGCTGCACATTAAGTAATACCTTCTCTTTATAAGCTTCGGTTGCTTTTAAAACATTAATTCGAATGCAGGCCGCTTTCCTTGTTTGCTCCAACATCTAAAATGAGAATCCTCCCAGACAGATTAACGATGTTGTTTATTTCGACTTTCTCTACTACTCAATGATTAGATCACATAATCATGGTCAATTCGGTGATGCGTAGAGTGCAAGAAGATCGTCTTGTTTTTGTTAATTAACGAAGACGGGTTTGAGCAATTCCATGGTGAGCCCATTGCTCTTCACGTCGTGTATTTACCCAGCATATGCTCATTGGGGAATCACGCTATTATGTCTTCGTTGCTTAATTTATATTACCTGTATTCCTTCTCACAACGACAAGGAATCGTTGTACCTTGGTTAAATCCCTGACATGGCTTTATATAGAAGATTGGTGTGTGCGAAATGTGGCGTCATCGTTCGTCTGATTGCTAAATTATAATAATGGAGCCCCTTCAGGCTTCCTCCCATCAGAAAAGTGAAGGTCAGACTGATGCAATTACGGAATTATCTCGTCGGAAAAGAACTATGAACATAATCATACAAAGATAAATTTAGAGACAAAAAACATGTCTGTATATTCCTGAAATTGAGCCAGCAAGCAAATCCTCTGCTGGTGGATTGTGGATAAAATAGATGGTTTTAAGATATCGAAAATTGACTATGCAATATGTGCAAAACCATTTGGTAAGATATCGATGTCTTTGCTTGATTTACCAACGAACACCTTCCCTAACAAAAATAGACCACATAGTTGTCACTTCGGCTGGACTTCTATATTGCTTTTTCGGTTCTCAGTACAAGCCTCACCAGCAGCAGCCATTAATACCTTTTTGTTTGCCACTGTCTCGTCATTACTTTAGACAGCTCCTGAATTTTAAACTCCAAAACTAAAACATGCCATCAAGCCAGCGGTCGTTTAATATAATATTCTATTTTGAATTCAAAACCTGCACACTTTGTTCCGAATGTCTTCCTCTAAACTCAGGAAGCTTACCGTGCATAACATGTGGACGGCCAACCTTTGTATCTTTCCTTTGGGTGCAACTATTGTCATTAACAGATGTCATTGCAGTACTTTTTATGAACACCAAGTACAGACGTTTTATTCTCGACCTTGCAATTCAGAAATGGTTAATAGCTGTTGACTGCCTCAATGAATTAAGTCTGAATTCAACTTTTTTATTCTCTAAATGACAAAATGTTGTACAACATATTAAAAACTATTCGCGATTATTATTTTGTGGTTTCCGAAAAACTAAAATTTATGCACAACATAAATCAATGTTATGTTGGTGTTTGTACACTATGCAGTTTTATTTTTTCTTGTTAATCCACTATTCGGTGGGTCTGCACTACTAATGCTGGATATTTCTTGTTTGGTAAAAGTACGATCTTATGGTGTGCAAATTTTTAAATTGGTGATTGTTCGTCCAAAATGGACTTCCGCCAGTAGGCTTGGCATTTCCGTCGAACACCATCTTTGTTTTTCCCATCCCATCTCGCCCTTGTTTATGCATTTGATTTTATTTATGTAACTTTTGTGTAGTAGCTAATGATTTGATCAGTGGTTGTGTGCCCCCACCTTTGCTGTTCTATGTTATTTTTGTTTATGTTTGTGTGTTCTATTATGGCTTTTTAATGAAAAGTTTTTTATCGACTCTAAAGCTCATAAGCATGTTGCATATCATGCTGATATTGTGTTGCTAACCCCTATCTGGAGTTATATCTCCTGCATATAACAAATACACAGTGTATAAATAAGGCCGCCTGATACACAAATTTCTGGGCTTAAGATTCTTGTTAACTGGAATTATTCACCACTCGAAGTGTATGCCATACTGTGCTACGTAGTTGCTGCTGTTTCAAAGTAAGTTTCTTAACAGTGACTCATACCAGCGATTTCAAATATTAGAGATTTGTGTTGATTCAACAGCAATTTCTGCGACTGTGTTCACAGAGATTAATTTACCCTTTCACAAAGTGTGCGATTTAGTGAATAATTATGTTGTAACAAACATTGAATACGATTAATGTCAACGACAATTTGCAATAATGGCATTTGAGTGATGTACCACCAATAACAAGCTAATGTTTGAAACATTGATTTTGAATTAACCATTACTTCAAAACAATAGAAGTTAACTTTCCTTGCTTGATGTCTTGCGCATCTGGAATTCGAAAAGGATAGTTAATGACAAGCATCAGGCAGACCCCTACATGAAGATGACTGAAATTATCATGGGTCCTTGTACCAAATGTTATCAGTAGAGTTTTTTTCACCAGTTTCCTGCTTCAGAAATGACTGAATTTTCATCGATTGTTTATGGCGTGCCCAACCAAAGACATCTCCGCAAAGCATTAGAGCTGTGGCACCAAGCATTTCATCATCTGCTGGTAAGAAATGACTATCATGTTTATGATATAATACCTGGCGCTCTGCGCCTTAGCCACAACAAAAGCCACCTTACAGCATTTGATGGTAAATATATATAGTGTGTTTAACGATAAAAAAAATATAGACAAATGTCCATTTCCCTGCTTCATATCTACACCTTTCGGTCATGGCAAGCAATAATGAGCCTTAGTATATTTGTCAAAGCAAGTGTCCGTGATAAGGTGAATATTACTTGAGAAAATATATCAACCAACTGATAATCCACAAACCATTCCCTTCATTTGCTATAACAGCAATCAGAGTATGGGAGTGACGGGACCGTGCTGCAGTATGGATCAGCCCTAGGTAGTGGTCGCTTCCGCACGGAGGTCGCTAAGTTCCTCTCACACCAATACGCCGACCATGTCAGCCCATATGATGACTATAGCAGAGAAATCCATTGTGTGGATTGTAAGGAGTCACCGCATTGCACCCCTATAATTCGCCTGGCATGCTTTGTTGATACAGAGAGCATGTGATACAGAGAGGAGGCGCCAGTCATGTACTAGCGATGGCGTGTATGCTACTACTACCAGCAGGCGCCACTGTATATGTGGAAGATCCAACCTTCTTCGGCGCTATCAACGTACTACTCAATGTTGTTCCGAGTACTTACTAACCTAATCAATGCAGATGATATTCATATGCCATACTATTCTGAGAATTAGCCATTAACTATTTGTCTTGCTAATTACTATGTTATAAAATCTCGTAATATCCGTTTCATGGTCCCCGCTGGGAAATCTGCATGAATCATTTCACAGATGAGCGCGGGATCAAAGTAGATGAGCTTCAGCGGCTCATGGAGTCACAAGAGAGGTCATGTAATGCCCAGTCATTCACTTGTATGGTGTACGTGATACCTACATACAACAACCCTAAAGGTCAGTGATGACATGCACAGCTAAATATAGAACGCCCACATTACATGCTTTAGCTGACGATATTGGCACATCTAAATATCACACAACAAGTCCTGTTGATTCTGTCATGTTTGTCGATCACCAATAACTCGCTCACTTACATGCATACGTTCAATGATAAATGTATAACTTGGATTCTAACTACGCAAAACCGTATCACAGAACTTATCATCTATGCTGTGCAATGCGAATATCATCTAGCTGATTTTGAACCTATCTTTGAATCTAAATTGGGTGCGTGAATACTCCTCCCTGTGGAAGAGTTTAATCCAATGATGTAGCGCTTTGATGTTCAGATCGATGTGAGGCTCTGGTGCGACTAACACGTGACCACAATGCATTGTTGTTCTGTGATGACGTCTACAAACATGCTGCACTACGCCGAGGACAGCCGCGCTCCTCCGCGTCTCCTCGCCTACGACAACAAGTAAGTCCGGCCTCTTATAGGATTACCGAGAGCGGAATCCCAGTATCATGTTGGCGACCTCCGGCTCCCCGCTGGTGGGATACTGTATAATACGTGTGTTATAATTAAGACCAGCTTCATTAGAATGATATATGGTTTTCTTTGTCTGAGATGAGGAGTAAGAAATTGCAGACAACTTAGTCTTTGTTTTTACTGTATTTTTCACTGTACTATTTCATTTCTCATTCGTATTCGATTCTCATTCAAATGATATTTAAAATGTACTATCATTATAAATGCTCTTCTTCGTTTGTGGTTGTCTCCTTTTGGTTCTTGGCATACTGACAACATCTTGCCATCTAATATATACACAGTACCGAAACGCGCTAGCTGCTGCAATTATTGTCATGTTGGAACCCATACGAGGATTCAGTCCAATGCGATGCCTTATTGGTGATTAGCCTTGAACAAAATATTTTTAAATCTGGTTCTTGTTTCTAATACCAATAGTTAATGATATGACAGGCATAATTAATGCTTTTGTTAGCTATGTCACAGCTCTGTCGTTGCAATTTACATATGATAATATCAGCAGAGTCCTAAGCATTGAAAGTTTCGCTTACCACATTACAAATAACTTCAGGAGCCACATAAACTCGAGCCATTTGCTACTCGGCTGTGACATTTGGTCGATTTATAATGACTCATCTCTCGTAAGTTGGTCCAATATATAATGGGCAGTGGCGACGATGCATATTTAACGGGCTTACACGTTGAATGTCCACTCTTACCAAAGCTATTTGCTTCCGTGCCAAACCAATGTCAGCGGAAGGACGCTTACTTACCCTAGAGGGAAATAAGTTGTATGCGTCAGACAGGTAGGCAATTGAGTACAATATTTTCGTGCAATGCCACGTTAAAAGATGTATAATCGCTGTAGCCTCTGGAATTCTGTCTTGACACGTGCTTGACAGTGGTCAGTGAGCCATAAGTAGCCGCTCCTAATGTAATTTTATACGGCATTTCCGTTTTGCACAGCTAATGCACTCGCATCCTACAGTGGCAATGATTTGAAGCCATCCACTTATAAACTTGCAGGCTTTGATTATAGGTAGGCTGTTGCAGTATTGTTTAATAATTTCGCCAGCTAATTCTATTTCAAACATCTACCAAGTGGTTTTCCTGCATACAATATGGTTTTACACTCACTGCATGAAACGCAATCCTTTTTTGTAAAGCGGAAACAAATAATCAGCGAGTTTTCTGAATCATATTTGACTTTATAATGCGTTAACTGAGGCGAGACCACCTTGACCGGCACTTTTCAGCACAGAAACTTCACAATTTAGGGTTTAGTTTCAAAATAACCGATGTAGATGCCAGTCCAAGTGAATACGACAATGGATAGCGTAGACAGTTTTTGTTCAATATTAGCTGAATCTTCTTATGAAAAGGCATAACCGTTTATGACAACGTAGCAGTAAATCGCGTTGTAATATACGAAATGTTCTGTGTATATTTGCCAATTGCACCATTCACCGGGTAGCTTGCAGGATTGAATATTCAGTATAAGAGTATGAATTCCGACATTGGCGACACAGTCAGGGGGTAAATATCACTTTCAAGTACCCGTCTGGAAACTCCTTACAATTGCCAAAAATATTGCTATTTTAGTAATAATCCGCACGTTCTCATCTAAATTTTGTGCAGCAAAATTCTAAACAGAGAGTGATTTTCAGTGATATCTGATGGTCACAAGCATACATAACAAAATATCTCATGGTTCGTTCGGTAAATTTTTCGCTATTTTTGCAAGCTATAGGACGATGTGCTTGGAGCGTAGCCAGAGCTGAATAGTTCACGAAAGATTTCATATAATTTTTAATATTATATAGCAGCAAATCAATTTTAGAAACTAACCATTCGTTGACATAACACGAAAACGTCGATATCTTCCCTATAACTGTATATACTTTGACAAAATGGTCGATATAATGGTTAAACATGACTGTGAATATTAAGTTATATTTGAAGTTTTAAGATATTTGATTGATTTTAGCATTAATTACCGATATATCCTTTTTTCTCATTATTCATCTATCTTCAACATTATATATATATTGCAAAACACTCCGCTAATCGTTCATTATGATCACATCAATAATAAATAGTATATTTCTAATCCATGATGGATGAAAACGATTACAAAATATCGGTATTTCGCAAATATACGTAAGTATATATGGACACGAAAGGCTGTATAAGTACGTATAAATAAGCATCTTGACCATTCGTGGAGGACCAAAAGTATCTATTAAGTATAACAAACATCAAAAACATATATCTTCCCTATAACTATATATACTTTGACAAAAATGGTCGATATAATGGTTTAACATGAATGTTGAATATATTATATATGAAGTTTTAAATATAATGATTTTAGCAAAAAAACATTATAAAACATTTTTCCATTATTCATCTATCTTCAACATTAAATATATTGAAAACACTGCTAATCGTTCATATGATCACATCAATAGTAAATATTATATTTCTAATCCATGATGGATGAAAACGATTACAAAATATCGGGTATTTCGCAAATATATAAGTATATATGGGCACGAAAGGTTGTATAAGTGCGTATAAATAAGCATCTTGACCATTCGTGGATATCTTTAGAGGACCAAAAGTATATATATGTATAAGAAAGTTCCAAACATAGATTAAAAACTAAATATATATATATGCCCAGCATCAATATTATCAATAAATGACAGCAAATAAATTTAAAAAGATATACAGAGGTTAGAGAGATAGATATAGATCCATAGTATAGAGATATATATAGATATAGAGAGATATATATATATATATATATCTCTCTATATATATATATATATATATATATATATATATATATATATATATATATATATATATATATATATATATATATATATATATATATATATATATATATATATATATATATATATATATATATATATATATATATATATATGATAGTCCAAACGGCAGGGGTGCGATGGCCTGACTCTACACCTCAATCATGCAGTGTGATCCCTGCATTGCTACTCATACACGCTAGAAATTTTGCATTATTTGTGGGGCCCGATCATGAGGCCGTTGTATGTGAATTTCGCTATTTGTTACTAGTGAGGGGCTTCTTTCTCCGGCATACGTCATCTTTGACCTCCTACAAGCATGCACTGCTGGTGTTGACTACACGCAGAAAAATAGCCACAATATATTGATGCACTTTACTGTTGCGCAGCCTATGATTACCCATGCAAATGTTATCGGAAGGCACATAGTAACAATGAAAGAAGGTCGCACATGCGAAGTTGAATATCACAACTGTAACATGGCGATGATCAATATACAATACAATAACATCACTATCGTCTAACGGTATACTGGCCTTATGAAAGGTGTTTCGTGAGTGCAGGTATTTTGAAAAGGTTGATATAGCACGTGGCTCAGCTGATTCAGAAAATTTGCCATTTGCTACAGTTTTTATGCTTACAGGCCTGAAACGAGCATCGAACACCTCAAATCATTCAACAGCAATAACACCAATAACTTAGTATGCTTGTCGTCGCTTCAAACGAGGATATTGAGTCTAGCGGCCCTTGAATTTCATCCAATTGCCCATATATTCTAGTAGATTGGTTTCTCCTACGCTGCAGCATGGGGTTTGCGCTCATTTTCAAACTAAGCCGCATAAAAGTGCTACTGAGCAGACTTCGACTTCCTCTCCATTTAGCACATCCATGATAATTTTCGCTAAATATTCAGTTGGGATTATGATTTGGCAAGTACTGTATGCTTGCATTGTTTAGTAAGTATAGTTAATGATCATCACTTTTCATCAGATACTTAATAACATAACTGATTTCGACATGAAATGAGTATTATGCCCACATGATATATATAAACACAGCGCATGTATCAAAATTCGATTTTGAAGCTATAAATTGAGTCCAATATGTGTGTAGTTTGTAATATACCATCAAATCATACTAATTTCATTAGCCCATGGTTCTTACTCAAACGAAAAATAAGATTTGTCGAATGTGTTGGTATGGCGAATAGAACAGTTCAGTCTATTTCAGCAGGGTGATTGTAAAACAAAGCAAAACGACGTACTGCAGCTCTGAAAACATATTGAAGCATTTATTTTTTCAACTTCAATCCGAAATACTGGCTTTCTTGATTCGATCTCTTTGCGAACAATTATCGTAACAGTATAAAATACCTTTTTTAACCCCTCTTTTAGCTGTCAGCCATTTGGTTTCTTTCTTTTCCTTGAGAAGGAGACCTTTTCTATTGTCCTACATGTTACTTGCAGTAATCTGATTAGCAACATATGAGCGTCGATGTTGTAATGATAAGCGGAGTCGGACGCCGATTTAGTCCGTGTACATATTTTAGCAACATATTGCCAATGATTTATACTAACGGTATCTGACTAGTGATTGCGAAAGAATGGTACTAATGGTATGTTTGACCATAAGGTATACTTCAATAATGCTCTTCCATTTATACCGGATGCTGAGACGCATTGAAGACGAATGGTTAAGAGAGCGGTTGAAATTTAACGGGTCCACTCTGCAAAATCATAATCTCTCAAGGGGGTAACATATATATGTTTTGTACGTTTTGAAACAACTAGTTTTTCTACGCAAGCGTTCAGAAATCACCGGAAGTTAATGTCTATAAGGAAAGAGGAATAGCACAATTTAGCAAGCGACACTTGATTCCATTAACGGCTCTCTTTGTCCTCTGTTATTTGCCACAACATCAAGGAATGATGCACAGCACTGCGTTGTGCTACAAATTCGTTATTATCAATCAAGGCGATATGGTTACTGTGACGGATATTTGCTCGTATTATGTCCTGCTCGTTATTATAACCCTTGGAAAACAACTGACTCGTTAAACTGCACAGCTGCTAAGACGAAATTCATGATAGAGCCAATCAAATGTTGTTGAACACGTTCAAGCAGTTGGAATTGCTGAGGTTCATGGTCCGATTTATTCAGATATTATAAAACTAGAACCCGACTAAAGCGTTGCCTTCGTGTATCATTACGTTCACACAAATCCCCGCCGATATACGTTCTGCATCTAAAACAACATCTGTAATAGTCCTTCCGCAAATGTAGCACGAACGTAATACAATGATAATATTGATGTAATGCAGTAGGAAAAACACAAACCATGCTCACATCCAAGCACTAATTGATAGCCCTCCTTGCTAGTGCAATATAATATGCTGTTATAATGCATGTAACTTGCATTCAGCCGTTGTGCATCTATATTCAATGTCCCATAATGAGTTAACGTGGTATCTCTGCAGCCGGTCGGAGTGAATGTTGTTCAGTAACACTGATTATATAAAATCAATCCATGGTAGAAAAAATATATCACAAGCAATGTCGCTATTTATCCGCCTGTGAAAAGGATCTGCAGATCTGCGCTGCAATTACGCTTTCCAATAAATCACGTACGACGATACTTACATGCTATTCGGCTTCTGTCAGATTCCACGCTATGCAGACGTCTTTAATATTTGCTCAAGTGATTATTGCGGGACAATAGAAAATGCAGTCGTCAACGGAGAAGCCCGCTGAATGTATTTAAGTGGCAAACACATTTGCCCGGGTGCAATATATATCCATGTTTTGCTATCGCTATTGCTGGATAAGTTGCTTAGCCCGCGATTGTGATTTGTACAGCTTAGGTGAAATATGTTATTCACGCAGGGCTTCAGTATGGCAATGAAATCGTGAGGTGAAGAGCTCTGTCAGTAACCTTTTTTTGATTTACGGGGCTAGTCACGTCGACCTCTTTGGAAACATGGTTATTATCTCTAACTACTTAATAAGGGTTAAATTAGCTCTAGTTGTTCATTGCGTCATTGAGTCTCATGCGACGTCTAGCGGTGAATTAGTCACACGTGAATCATTCGCGAATAATAGATATGGATTCCCATAAGGGTATCAAGTATTCTTCAGTGGCATCATATATGGTCTCAAGTCATAACCTGATACAGCTAATGATGTTAATGGATTTAATGTGCGAAAGCATTGACCGCAGGATATGTATTCGGATAATGTCAGGTCGCCATCTTTTGGCGGCGGGAGTGAGACAAGAAGTTTGTTCTTGAAGTTGACTTGTTGTGCTGGATTCATGCTTCATTTTTGTGCTAAGAACCTACAAGGTCAGCTTAGCCTTGCAATAATGATTTTCAAGATCGCTATACGGCGAATGCACCCATCACGAGCGCAGTGTCTCTCTTTCTCCACCGCAATAAAAGATCAGTGGGATTAAAAAATACACTCTCCGTACTATCTTCAATAGCATTCCTTTAATAGCAACCGACACCTCCCTAATACAACTAGTGAGATGTACATTATTACACATAGTAACAACGTGTTAGCAGCTATTATGGACTGCAGTAGTCACGTTTGTGTACATATTGTGCTGAAACATTTTCAAGATTGCCTGTTGAGTTGTTCCATTGAACCTCCCGTTTGATGTTAGCAGAGCTGATAAAAGACAATCAATTTTACCAGTAGACTCAAACTATTCGTCAAAAACTGTGATGATTATTTGATGCCGGGTTTCAAGCAGGCCAAAAAAGTACTTTCATATTTGATAACAAAAATCATCTTTGTCATGCAAGGTCTGCATTATATGACTTGATTCACACTTAAACAGATGATTTGATTAGTGTCGGCAATACATTAATCCTTTTCCACTTTTGTACAAAAATATTAGACAAGTCTTCAAATAGACCTGGTAATTTTGTTTATTTTTGTGTCCAGTAGACGACTTTCTTCAGACGAAAACAATTGAATACAATTGCAGTGCACAATGTAGAGTGATAAACATTACAGATTGGGGCTTTGTCTAGGCTTGCTGCAAATGAGCGATGATACTTAATGGAAGTTAGACAAGCGGCATGATTATCCTCGACCATCATCGATCAATATCGTCGCGTTGTTGAAAATAGTTAAACGGTTTTAAATGTCGAACCCATCTCTCTTGCAGCTGTGTCTTAGGTTTTATCCTAAAAAGTAATAGCCCTTACATTGTGGTCGGATGTAGCGCTTCAGTAATCCACGAGGTAGCAATTTAGGTTCTTATCGTAATTTATGATGTGGTTAGCGTTCCTCATGTAAGATGTTTATGTAAACGAGTTACGGTGCAATGAGCGATATTGCAACTAACTAAATGGGCACATTCCTAATACTCTGTATGGGTTGGGTTGGTCGAATTGAGACTTGTTAGCATTACGTAAATCCGCGAATGGACCTTTAAGGATCGTTTCTAAGCACCAGGCAATGTATCTAGAACATGTACTATATTATCACGCCTATATTCCACACCATTTTTGCACTATTACTGGCAGTTTTTCTTGCTTCCAAGTCAACCTAGGTCTTCAATCTCTTCGTCCATGTCACTTAGCCCGTGTAGAAGAGATTTGACTTGATTGATAAAGTTTGCTATTTATTGCAGCAACTTACTGCTTCAAAGCCTACACTAGCTTTTTGAAGGTATATGGTAAAGATTTGAAAGTATTTCGTATGCCCGATGTTTATGATGTAACATCAAAGGAAACACTTGGTCGTCCTTAGTCCACATTATGCCTTCCTGTGACTTTTCCCGCTACAAGTATAATTGTGATTTAACAAGGAATGTTGTTTAGTTTCTGGTAGATTTCATATCAACACCTGCACACACCTGTATGATTTTGGCTTTCATTATTTCTTATACAGACATCGATTTGGACTTGATTTTTTTTTTTGCTTTGACATCTGCACCCCTAGTTTTTGATCTCTCTCTTTAATTTAATTTCCCTAGGTGTATCCATTTCCTTTGGTTAAACTTTTACAGACTCTTGCTAAGGTGTCGAGGGAGGAACATCTATATTAGCAGGTACACCAACTTATGTTGTCCGAGATGTGACTTAAGCAGCAATATCAAAATCATGTTTCAGCCAGAGTGATTTTAGCACAAAATTGGGAAAACATTTGCCTCATATTTATTCGATACTTAGCAAATACAAAGGTAAGAACTGACATCTGATTCATAGTCTCCTGCTTCGCAATCGCTTACGGCATGGCACTTTCCTGTATAATAGTTGCACCTGTATGCTAGCTACTTACGTTAGCGGGATATCCAACGATGGGATAAGTAAGGCAAGGGTGTAACGTATGAACATGGCATTGACATTGTCGGCAAATGCTACTTAAAACATATATTGGCACATAGAAATGATTTATTACCTGACAACACTCACAACGTATTTACAGTATTCACATGTACCATGTTCATTTTGAATTTTATCTGCTATAATAATTGCAACGTCTCAAAGTTGGCACGACTAAAACAACTGTTTGATTCGATGACTTGTAACTGAACATTCAACATTAGTTTTAAACAATAATAGTTTATAATGTAAAGGCATTGGAAAAATTATCAGTATTGCACCATATTGACGCACACTCATATTGTCAAACCTACCTCTCCAACAGATCGAATTTGAAACACAGTTTGTCTAATATTTACATTCAACATCAGAGATGTACAAAAGCATAACGTATATGCTGACCCGCTCAACAATGTTAACTATCACACATTAGGTTTGACCCCCTCGCATTCTATGTTCGGCATATAACCAAAGAGCGAGTAACTGCGGTAAGAGGGTGATACCGACTAGCTCTGCGTTGAGTATGCAAATGAGTGAAACACATGCATGTTATCAGGTGACGCCAACATGAAATCAACAAAGGCACACGGGACTGTTGGTAAAGATATTGAGTCGTTTGGTTTTTCTAAAGCGGCCACACTCCCGAATCAATCAGACCATTTCACCTGGTTTTCAGAAACGCTTTGACAAAGCATCATGCTGCTAATAAGAGGCGTGTAAGCATATTTCTACGGCCATCGGCGTGAATGCGCACTCTTAGCATAGCTATAAGCTCTTTTATATAACAGAGCTGTGACTCTTAATATATGTATTTGATTAAATTTAAAGAAGATTGATTATTCACATTTAAATTAAAGGTATGCTTACAACGGCTCATTATCTCAAGGTTTCAGAATGTAACACAGTTCTGAAGCAATAAATAGATAAAACATTGTGCCTTCTCATCGATAAAAGCAAAATATGTCTGAACTAAGATTGTTCAAGTGGTTGGTTAACAATATCGTATTGCAATCATGTAGATCCACGATTGAAAAACAATTTGTGGGGCTTAGGAAACAGCAATGCCAGAGACAGGAAAATGAGAACCATGTAGACAACGAAGAAGATTCGATCTAGAAATGTAGCCAGAGCCTTCCATTCACTGCGAATCTTTGCGACCACGGCCTGCTTGTGGTTGTTCTCGGTTGTAATGTACTCTAAGCGGGCTATAGAAGCGCGAATCTCTGCCAGCTGTTTGTCGATTCCCATGGTGGTGTTCATATCATCTGAGAAGACGTTCCCTATGATCTTGTCTGTGATAGTTACAGAGAGTTTGGTGTCACACAAGTGGCCATTTAGCCTATCCGGAGAAGGGGTGCTGGGGTTCAGCATAGTCATCGTCTCACTGTAGCTGCCAGTCCGGTTTAACCCATGCTGGAATGTTGACGGCAAGCAATGGCCAAAGCATCACCACAGGTAGACATCTGAAAATGCAATATGAATAAACTGTGTTGCAAACGTACCAATCACCATTACACAATTCGTAATGAATCGATGGTAAGGGGATGAAGAAAGTACCTTGGATAGGATACGTTCGATCCATCGGGGAAGATGTTTGGTATCACCACGTGAAATGTTGACGACCAGAGACGACAGAAATATGGCGAGCATGATTATGACCATATTATAGCAATAGTAGACTCCTGGAAGAGCAATGGAGGTCATAGGGTAGTAACAGCATGAGCTGCGAACAAAACTTGCAATGGCTTACATGATAAAGTTAAACTTGAATGCTACACAGAATTACCGAGAATTGGCACGGTGCTGGCTGTAGGAGGCGCTGTTTCTACCAGAATTAACAGGAGAAGCATAAAGCTAGAAAATGTGCTCATGGCTGGAACATACAGAGTGACATGGGGAGGACAAGGTAAAACAAACTCAATGCGAATACATACACACACACACACACACACACACATATACACATATATATATATATATATATATATATATATATATATATATATATATATATATATATATATATATATATATATATATATATATATATATATATATATATATATATATATGTATATATATGATTACAATGGACCCCGTATGTACTGCAATCCAGGAAACGACCATGTGCCATTTGTGTCACTGCACAAAAAAGCCGGTCTTTACCTAGGCCAGTTCTGTCCGGCCTGTCGGGAGGGAGCCAGAAGACGACTAACGTCAAAAAGGCAAAGAATATGCATGGCAGCGTGAGAATGTACGAGGAGAAGACGACTTTTCTTTCCAAGTATAAGTCAAAAGTTAGCACAACAAAATTTGGAACGCTGTCCTCCGAAGGAATAATTTTCCGTTTTGCAGTAACGTTGAGAATTTCCCAAGCACACGACTCCTTGTAGTCTGATTTGAAAGTAGAGACATCGATTCCGCCGTCAAAGCCGTTAAATAGATTAATTTCCTTCGATGTATGTGTCCACGATCCAAACCACATATGGCACTGTTGAGAATCAAAAGGGAAGTTGGCGACGTTGACGGAACACGAGCTACGGAAGATGGTGTGTGGGAACCACGTGACTGTGCCATCTGATGATATGACAGCCAGGGCATGCCTGTTGTCCTCTTCCGCGTCGGCTCTGTTTAACGCAAAGAGTACCACACCACATAGCAGCTGTGATTGGCTTCAATCTGACTACCCTGCTATTTCATATGAGTACAATACGCAATCTAAAGCTGCGCACTTTATCAGTACTCACGCATTGTAAAGCGTTATATCTGGGATCCAGAGTAGCAAGGGATCCAGTCGGATGGATGCGACGCCATTATACTCACTTGGATCCCATGTCATATATTCGTCTCGCCATTGCTTGAAACAATCGATGCAGTTATTATAGCTCATGATGGCCGTTACCCAATGAATGCACAACAACCACATCTCCTCCCTATTGTCACGCGTACGATGGCACGTCATCCCACGCGTACAAATACAGCTAAACACGTGGTCAAAGCGTAAATGATCCATTCAATTTTGATGTCTGAGTTTTAAGTAATGCAACTATTCACAATGAGTATAAACACCATAATTTATCGCATAAGATGAGAGGCCCGTGACGTTACGTTAATTAGTGTAATCACTCACATAGCGTGTCCACATACTCATTGTCAGGATCTTGGCCTTCTCATTCAGGTCCATTTGAATCAGACCCAGACTAAAGTAAACGGTGACTGGCGTTGATACGTTCCGTACTGGGCGTCCGGAACGCCCCACTACCTCATAGTTTCTCATCAGTTCGTTAATCAGCCGCTTCTCCTCTGACATTGTGCTGTTGACATACATTCATGTTGTCTTTACTGGTGATAGCTAAAATTGATCCAAAGAGCGTATGTCTTCCATGTAAGGTATGTCATAAAGTTTTACATTGTAAAATTAAAGCATTGGCCGCAGAAATTAAGCAGATGTAGGACAGCAAATTGAATTGGCATGTCCTATCTACAAGACACGAGGCTGATATTTATTTCGTGGAGAAGCATTATAATAAAGTGTATGTTGGGGCACTTATCAGAATGGCAATATGGAGATACTCAATATTAAGCATATTATCGCATAAATGCGTATTTTATGTTAAGTTGCTGTGTCATTGATTTTCAGGTCCATTTTTAGTGCATCAATGAAATATGTGACCCTTCAGCAGAAACATCAGATATTACAAGCGTACATTTCATGTAAGTGGAAGTAGTCAGGAATTGTAAGGCATGTGTAGACATTAACTCGAATCATAATATATCAGGTGCATTTACGAAGAATCAAAAATTGATATTGTCTCACGAAATATATATATGTATGTTAAGACTAACCGCAGGTTAGGTATATATAAGCTATTCTGAGTGACCGAGGTATTTTTTCAAATATGGTCTAAGGCATTCGGACACTACCACCTGCAACTTTCCGTTACATCAAACTCATGCAACCACCGTCTGTCTGGAATAAGCAACAGGACGTGGAGCCATCTGGTGGTGATTTACCATGTGACGTAGCAGCGTGATGAAAGGGGTTCGTCTATAGCGCAGCTACCTAAGGCCCACCGATCCCCAGACCTGTATTAAAACGATTTATCCTCATTTACTGCCGACTGTACAGCAATAATTCAGCTCCAAGAGATTTGCAATGGCGTACTTTGTTACACAATGGTGACTGATAGAAAAGCTACTTTAAACATTTTTCTGGGGATTCGGTATGATGAGCCAGCCTTGTATATCAACGATGCAAGAAAAATAACGTCGCACCCGCTCTTGCACCTCTCAAACATATATCTGCCTGCATAACAATTGTTTTATAAGCCCGCATATTACATAATACACCCCTGACGAGTAATATAATCAACAAAATATCTGTTGTATCCTCCAAACTAATATGTCGTTAATTCTTTCTGCATGCTCACGCTGACATAAATGCTACAACACCTTATCACCTATAGATATGATGATTTGTCATATTCCATCATATGTTCAAGGTATAATCAATAAAATCGACAGGTGATCTCGAGACGAGGTAAGGACATCCAGTTATGCGCCTGCCCGCATTTATATCGATTATTATGGTCCTATCCCGTATTGAGTCACGCTAACCGGGAAATATCTGTTCAGCTACGAATATGATTTGATTTATGTCCAGCGGTTATTGGAGGCTGCCAGGTCGTCATGAACTCAAAATAAAGAGCAAACAACAAGCTATCTGATGACTATTGGTTATATGCGATGATGGCTAGGTTATAATATGCTTTCACAAAAGGTTTAATAACAGGGAAGCGGACCATTGAAAGGTCGTATATTGTATGTGACGATCCCTAACACTCTATATTTGAATTATTGTTCTTACCGGATCCACATGTATATGTTACTATATATTGCCGGTCAAACTACATGATAGAGCATTTAAAACCCGCAAACTGAATTTGTGTTTTCTTTAGATTTTAGGAGGACGATTACTGAAATGTTTACCTGTTCACGTGATGTTGATCTGAAGAGCTGCCATCCTGCTGAGCTGTGTTGTGCAACATGTGGTGAGGTGTGGAAGTATGCAAGGTTCCTTGCATTTCGCCAGTCGCTGCCACCAATACAGTGAGGCCGAGTAAAATAGCTGCCATATCCATCAATATTAGTCTTCAATGACACTTTATTCATCTGTGCCAATGTATCACAATATCCAAAACCCTGCGTTCGCGGGGTAAGTGGTGGTCTCCAGCACGGCTGCTACCCTAGCCGCTGCTCTCTCATGGCAGCCTGCAGTCTGCCTGTACGAAGCACTGTTCCTCTTTATATATGTGCAGCCCGCTCCCCGTATGTGCTGGCTCACGTCGATACATGCGGCTTGCCAAACTTCTAGCATGCTATATTATTGCCACGAGACGAGACTCCGCATACGCCATGGTATATCCACAAATAAATGATTCAATGTATAATGAATATCCCGAATGCTCTCACGATATCCGACACTGTGTTATCACGGTGACGTGTTCTAGCCTTGAAGGTTACACCCGAACTAGTAGGATATGGAGGTTCATTGAAGGCGCGTGACCACACTATAGGTCTGATGCGTCGCTTGCGTTGATGTATAGGAAAGTAATTTATCACATTCTTCTCTCCAGTGAAATGTTTCAAAATTCCCTGGGAATCATGCGATATAGTTAGGCTAGTTACAATATGGTGGCTACATTCGTCAGACGCATGGACCACGCTGTAGCCTTGAGCTGCTGTGTCACCGTCGCTGGCCGTGTCATAGACAACTGGCCTAAGAGTGAGCTTGCAATCGTATTTGGGGATATCATGTAGAGGTTGAAAGTCAGTCAAGAAGCAGGGGAAAACACGTTACGATGCGATATATCGTAGAAGTGATCAACGAGTCAGAGGTTCATAATTGGGCGAGTTAGTGGAATTAATTGGTGGGGAGGTGGCGGGGTAGGTCGTTTGGCGGTGGCTTTATATGCGACATTATTGGTCGACTGAGTGATATAAAGCTAATATATGTACACATGGTAATGCGTCGGACTACAGCGCACATTGACAGCGAGGGGGTTGGGAGGTCAAGTGGGCTTTAGCATAGTCTTGAGCTTGCTATCAAATGTAGTCGTTAATTATATAATAAAAAAGAACCTTTAATGAAGGTCAGGAGCCACGGTCATCACGTTGTATGGGTTTTGGAAAGGTCCATCTAATATTCGTCAATTAACCCCTAATGCACTTTGATTGGTCGTCACATGTGTGGTGTCACATGAGTGGTGTCACAAGTGTAGTCTCACATGATACTTAAGTAAAGTGCCGCATCTTAAACTGAATATCTTGGTTACGAAAGCTTAGAGCGAATGTGAAGCATTTACTACCGCTATTGAAGATGGTAATTGCAGCAGACTCTCGTCATTTCATGTTCGTATTCCGTTCCTGACATTCATTGAACCCATTCTAGCTTCAAATACTGGGTCATCCAATAATATAATGATGCAAGGGTGCAGGTGAAGGAAAAGCTGGCGGTTAAAGCTAAGGAGTCGGGGTTCATCGGGCTCATCGCATGTTCTTGGTACATGCATTTGATGAGCATCCTAATTGGTCTTGTCCTGATAAAACACGGACATAAAATCGGAAGATATGGTCGTTTTATCACTAACATCTATATAGTCATCCAAGCTTGTTAGATAAAATAATGAAATATTTGATAAGCCCATATAAGAAAGATAAACGTAGTATACCGTCCATCATAGCGCCCATCTGTCACGTCCGATCTACGGCAATGATGCCAGTCAGACATCGAACTGACCCGATTTGATCCAAGTGTTAGTTCGCCAACTGTACTGAACCCGCCTTGATACGATACCATATTATGCAATGTTTTTTTTTATATGCAGTTGCTCCATACCAGCATGACGTTCAACATTAATGTAACGTGGCCTTTGTGGGTGAATGCATGAATAACATTGTTAATGTTTACTTACATCCATTTTGATTCGACTGTATATTTTGCTACATCAAACGACTCTTTATTCATAATATTTGCAGTGTGTCTCATCCGATTGAGATACAGTGAAACAAAATATATGTCACTGCGCCCTCCATTGCATGATGTGTGATCTTGCAAGTTAAGGGACATCATGTGCACTCCTCCACTTCTTGTTCCGAGTGAAAATAAATATTTCGATTGGCAGCAAGCTTGACATATCTGCACAAATACATCCGTGATAGAACATGACTTACAGGTCTTAGCGCCTATGTTACTACATTATAACCCTCGATATAAAGCTAAGCGAGCCGTTGCAATGGTAGTGTGACACTGGTAGTAACTTGATGTTACGTTTGATAAATTTCGCTCTACATATTATCCATGCTACATCCATACGTTAGCCACCGGTTCATCGATAAATTACATATAAAGAGGAACTACTATTGAAGCCTACCAGTCACAGGAGTTGTAAAGCATGCTTGAATATTGTCGCGTAGCCCATATTGGCAAAGCCTTTTTTGAAATCGTGAATTGATCATTGTTTTTTAATTGCGTATTTGGTGGATGATTGTATATTGCCGAGATATAATACTTCATTATGGTATCACAAGCGTTATTATGCAAAGAACCAAATACAAAGCAAAGGTAACGCTCCGTCGGAGAAGACTCACAGCCACTGCTGTCTGAAGGATTTATATCTCAAACTGAACTGTGTCTTAGCGGCCAGACTGTTTCGGATATCGGATGTAATATGCGATGCAATAATAAGCAAGTGTTTAATTTTGAAACCTTGCATTTGTCCATCCATCGCGATGGACAAAATATCATCGCCTTACAGGACTGTTACATCGACTTTTGGTCCGCCACTTAGAGCAATGGGGGATTCATTATTCTACAATTAGACAGTAAGGATAATTCGTGGATAATTTATAGCACAACTGTCGTGGAAAAAGTGTAGCCATATGTATAAGACTGTATACGTTCATTGCGCTACAGAAGGTACGATTGGTTCAGATAACCGATCAGAGTGTGACAGACCACAACCGGAAGTCAATAGTTTAGGTAGTTACAACTGAATAGAGCATGTGGCATCAACATGTGCTTATCAATTCCGCAACTATGGCGTGAACATAGACGCATTACTACCAACAGACAGCGTATTGAGTCATACCAAGCTATCAGTTTAGATTATTAGGGATTATTTTTAGCGAATTCGGCCAATGCACATTACGAGAGTCGCCCCGAACAATGACGTTAATGTCTTAGCAGGAATTCAATTCATAAACCTCACCTCGTAAGCTCTAAGTTAATAATTATGGCGAATAAGATTTTGTATACGTGAGTAGAACGCCCTTGGCGTGTGATGCTGAATTGCTGTACAATGTGTTTTAACTGGTTAATATCTCACCGTCACTGGAGTGCAAACTTAATCACATATTCATTAACTTTAATGTCTTTCATATATACCTGTTTTCTAAATGACCCATCGATGGCAAGTGATTTCCATTTACACCTCTCGATAAAGGCGGCTCTTACATGATGGTCACCATTTTTGTGATATCACTTCTCACCCTTTCAATAATTTGTGGTATCTATGAATGCGGCTGAATGAATTTCACGACGAAGCATTTAGTCATAACATTTTGCAGAGGACCTGCTATGCATGAAAGTAAAGTTCGCTAAAATTGGTACAGCGCAATGTCTATCTAGACCAAACATTTGCTCGCCCGGAGGTGCTCGTGTGCGATCCCTCATTTATAGGTACAGATTAATAGGTCCGCTTCGAGCTTGGAGGCAGGCCAGTAAAATACGGTTGCGATTGCGATATCAATAAAGCAATACAGGTGGGAGTATATTCCGAAAACTTGGACTTACTGTCGAAATATCCATGTCAGAAACCGCTCTATGTTGTTTTGCGGGCCATTATTAATTGATAATCTAACTTTATAGTCTCAACCTATTCCTCCGCCACACAGGAGTCATTCATATCAGACGTCTAATTCTAGGAACGTAACTCGTTCTTTTGAATCGAATATTATTGCGTTCATTTGACTTCTTGACTGTCTGTGTAACATGTAGCCTGATACTACGACTATACCACATTCTCGTTCCGAATATGGGGCCAAAATGGCCGACAAAGGACAGAGTCAATATTTAAGTGCTAAAAAAGTGTTATGAAGAATTTCTCGGAAAGCCTTCACATTGAATGAGGGCTGTTGGATATCCTACGTGATTATTTCATTGCACTGCTCTCCGTGGTATTTCTCGTATGCGGATGCTGCAACCTATTTAGCAATTGTAATTAAATAAATGCCGGACACCATATTATTCTCACTGCAATGTGTCCCTTGCACTAAGACTAGTGTTATAAACACTGCCTTTGTGATTAAAATTGGGTTTGTGAATTACGGAGAGGCAAATCTATTGATTTGCATCAGGTACAACGCAAAAGCGTGGTTGTATAATGAGAAGGAACATTTATAGGTATTGTAATCCCATTTCACAGAGGCAGCCGTGACGGACATGGGTGTGTTCACATTGCGATGCAATGCATCGAAATATTCATATACATATATGAATATATATATATATATATATATATATATATATATATATATATATATATATATATATATATATATATATATATATATATATATATATATATATATATATATATATATATATATATATATATATATATATATATATATATATATATATATATATATATATATATATATATATATATATATATATATCATGTATGTCAACGGCTGATCAGTCACGAAAATGCGTTAAAATTATTCATGAAACATTACTTTTTTTCTTATTATGACCAGACTATTACATTATTATGGCCGGAGCAATTATTAAACGAATGTTTTGGTCCATTAAGTGGATTCATGTGGACACCGCTTTATGTGGACATAGTAATATATCGTTCAAAAAAGAATCATTCACCTCTTTAAATAATCTTACCTGTAGTAATGTATTTAGCATGTTTTGTCATATTATGCGTATCTGTTAAACAGTGGTCTTATACCAACATTAATGATGTATATATATAGACGGGGATTGTGTCTTCTCGATCACCAGATATATGCACGTGTACGCACATGCACATATATTGATTGGGACATAGCTACCGAGCTTAGCTGTTCTGGAGTAATGTCTGTGGTGCTACCTTACTCCCATTAAAATAGCATTTAGTTTTTTGTAAAGGTATCTTGTATAAGTAATACAAATGGAAGGGGAGTGACGATATGAATTGCAACTATTGCTTGGCAGTTTCTATCCAAGCGGTCGTCATTGAACCAATTATATTCACAATTGTGATGTACTACATTGATTTCAATCGATGCTGACAAGGGTAATAATTTATCGCCAAATTGATATACCCCGGCTGTTTTTATAATGGGTTGATAATCATGATTTATGGATAGCAAAGCCATCAAATTTTGGTGTCAGATTGCAATATTTGATGCATATGTAGCTTCAGCCAATGCGGAATAAGCGGCAGGGCCCCTAGTCGCATTACACAAGACTGCGAATCGGAAATCTGGGATATTTGGTGCCTACTTAA